>CM077247.1:11299126-11811626 GCA_039654775.1 Spinibarbus caldwelli
TTGAAATAAGTTTCAATAAAAAATTAACTTTTTCACAATATTCTGATTTTTTGAGATGCACCTGTATATTTAGAATTTTTTTTCTAAGTTTCATATTTCTGTTCTAGACATTTATAACAATCTCAATACTGTTAAATTAAACTAGTATTGAGATTGTGTGATAGATTCTGGTTACTGTCTTTGGGTGGTTTTTATTGGCAGTATGGAAGATGTTTGGTCTCGCTTTGTCCTTTAGCATTAGCTCACTTGTCACATAATGCCTCAGCTGAAACTAATCCCCCTTGTGCTAAAGCATATTAGTGTCACAGCTTAATTAGTTGTTTTCTTTTACTCCTTTACTTTCTTTTTCTCTTGAATCTTTTCTTCTCCTCCCTTTCTCATTTTCCCAAAACACAAACTCTTTATCATGTGACAAAAGAAAACTTAGCTTGGGCAGGGAGGTTTTTATGATTTGAAACCTTTTCTATTCATTTCAGATCTACTGAGGTTTTAAATAATAACTTGATCTTACTTTGGTTATTGTACTCATTCTGAAATTTCAGAAATCAGGTTGTACGCCTTGCTTTTGTATGCCTTTGGAAAGTAGCTCTCTAAAATGTAAAAGAACAGTTCTCTAAAAAGTAAAATTCTGTAATTATTTATTTACCATAAAGTCATTCCAAATCATGTTACTTCACCTTTAAAGGGATAGTTATAATAAGAACAGGGTGAGTAAATTATGACACAATTTTCATTTTTGGGTGAACTATCCCTTTAACATACTTTCTTTAATTGAACAACACAAATGTTTAGAAATCAGAGGCTGTTGTCACGTTACACTGGGAGCAAAGAAATGAGGAGACATAGAAATTCGTTCAATAAAGAGTCTTTAATTTTCCAACAGGGAACGTAGGAGACACAGGAACACATGGAATGACGTTTAGAACCGACAAACACTAACTGAATGGACCAGACCTTAAATACACAGATAATTAAGGGCCTAATGACTAGACACACCTGAAGCAAATGACATAATGAACGGGAGACAGAAACTGGGTCACGGAGCACATGGGGAGCGAAAACACACACAAGACAGTCCACAATCCTGACATCTGTCCTGCTCCTAAAATGATACACAATTTGTTCAAATATGAATGTGGTGTGATGCAAGAACCATTGGCATTTTATGAAATTGACATCATACAGAACATAGCGAGGCCCATCTTGATGTGCCATAATTGATTGTGTACATTCACAAATGAGATTTAAAAGCAAATTTTCAGAAAATAAAAACAATATTTTATATGGTTCCTCCAACAAAGACTTAATATGTAGTCGTATTGGACTACTTTCATGATTTGTAACTTTTGGAGCAATAGTATTAGCATTTTACATTTACATTTATGCATTTGGTTCAGGTGTGTCTAGTCATTAGGCCCTTAATTATCTGTGTATTTATGCCAAGATCATGGGTTCGATTCCCAGGGAAAGCAAGAGCTGATAAAAAAAATGTAAAAACTGTAACTTGAATGCTATGTAAGTCGCTTTGGATAAAAGCGTCTGCTAAAATGCATAAATGTAAATGTAAATTTTATTGATTAACAGCAGCTTGGATATTCTGCTAAATTACTTATTATGCATTTGATACATAAGTAAATGAGTTTGAAATTTCTGTGAACTATCCCTTATTATCATTCAATTGTATTCAGTGAGGTTGGATTTCTTGAGTGTCTTCTGTGTCCAGGGCTTCTCAAAACCTTTGCCTCATTCCCTGGGAATCTCAGATGAACTCCACAGCACTTAGAGGAATTAAAACCATTAGCACAATTTACATCAAACATCTACTATCAAGTTAGTCATCCATCTTTTCCCCCACTCACTCTTATTTTCCCCCCATTTGTTCCATCTTATTTTCAGAAGACATTTGCAGAGAATTTAATTGAGGCTATAGCTTTAGGCCAAGAATAATTATTGGATGGAATACATCTGAATACAGGGGCAAATCATTGACTCATTAAAATATGCGTGATGGACACAACCCCTGTTTGAGAAAATAAATAAAGTGATAAAATGACCAGAGGGCCAGGTATTCTGCATTGTGGGGAGAATGACATGTGATTGGTGGGGATGTTCTCCTTGAGGCGCTCGTCACAAGATGAGGGTACAATTCGACTGTAAGTCAATCGCATAACCTTTAGTGGGAGGAGTCACCTCTTCTTCACAGCACTCAGAGATTTGATGGAAAGAGACGTGTTCTCATTTGTGGATCTGTGCAGTGGGAATGGAGGAAAAAATAATTCAGAAAAAGAATGATATTAACAGAGACCCAGCATCTGAACAGAAAGTGCTCATTAAAATTAAAGCTCATTAAAACTAATTGGCAATTTAGGAATACCATCTATCCACCTTCATATTCATTGGCTGGCCATGCATCAGTGAATGGGCTATCTGCCTCCGGTCACTACCTGACCAATACTACATAACTAGGTCTATGGAGAAACCTAGAATCGCTGAGGCAGTGTATGTGTGAGTGAGCATGTGCATCTCCTCCTTTGTGTTTACGGACCTCAAAGGTCTATGGGACGTTAGATAATGTGCATTCTGAGACTGAGCCCACTAATGAAGTTTCCATTTGCATTCCTTCCTAATCATTTTTTTTCATTAGGAATTATATAATCAGCATAAAAATTTGAGTTAAAAGCTGATTTTAAATTAACATGAATTTCAGAATGACTTTGTATTTAGTATGTTCCATTTTTAATGACAGAAACATTCAAGCTTTATGAACTCCACAATGATCATGTTCTCCAGAATAATTTGAGAATGAGACAAAGAGCATCTTGTACAATACTTCAATAGAAGCAAGAACATATATAACATACTGACATTTGTGTATCTCTCCTCACCAAGACAGTATTTATTTGATCAAACATACACTAAACACAGTAAGATTTTAAAATATTATTAAAATTTATAAATATTCTCTGTTTTCATATATTTTAAATTTTAGTTTATTTATGTAATTGGCAAAACTAAATTTACAGCAGTCGTTACTCCAGTGTTCACTGTCACATGATCATTCAGAAATATTTTTAATATGCCGATTTGGTGCTCAAGTAACATCAGTGTTGAAAAAAGTTGTGCTGCTTAAAGTTTTATGGAAATGATGATACATTTTTTAGGATTTTTTGATGAATAGAAAGTAATGAACAGCATTCACTTGAAATATACATCTTTTTTTAACATTATAAATGCCTTTACTGTCAATTTTGATCAAATTAATGCATCCTTGGTAAATAAAAGTATTAATTCCTTTCTTTAAAAAAAAAAAAAATACTAACCCCAAACTTTTCATCGGTAGTCAGGTTATTACAGATTTTAAAACTGTCCACCTTCAGAACAGACACACAATCCTCTGGCAGGGGTACAGTGACTTTTTTTTTTTTTCCTCCTCTGAGTTAAAAGAGAAATGGGTCATTTTAAAGTCTGTACTTACCTCTGTGTTCTTAACAACTGTGTTCATGTTTAATCAACTGAAAATCTTTCTCTCCCACCACCCAGAGGCCTTGGAGGATGTTTAAAAAAACTGACATCCGAGAAACCCTGTGATTAAAAAAAAGCAAACCCTAAAGTGTCTCTTTCCGCTTCGCAAATCTTCCATCTAGCAGCGTTTGCCTAAATAAGTCAGTTCTCGTTGGTCTGATCATTTAAGTGCCATTTTTTTGCAGTTCGGCTTGATAAAGTGTGTTTATGTTTTGGGGAGGCTGGGCTGTGCTGATCTTCTCTCATCATTCACAACCATCGCTGGCCCAGCACTCTCCAGGCATCCCACTGATAGGAGCAACAGCAGCTAATGAGCTACAGGCGTTATTAACATGTGTGTTTTGGTCTCTTAATTACTCCAGCTCTAACGTCTGTACACAATTTATAACGAGCCCGGCGCAGGCCCCTGTAGGCACTTACCTTGGTGAGATTTCTTCTAAATTGGACGATTATTCAAGCAGGCGGGCAAACATGACACACAATAATTGCCGCTTGCAGATTTTACTTCTTAGTGTGCTGTATTGATCCAGGGAGCCGAAGAGAGAATGAGAGAGGTGTCTGGGGGGGGAGATTTGGACCGGATCTTTGGAGTTGGCTTCAAATCCACCTGTACTGTTCTTGCTTTGGTAATCTTACTCCGGAAAGGTCACGTTCCTGCCATGAGCCATCTCCACTGCTTTCATCATATAACCCACACAGAGGACTATTTACAAGCCTTCTTTTGATGATCAAAACACTGAGGATAAGATCTGAGACACGACAAAAGCAGAAAGAGGATAAAGAGAGAATTTAGGAACTCTGACAGAGAGAGATTGATTGATAATGACAAAAGACAGTCTTCCACACCTTAAAAGTGTGTGTGTGTGTGTGTGTGTGTGTGTGTGTGTGTGTGTATGTGTGTGTGTATATATATATATATATATATATATATATATATATATATATATATATATATATATGTATGTATGTATGTACACACACATTTTTTATATATTTATCCTGTATCTGTGTATATTTCACTTTAACTTATAATATATAATTAAGATAAAATATTGGATTGGATTATTTATGTATGTGTGTTAATATTTATTTTTAAATATTATATATAAGATTCCTTTTATTTTAAATTATTATATTATAGTATATTATATTTTTTGTTACCTTATATATATTTGAATTAAATTATGTTTTATTTATATAGAGAGAGCTTTCCTATAGCTTAATCATCAAATACACAAAGCTTTACTCAAAATCCACTTGGCTCAAAAATGTAAGAGGGCGCGTGACCTTTCAATCTGAATGAGCATGATGTTTTTGCTGTACTGCGTTCTGTATAGAGCCTCTTGTCACATCTGCCCCAGGTGAACAGGGGCCCTGAATTTTGGCCCTGAACCTGCCTGAATGGTGCAAGGAGCACCTGCGCAGGTTGTGACAGATTATGCAGGGAAGGTAGCTGCCTGCGTATCAACGACAGCAGTTTTGATTAAGTGTTAAATGATGAAGTGTCCATACCGGCGTGAGAGAGACAGGTTACCTGTCATCCCCCACCTAGCCCACCACCCCTCCTTTCTCTCTTCCTGTCGCCCCTACAGTCATTTGCTCTACCCCTCTTCCTCAGCAGTGCTGGCAGAAGGCCCTCTGACAAGCTGATTCATGTTCTCTCTGGCACAGGCCTCTCAAAACAATTTAAGAATGAAATATTGTCTTCTCCCTCTCTAATGTATGACACTTCCACTTCTGTTCCCTGCTGCCTCTTCCATCTCATCTGACCTGTAGGGTTTGTTCAGACTGAAGGGTTCTGTGAGGTGACCTGAGGCCCGGAGGAGCATTTGTGTAAGCTATTAAAAGTGAAGTGAGACACAGAGGGAGCTGAACCAGAACCTCTGACCTCACAACTGGGACATTGGGGAATCTCTCCTGATATCTACTGTTTCTTAGCAAAGTTTGTTTGTACAGTAAGCAAGAATAGCTTTTAATTAGAAATACTTTACGTGCATTTAATCGAGAGCATTTATAAGGTTTTTTCTTGCAAGATAAATTATACAAATGACACTTTTAAAAGAATCGACAAATGCCCAGTGGGGCTCAGCATAAAACAGGAATTTGAACATTGCCTTCAGCCTTATAATGATTCTTACATTTAGACACACTGAAAATGTCTTACTAGTTAAGTTGTCAACAGCTTTGTGGTCATAAATGTTATCAATAAATCGTTTTGCACATTTGCAAATTCACATCTAAGGGCTACACTGCCATTAATCTCTCAATACGGATGTTAATAAGGTCTCAGAGGGTCTCATTTAGTCTGTCATATATTTTCTTGGATATCTCACATTCTGATAAACTAGTTCAATCATACAAAGGGCTGTGAAATAAGTTTAAAAAATCACCAAAAAGATCCTTTCTTGCCCTATGTTACAGAAATGCATCTTGGCATAAATAATGCAAATGGTGATTTCTATAGCAGTGCCATGATCTGATTCATTGTATAGAATGGTCTCTTTCTGTTCATTTTCTGTCATTTCATATTTCATTTTGTTCAAAGCTTATAAAAATGATTTGCAGATGTCTCTTCTTGGTAAATGGAAGATCAAAGTCTGATAGATGTTTATGTTATGTAAGTGCACAACTCATGTGCGCCTTAATATATTTCATGTTGGATGTGTGTTTGTCCAGTTTTGTATGTATTTGTGGCTGTAAAAGATTGCTGAAATATGAAAAATCTCTTGCCGCCTTTACCATTTCCTATTCTTATTTTCATTACTCTCACTCTGAGATCTGAGCCTCTCTTCATTAATTTGAAGAGAAAAACAGTATAAAATTAGAAAATTGTGATGACTTCTTGCTCACCCCAATAATACAAGCCCTCAGGCCCAGGAACTGTGGTGTGAACACATCTCAAATCTGTAGATTGCATTACCATCAAAGAATGCAGTGACCTTTGCTACAAAGTTTAAAACCCAATTTATTCTCAGTGTTATTATAGCCATCCTATCTCTACCCTTACAAAGTGGAGCGTCGTTTCACAAGATGCTGAGGACCATTTCAGATTTGTTTGTTCAGAAATCCTTTGAAGACACAGAGGCCTCACGCTCAAGGTTAAAACCAATATAAAGAACAGTTGTTGCATGATGAGTAATACCTCTGACAGGGTCTGGAACTAACAGGACTAGATCATGACTACAGCCCCCAGGAGGAGCTGCAGGTCTCTGGAGGAGAGCTGAAAAATCTAGCCCTGGAGTCATGGTGAGCAAGCTGGACTCTTTGAAGCTGGATTAGCTCAGGTGAATCAAAGGCAAATGTGCCTCACTTTCACCCACTTAAGCTCTAGTCGCTGGTAATTCGTCTTCCTTTTTTGACATTTGGCTCCCCAAATGTTTGGGTCAGGAGAGGGAATGGCAGACAGTTTTCTGTGCAGATGTCTGGGTGTGTGTTAATGTGTGTTAAAGTGTAGTGGAGAAAGGCCCTTTCATTTTTTGTGTCACATAATTCTGTTCTCTCTGCTCTTACTTGTCACACTACAGTGACTTTCTCCATTTCTAGGAGGCAAAAATATTGTAAATTATAGACCTTTTTGGTAAACTTTCCTTCCTTTTTTGTACAGTGTTGTACATCTTAGAAAAGGTATTTATATATATATATATATATATATATATATACACACACACACACACACACACTGCCCACATTATCAGGTGCACCTGTTCAACTGCTGTTAAAATATCTAATCAGCTAATCACATAGCAGCAACTCATTGCATTTAGGCATGTAAACATGGTCAAGACATGGTCAAAACTGAGCATCAGAATGGGAATTTTAGTGACTTTGAACATGGCGCCAGACGGGCTGAGTATTTCAGAAACTGCTGATCTACTGGGAGTTTCAGACAAAACCGTCTCTAGGGTTTACAGAGAATGTTCTGAAAACGAGAAAATATCCAGTGAGAGGCAGTTCTGTAAGCAAAAATGCCTTGCTGATGCCAGAGGTCAGAGGAGAATGGCCAGACCGGTTCAAGCTGATAAAAAGACAACTCAAATAACCACTCGTTTAAACCAAGGTACACAGAAGAGCATCTATGAATGCACAACACGTCGAACCTTGAAGCAGATGGGCTACAGCAGCAGAAGACCACACCAGGTGCCACTCATATCAGCTAAGAACAGAAAACTGAGACTACAATTCATACAGGCTCAGCAAAATTTGACAATGGAAGATTGAAAAAAGGTTGCCTGGTCTGATCCAACATTTGGATGATAGAATCAGAATTTGGCGTAAACAACATGAAAGCATGGACACATCCTGTTTTATATCAATGGTTCAGGCTGGTGGTGGTACAATGGTGTGGGGGATATTTTCTTGGAATAAGAAACGCACCATGTCACAAAGCTGAAATCATCTCAAACTGGTTTCTTGAATATGACAAGTTCACAATACTCAAATGGCCTCCGCAGTCATCAGATCTCAATCCAATAGAGCACCTTTGGGATGTGGTGGAATGGAAGATACACATCTTGGATATGCAGCCAAGAAATCTGCAGCAACTGCTTGATGTTATCATGTCAATATAGACCAAAATCTCTGAGGAATGTTTCCAGAACCTTGGTGAATATACAGTATGCCATGGAGAATTAAGGCTATTTATTTAAGAATTTTGAGTAATTTCTTCTTGTAGTCTTCCTGTAGTATGCACAGTAGTTGAAAATGAAGTGTATGTTTTTTTACAATGCTGGGTAGTGCATTTTGATTGTGGAAAAAAAAAAAAAAAAAAACAGCAATAGAGAGAGAATCTACCTACTTAGTTCTGATTGGCTGTGATTGGCTTTAATTGGAATCACACAGCATTTTTGCTTTTAGTGTGGATCTAAAAATTGCAGGAATCATGTCACATTGTGCATACTAGGACATATTTTTAAAAAACTAAACTTATAGTAACAGAAAAATTGCTAAAACTAAAGACAGCTTAAAGATGGTAAATACTGAAATTGAAATAAAAACAGTAGACTCTGATCATATGTATGACAGCTTGAAAACCATCAACCACTAGCATGTAAATTATCAATAATTTTGGATGCAAGCATGTTAGGTTTCGGCACACATCAACATAATCGCAATTTCAGGGCATGTTCTGTTTAACAGTGCTTTGCATTTGAATGCAATTAGAATCTGGGCCCCAGGGACTGACAGTCACTTGATAATGCATTTTGTGTTGAGCATGACATTTTTCATGCACATGTTAAAAGCATCTTAGACGTTCACAAAGTGTGATGGACGGGTAATGGAATGAAAAGGTGCGATGATTCTTCATGGTTCTCGTTATCCAGCGTAGGTTGTGTCCTCACCTCCAGTAGAAGGTGGTGAATTTTTATTAGATGACATCACAGATGAAGAGGCTCTCAAACACATAGTTCATCTACACAGGCATCAGACATTAGTCTCTAATGGAGTCCTGTGGTGTCAGGCAGTTTGCACACCCACAGACTAACACACATGTATATGCACACACAGAAAGCCTTCTAAACAGCATAAACAATTTAAGTTACACACAGTACAATTTAAACTCTCCCTCTTGCAGAGTTTTTGAACATTTCTAATGTACCAGTTCTAATACTGAGGGCTTACTAATCAGCACGAGCCTATAATATACAAGTACATTAAACTCCAGCCTGAGAAACACATTTCAGCACCCAGGACAGCTCCTTTCATAGACAACACTGCAATATCCAGAGCATTTCAAGCTGAATGCTTGATGAAATGTTTCACCTTTGCCACTTTGTAGATATATCTTATAAAACAGTAGTTTTAATCTAAATGAAATGTATACATGTGTAAAAGAAAAACGTATAGAAGCTTTTCTTAGAAAAATGACAATTGCAAGATATAAACTCAAAATTCAGATTTTTTTCTCCCAATTCCGAGTTTGTATCACAATCCTTTTTTTTTCTTGTTTTTTTTTTTTTTTTGCTTCTGTCACGCAATAAAAAATAATAATAATAAAAAGGGTAATTGTGACTTTTTATCTGAATTGATTATATATTACCTCACAGTTATGAGTTTATATCTTGCAATTCTGAAAAGAAAAAAAAAGGCTGAATTAATTGTGAAATAAGTTGCATTCTATGGCAGAAACAGGCTTCCATAAAAACTGGCTGCTTACACACTACTAGCGATGCACCGAGCAGTACATCGATTTGTGCAAGTACCATACGCTGCAAAGTTGTTTACAGCTCTTTTTGTCGAGTTGAGACAGAATGAGTATCAGATGAATCCATTTTCTTGGGTTCTGTTTACACTATGGCTTTGCGTAATGGCAAACCAATTATAATGTGTAATTACTCAACAATAGTTTCCTGTATTGTGAAACTTTGCTTGCCCATTACCTTTTTACTGAACCATTCAGAATTGGTTTGATTTTCAATTTCAGATTGATTGCATTTTTCATACAGCAAATTGTACTCTGTCATTATCCTAATAATGGCTAATTGCATTTTAAATATGCCATAGATTATAAATTCATAGAATGAGGTCTGGCAGTTCATTTGCGCCATAAATCTTTGTCAAGGTAATTTGTGTTTGTAATAATACTTGAGCTTGTGGGCTACCAAATTAATTAAAATCGATTGGGCCAAAAACATAAATCAAACTAATATATTTTCTAATTACAGGTTGTCACCTTTTGTGTTTCAGGTTGCTATTTGTCAAGTGGTTGTTAAAGTGGTGCGTGCGTGTGTTTGTGTGCACTCGTATACTCAACAGGCTTTGAAAATTAATCAAAGGTAGCGACGGTCCCGCACCGTGCAGGCCGATTATTGTTTTGAGTGTGTGTCAGTCCAAGCAAACAGGAACGCCGTGCACTCGGAGAGCAAATGGATATGACTATAAATTGATTTCCTACTGTTAATTGGTCAACTATCTAACAGGGCCGAGATGCACTTCCTCTAAAGATTGTGAGATCACTCATCCATTTACACTTCGGCCTGCTCCACTGACCTGCTCTAATGTACAGGATGTGCGTTCATCTGAGAGCACTAGGACTCTGCTCGCTCCACCTAATCTGATTTGTGTAGCAGGATTGATTACAATGTAATGTCTGTTTCTCTGGGTTAATGTATTAATGTAGCCAGCTCTTTGACTGCCTCAGTGCCAGACAGACACTAGGGTATCGATTTATGCCTTTTCTTGTCTAATTACTAGGGCGGAGAGCTGTACGACAGGCTGTTGGGAAACCTTACCGAAATGCACTCAGCCAAGCTCGAAAATTACATCCATAAATGCAACTCTTTTCACTCAATTGTTTTCAGTGCACAAGCCGTGATGGCTTTGCAATAATGAGGTTAGGGGTTTTAGCAACGCTGGGAGAAATTAAGAGCGTTTTGTCTTCGGTACGTTTGCACCTCTAATTGAGCTGTGGAGACAAGTATGAAGGATGTAGTATTACGCAACAAAGTCTCTAACATCATTACTGCATCTCCCTCCATGACAGTACAAAACGGATGTGTTTCATTTTCATTTCATTCTTTACCTTTTTTTGCCCTCGTACAGCATAATAGCAGGAGATGGCGTTCGAGCGGGGTTCTCAAATGAAGAGCTTATGTTTAGCAGGCTGAAGCAGAGGTAGCAGAGATGATATTTCCCAATATTGATCTCTCATGCTCTTATTCCAAACTGAAAAACGGACCTGAGGGATCAGAACACAAAGTTAACACAGTCATTAAACGACAGCGAGATTGCATAGGTCAAGCCTGAGTGTATGTGTGTTTGTTCCTCTGCTCAGGCTGGCGTGTATCACGGCTGATAATCCTCCATAAATACCTATCCAAACTTCAGATTGCCCTTCACATCTGAAGGCTTCTGTTCTGTTCAGCAACTGTGTAGAAGAAAAAGTAACATAAGAGAGAACAAGTAAGAGGAAATGGAGAGAGAGGACTGAAAAAGAGAGAGAGACCAGAGATGAAGACTCTGTCTGCAGTGCCATCTAGTGGCTTTATAAACATTCAAAACTGGGATCTTGTACACCATAGAGCAGTAAGATTCTCTTTCCTTCTTCCTTCCTAGTCCTCTTCCTTTCCTTACTTCATCTGCATTGTTGTGCAACTTGTCGAACCTCTACTCATTTTCTACCCAATTTCCCCAATGCCATTCTGAGGACGGATGGGACAAATCGCAACAGACATCAAAGCCTCCCTCTCCGCCGTCTCTGGCCTTCTCCTCGGCAGGATTCCTCTGATTTCATCATCTACATGTTTCCACCAACCCTCCTGCGTTCGGATTATGCCTCTTCCCATCGGGGGACACCCAGGAACCGAGAACACGGTTTGGGAGATAAAGGAGGAAATAGAGCGAGAACAGACTGGGAGAGGCATGATTGCCACGGGAACAACAGGAAAAAACAGACGGTAGCATGGTGAGGAGGTGATAGTGTCCGATGGCCTCTTGGTTCTCCTCAGATGCTGATATACCCCGGAGCCGGTGGTAAGACGCGTGATGCGTGTCCCTTGGCACCAGCTCATGGTGGCCCTCTCTCGCTCTCTCCTTGGCAGCACCCAGAATCCTCCAGGATTAATCACACCCTGGTTGCATGGCATCTGTCACCCCCAGCTTGGCCAACTGCACAGCATGACATGATTAAACGTCCCCAGGCATTGAGCTCGCACGGCGGAGAGCGACTCTCCAGCCCAATCAGCCTCAGATCGTGGCTCACTCAGGGCAGGGTAGGCGATACAGAGCTGCGCTAGTCTTCGCACTCCCCGATATCCACCTAGAGAACTTAAAAAGGAATGAGGAAAGGAGGGAGATCATATCAGCAGACTGCATCTTGTGTTTGAACACCATACTGTTTCTCTTCTTTTCTCTCTTGGTGTCTTTTTTTCTTTTAATATCTAGACTTTGCTCTTTGCTTTTCCCCTCTTGTCTTTGTCTTCTTTAATTAAGTCATACAGTGGAATGCAAGACTCTTTTGACCGTAATACTTTTGATTCAGACTTTTAGTTGCTGTCAATACAGCCAAATAAAGAAGCATACAAAATTTGTGCTCTTTTATGGCTGTCTTTTAGTCTTCATCTGCACTTCAAAAAGCAAATCAAAGCCGATCGGCAGGGCAAGGTTATCTGACACCATCTCGCCTGACCCTCACTCTGACCTTGGAATGAAAAGAACATTTGAAAAAAATAACTTCCATAGTTCAAATATCGAAATGATGCAATTATTTTGAATGCAACACTCAAATGGCTCCAATAAACTCTGATATTAAGTTTCATCTCTAAACTTTTTTTCTGTTTTCCTATAGAAGCACAATGGCTGGAAGCACTGTGCCACCAAGAGGAAATATTCCTTCATTCTCCTGCTTATGGGTGCAGAACCAGAGCACATATTAATAATTCAGTAAGTTTAAGTTCAGTTAAAATATGCATTCTAATTGGGCCTAAGTGTATGCACTCGACACTAAGTAGGTCTGCTGCCATTTTTTCCTGCCCTGACACATTTGATAAACTTGATCCAGTTTCATCATGTTGAAAATATATATCTTAACTATACTGGTGATAAAAACAAACTGGCATCAACAATCTCCAGTGTTGTCTGCTTAATGGCACAATTAATTTGTGCATGATGCCAGAGGAGAAACATTTAATACATGTCTGTGACGTTAAAACTAAGATGGTTTATGAGTAATCCAGAGGCACCTATGCATATTTTTCTGCTGTTAGGCTTCCAGGCAGCAAGAAATACCTCATTAATTGCATGTCATTTTTTGACGGGTATGTTTCAATTGAAATGTGACTGAATGGACTGTAAAGTTGGATTGTGGGCTCATTTATTCTTGACTGCCATTGTGGCCAAACCAGCTAGATATCTTACTGTAAATAGAAGCCAACAGCTGCACTACTGTATATATACACTACTATTCAAAAGTTTATATTAAAATGTAATTTATTTTCAGCAGCCATTATTCCAGTCTTCAGTGTCACATGACCCTTCAAAAATCATTGTAATATGCTAATTTGGTGATCAAGATTTTTTTTATTATTATTATTGTTAAAACAGTTATTCTACTTAATATTTTTGCCAAACCTGTGAAACATTTATTTCAGGATTTTTTTTTTTTTCAATTGAAAGGTCAGAAGAACACCATTTTTGAAAGTCTTACTTTTTACTGTTTTGATCAGTTGATGAATGCATTCTTCCTGTATGAAAGTACTTATTTATTTTAACTTTTGAAAAGTAGTGTATATATATAATATTTTGATATAGTAATTGAATAGCCAAAAGACCCTATAATAAGTGCTTATTTTAGAGTAGCAGAATGTATCACATGTAATTTGAAGCCTTATATACGAGATGTTTATTGTTTGAACTGATTGTATAGCACATTTGGTTTACTCTTAGATTTTGCTATAAATGCTCTCAAGCAAGAGTATATCTTTAGACAGCTAATAAGACTACTCTTACAAAAAGAGTCGAATGAATGTACAGGATATGAATTTGTGCAGAATATGAAAAATACGGTCCTTATATGGAGATGGTTTGTTGTTGTGTTAATTATTAACTGTGTGCACATGCTGCCTCATTTAGAATAATCCAGATTCATCACCATTACAGTGAGGGTAAGAAGAAATCATTGTGCATGAATCTGGTTGCATACTTTTCCGTGCACATTTTGAATTCCAAATTGAATGAGAGAAAATAAATAGAGAAACTTTTGGACCAATATGAGACTCCACTGCCATGGCAATGTGTAATGCATTTGCTTGCAGTGAATGTCTGACTATTGGACTTTTTATTGATCAAAGAGCACAGGGTCATAGAAATAAATAATATAGATCATTATACTTTCTGTCTTCCTCTCTCTTCCCCTCTCCTCTCCTAGTAGAAGCAGACCAGCAGCACATACACATAAGCACACACTTAAATACATGTATGGATGTGCTCAAGGGTGGAAACGTAAGTCCACAATTATACTGTGACGCATGAAGCGCTATTGAACGATGACTTACTTACGCATTCAAGCACACAAACACACACACATATACAGTGTGGAGTGATGGTCGGTCTTTCTGGAGTGGACCAGAAGCTTTGATCCCTCTGTCATCAGTACATTTTTCTTCTCACGGCTCGCTGAAATAATACATAGCAGGCAGACCACCACAGCAACTGTGCTTTGTTGCCATGGCAATCGCAAAGAAACTAATTATTACCTGGCGGGGTGGAGATAAGGCTTAGGAACAGAGAGAGAGAGTGTGTGTGCATGCGTTTGAGAGGCACAGAGAAGTGATCGAATGTAAGCGAAAGAAAATGAGCAGATATAGAGGCGGCCAAGCAGAGGATGAGAACTGTATACAAAGAATCACTTGTAACCGAATGGAAAGCCTTTCTTGAAAGATTAAGGCGGCCCACTGCCTGCAGGGCACGATGCCTCTGGCCTTCCCTCACCTGCTGAGAGAACACATCAGCAGATCAAGAGGAGCTATAGACTCATGCTAAAGAGCTAAACGGAAATGTAAAAGGGGGGAACCGACAGAGAGAGGCTACACTTAAGATTTCATCCATGGGCTTATGAAAAAATCACCAGGCTATCAAAAGAAGCACATGGTCAGTCTTTTGTTATAGCAGTTGACAGTGAGTTTCATTGTGTAACTTCTGTGAACATCGATCGAATTTCTTTTTTGTAGTTTCAGAGATCAAACTCTGAAGTTGAATCATTTGTAGCAGTTCAAATAATTGGTGTAGTGTAATACATACTATTGTCATAGAATATTTGTGAGGTTTTGAGTCACATTTAAGCAAGAGTGTTGCAGGCTGCAGTTCTATAAACAAGAAATTAATATAAAATAATTTTCATTTGTAGATGCAATATGGCTAGTTATTTTGTTCATTTTTACACTGCCAAGACAAATCACTGTCAACAGTTGCATGTGTTGACTGTCTGGAACATGCAAACACAGACAAGTGGAGTCATAATCAGTAAAAAACTAATTCTGGTGTTGTTTTACTAGAGTAGATATCAGCAGTCTTGAAAGGCTACTTGTCTCTTGCATATGTCTGTGAAGTACAAAAGAGTAGGGTGTCTTATTTGACATTTTAGGACTCTGAAGGGTCCTCACAAAAATTCCCTTAGACGCTGTGTGCTCTGGAATTTTAAACTGCTTCTTTAGCTTGTAGTGTTATCTTCTGTTTGAATTCATAACCAATTCTAAGGTAGTAAATGAGTAATCAAGGTTTTATTATTATTATTATTATTATTATTATTATTATTATTATTATTATTGTTATTATTATTATTATTATTACTACTACTACTACTACTTCTTGTTTTCATAATTGATCAGGTTGTTGTATCGGGTATTTATTTTATTTTATTTTATTTTATTTTATTTTATTTTATTTTATTTTATTTTATTTTATTTTATTTTTTTTTTTTTTATTTATTTATTTATTTATTTATTTATTTATTTATGTATTTATTTATTTATTTATTTAACATGACTGTTTTCATTATTGTTCCAGTTGTAGAATGTTAGTTTTCTGTTTGTATTTCAAATCAAATTCAACTTCAGTTACATTTCTTGCACTTTATTTCTTTTCTTTTCTTTTAATAAAAAATAATCTGACTCTGAACTTCTCATTGTGTGGAATGCATCCTAGAATATATACTAGAATATACTGTATTTCTAGACTAGAAAATATATCTCCGTATACATTTATCTTCCTTCAGTAACTGTATGACTCATTCAGAGTAGCAGGAAATGCGGGTCGGCTCCTGCAGTTTTGTACAATTGTTTAATGTTGACTGTCTCCATGTTATCTAGTAGTCTGGTGCTATGTTATGTTTTGCCATAACAAAACCTCAATAAATCAGTTTTGATGTTGAATATTTTCATCTATCTAGTTGCAGTGGGTGAACTATTAGACACTTTTTTTAAATTTAGTAATTTTGCACAAGAGCAGGTGTGTTGCTTTGCCTTCAAATTCTGACTGTGCCAGTCATGTGGCAGCCATTTTGTTTCTTGCTGATAGGCGGCAGGCAATGTGAAGAGTGGCAGCGTGGGGCAGACGGGCCTTAAAAGTCTTGACCTGTAATAGAGCGGACCACAGAGCGTGGCGGAAGCAGACTGGTGTCCGTTTTGGGGAATTGGGGAGTAATCCGCAGACACACAGAACAATAAGCGCCCATGACCAGCATGATGGAGTCGATATCCAGTCCTCTGAGCTCATAAGCCCACAGACGCCAGTCCGTTGTGCACCGGAGCACAGAGCGAATCTCCTATTCTGTCTCATACTGAAACAGACACATACACAGATACACAACATGGTCACTGAAGGGAGAAGATTTTTACACATTTTGAAACTTATTTGAACAGCCTGAACACACAAACAAAACCAAGATATGAGAATAAAAAAATATGTATTCAAGTGACACAAGCAAGATTGGTTTTCAGGTTTTGACATGTAGGCTATTTGATTCATTTTGCACTTGAAAATCAAAAGGTGTATTAACTCAACTCAACCTTTAATCAGCCGACTAGCTGCCCAGACCTACATCCCAAAATATCAAATGTCAAATCCCACATGGAATGGGTAATATTATAACCAACGTATGGAAAGATTCAAGTGGTATTTACAAGAAATTAATCCAAAAGGTGTTGGTCATGTGATACTAAGAACTTGAGAAAAGGCTTCTGAAAATTCAGCTTTGCATTACATTAATAAATATCAAAAAGTTATTGAAAATTTTAATAATATTTCACAATATTACTTTTTTACTGCATTTTTTATTAAATAAATGCATAAGTCTTCTTTCAAAAATGTTTAAAAAATCTTTTCAATGGTAGTGTATGAAAGCTTGGCATTTGAGGCACAGACTTGATGTTATTTGCTCATCCACCCTAGCTCTCTATGAGAGAAGTAAATATGTTGAATTTGCGAAAAAAAAAAAAAAAAATGTGGTTTTTAAGATCCAATTCACAAAATCAATGCTTTAATTGTAGTGATCCAGTTCTGAAATTCTGAAGTAGTCTCGGGTACCTCCACTGCTCAAAAATCCTACACTTGACACTTCACTTGTTAAAAACTACAGACCCGTCTCTCTTCTTCTTTCATAGCAAAATCACTTGAACGCATTGTTTTCAGCCAATGTCTACCTTCCTTTCACAGAACAACCAGCTGGACAATAACCAATCTGGATTTAAAAGTGGCCATTCAACTGAAACTGCCTTGCTGTCAGTCACTGAATCACTACAGAGGGCTAAAGCGTCCAAATCATCAGTGCTCATTCTACTAGATTTATATGCTGCTTTTGGCACTGTTAATCATCGAATCCTTCTCTCCACCCTCTTTTCGCTGGGTATCACCAGAACTGCACTCCACTGGTTTGAGTCTTACATCACGGGTAGGTCCTTCAAGGCTGCTTGGGGAGGAGAGGTATCCAAATGACATCAACTGGTCACGGGTGTTCCTCAAGGATCAGTTCTCGGACCCTTCCTCTTCTCTTTATACACTACATCACTGAGACCCATCATACAGGCACATGGTTTTTCCTACCATTGCTATGCTGATGACACTCAGCTCTACCTCTCATTTCAACCAGATGAAACAACAGTACCTGCACGGATCTCAGACTGCCTGGCGGACATCTCGGCATGGATGAAAGAGCATCACCTGCAGCTCAACCAGTCAAAGATGGAGCTTCTCATCTTCCCAGCCACCCCATCAGTACAGCACCAGTCCAGCTAGGTTCATCAACAATAATCCCATCGATTTCAACCAGGAATCTTGGGGTGATCCTTGATGATCAGCTGACATTTTAAGATCATATTGCTAAAACAGGACCATTTTGCAGGACCATGTTGCCCTGCACAACATTAGAAAGATCAGGCCCTTCCTAACAGAACATGCAACACAGCTTCTCATCCAGGCCCTTGTCATTTCTAGGCTGAACTATTGCAATGCTCTTCTGGCAGAACATCCAACATCTGCAAATGATTCAGAATGCAGCAGCACGTTTTGTTTTCAATGAGCCCAAGAGAGCCCATGTCACACCGCTTCTCATCTCTCTGCACTGGCTTCCAGTCGTGGCTCACATCAAGTTCAAGACATTGGTGCTGGCCTACAGAACAGCCACGGGCTCCACACCCTCATACCTCCACTCTCTCTTACAAGTCTACATCCCCTCCAGAAGCCTGTGGCTGGTGAATGATTGATGCCTTGTGGTCCCATAGCAGAGAGGCTCAAAATCACTCTGAAGGACGTTTTCTTTCACCGTTCCTTGCCAGTGGAATGACTTATCTAACTTCATCCAGACAGCTGAATTCCTCTCAGTTTTCAAGAAACAACTGAAAACTCATCTCTTCCGTGAGCATCTAAATGCATCCTAAAAAAAAAAATGCTTTTACTTTTTTCTGTGCTCTCATTATCCCTTATTCCCTTCCTGTCCTAGCTTTTACTATTTGAACGATGACGGAAATCTAGTGTAACTGGCACTTCTCATGTTTACTGCCATCCTATGTTGAATCGCTTGTTGTATTCCTTTGGATAAAAGCATCTGCCAAATGATTAAATGTAAATGTAAATGAAGTTCAACTCAAGTTACATAGCTCACTAGATGGAAAAATTACTGGTGAATACTAAATTTTGGTTTCTGATATGCCTTCAGAAGATTTGGTGTGTAGTGTACAAGTTATATGGACTACTTTTTTGGATACATTCATTTGTGCTTTTACTGTATGGCCTTTCCTCAGAATATTTCCTTTTGTGTTCTATAGAAGAAACTTGGTCGTACAGGATTGGAACAACATGAGGGTGAGTAAATGATGACAATGAGTTTTCTTTGTCAGGTGCTTACCTCTTCAAAGATGAAGCTTTTGAAGGATCCAATAGGCAGAATCTGTGCTCATCTGTGTGCATATTTCTTATAATTTCCTGCACTCCACAGAGAGCACCAGAGTAACTGGCAATCAGCTCTAAGTTTGCACAGTTATTAAACGTTAAAAAGACTGTCATTGAGGATGTTTTATACATGAAGCATTTACAGCTGTAAGCCTCGACCTAGGTATGGCACTTATCAGAGAGCATAAATCACTCATTTCAGATTAAGTAATGTGGCACCTGATACTGATGAGCCAGACAGGCCAGCATGACAGCTGCTCTTCCTCACCACAGGGCACCTACTTCCCTTCAAATGTGTAAAGCTGTCTGTAATGACAGGAAAGAAGTGCATTTATTCTGGTAATGTGTCCGAGAAGTGCACTGATGAAAAGATTTCTCTGCTCAGGGTCTGAAACCACACAAAGGGACAAGAGACGGCGAGAGTAAAATAGGTGCTTTTGCCGGCACTATTTGCCCACCGTATCAAACGGCACCAGACAGGTTTTACTCTCTCTGTATAAATTAACCTCCATTGAAAATGAGTTTGCTACTTATGCATGTAGCTATCCAAATTCAATTTTCTGTGGATAATTCTAATGTGGTGCACGCATAGCGAGAATATATTTGCATGCATACACAAGGAGAGGAGAAAGACCTGAATTGAGAACTCCAGTCGAGCTTATTACCCTCATGCCAAGAATGTGCCGGCTAGCAATTAATCATATTTTCGCTTCGGGTTAGAATACTGATTTTGATCTTTTGAGTGAGGTGGGGGGACCTTTATTCTCTGAACACAAAATTCCCACTGTCAAGATAATGGCAGAAAATGTAGTACCAACCTGCACCTGTACAAATGTCCACATGGTCTCACGACTTCTGTAAGATAGAGGCTAATTGGCCCGTCGTGAACACTGCCTCATTGGCTCTGTGTGACACCAGTGTCACTGGTTGAGAGAAATGAGTGCGAAACAATGATGAACCTGCACTGTTTGTTGGGCTGTGTTAATATTAGACCTCGTATGAAGTGCATGTACATGTGCAAGTGTGTTCGATTCTGGTGTATCCTTCAATGAATAGACTGTGATAATCACTGTGTCAAGCAGATGGGCTTAGCTGTAATTAAAATGTTCAATTTTAAATGCGATAAGCATTGTGTTTTAATGGAAACTTGGAGGATCTCAGCATTTATAAATGATTCTCTCGGGGAGGATCCAATGTGTTCGCATTAGGTCATTATTACAATTACAGTTTCATGTCTAACATGTTCTTTGCACTCGTTAGTTGGTTAGAAGTCTACTTTACCTACTGTAATTTTCTAAATGTAGATCTTATATCCACTAACTATGCTATTCTGGCAGTATAATTATATGGAGGAAGCTAAGCTAATTTACCAAAAGTTTTTGGTGTACAATAATGGTAGCATTAGCTGTTGTCAAATAGCCAAAATCAGAGAAGTTTACCTTGTATAAGACTTAACCTATGTGTTGTGCTGAAAATCCTTTACTTATTTTGGTGTTCCCGGTCAAACATGACCGGCGTTTTAAAAATCATCTGCATCTATCTTATTATGCTATATTATCAGCAAATCTTAGATTCAATCTTTTTTGTCAAGTCAGTATTAGATCATGGAAAAAGCTAATCTAAATATAAATGAGTATGATAAATACTCAATATAGGCCAATAATAATAAATAATCTCTAATGTTGGCCAGTTACCAATATTGCATCATTATATAATACATTCCTAAATATAATCTCTACTCCATCATGTCATTCAGCGTGCTTATCAATAATCACCATTTGAGTGTGTGATTCCTTTTTTCTCTCTATTGTGATTCCTGTGTATGCATATTTATGCTAAATCTGTTCAGCAACTGTGTAAGTGCATAAAAACCACATCAAAGCAGCAAATAAATAGAGAGTAAAATTGCTCTAGACCTGTTGTACCCGTCTTATTTTTAAAAATGTCCAACTGTATATCAGAGTGACCCTTTCAAAACATCACTGGAAACAAATTCAGTAGGCAGAGGAACAAACCACGCACAATATGCACTTTTTTCTTTCTTTTCTTTTTTTCTATTTTCACCTCCTCCATCACTGAATACCAAAATCCCTCTCCACATTTCCACAAGCCTTGTACATTTGATCACAACAGAGGGCAGATTGGTCTAAACTTGCGATTTCTCTTTGAAGCCTGCTGATTTGCAGTCTCTACGAGTTCTGGATGAATTATACATGTCTCTGTGCTGTCATAATTAAGCTTTAACACACCTTTCATTTTATCTTTTTCAGTTGAAAAGTTGGGCTTGGTTTCTCTTTGTCTCTTTATGCAACCTCTTTTCAATTCCTCATTTTCTGTTCACTTTTGACTTTCTTTGTGTGTTGTTGTGCCTCCCAGCCAAAAAAAAAAAAAAAAAAAAAGCTTTTCATTGCCTCTATGCTCATTAATGAACCATGTATAATTTTACAGAATTAATATCAACCTCTTGTACAGGTAAAAGAAGGGAAGAAAAAAAGCTTACATTCAAGTGAAATAATATCAACTAAAACCAATTTTCCACTGTTTATCCTTTACATCAGAAGGAGTTAATGAGCTAAACCTGTGGGTGAAGACCAGGACTCTATATACATTGTAAACCAGCACCAATGTCTTGAATCTATTGCTCAAAGTTGTGAAACCAGGGCGAGTCAAATATCAAATCGAGAAGTCACCCTCTATGAAATTAGCTTGGAATGAAAGTGTTATTGTCCATGACAGGCAATCATGTTTAGCTCTGTGGGAGACTTAGACGGGGATGATTTCAGCTTTGATCGTTTATTTTTTCTCTCTTCTCTTTTTCTTCTTCTTCTTCCTCTTCTTTGACTGTGTGCAGCATAAAAGGCACGCTCTTGTGAGATGGTGTAGGTGGACAGCTTGGCTTTTTTGAAGGTCTCTGAGAAAAGGTCTCTCACTTCAGTGCTACAATTTAAAAACTTGCCATACTGCTCAAGTTAAATAGAGTTCTTAGAAAATGTGAATATAGATGAAATTACAGATTACAAACAACCTCTTAGTCGGTTCACATCCGGACACCAGACAAAAAAAAAAAAAAAAATCATTTTACATTAGCTCTTCATTCTTATTGAGCTTTTTTGATGTTAAAGCTCCTTGTATCTGAAAGTTTATAAAAGATTAGCACTAAAATGTATAACTTTTCCATGTCGGTATAGCACACTATATGAATAAGACAATAAGACAACCATAATAAATAAAACAAGACCCTGTCTCGCCAACATACAGTATATACTGGCTGTTTGTAAAAAGATATATTATTTCAAAACTTGCAGTATTAATAAGATGTGTCTTTGCATTTATTTTGAATGTAAATAACTTGAGCAGAATAGATTATCAATGTTATATAATATTTGATTACACTGATTACTTTTTCATTTATTCAGTTAGCAGATGCTTTTCTCCAAAGTGACTTACAAGTAATAATAATAATAATAATAATAATAATATTGTTCTTATTATTATTTTTTATTGTTCTTATTGTTAATGTTATTTGTTTTGTTTTGTTTTGATTTGATTTGATTTTTGAAATATAAAAACAGAATTTTGTTCTGTAAAGGTTAGAATTAGGGTTAGGTAACAGAATATAAAGTTTGCAGACATAGACATGGTATGGTTTATACACACACACATTTATATATATTCTATGAACAGTTCCCATAAACTGACAAAAGCATGATGAAAGAAGTTTAAAATATTTGACCACCTATTTTTGAGTGTAGGACGGACAATGTAAGAGACTCTTCACTGTGTTTATCACACCACATAATTGAGTCTAATTACAAATCCCTTTATCTTCCTGTCCATCTCTTTCATTGGATGACATTCAGTCAGTGAATTGCAAGCAAGGCCCCCATACCCTCTCGTCAGCTGAAGAAATGGAGGACTGGAATTAGGGTTGGATTAGGGTGGTGACTCCTCTGCCAGGGCCGCAAGTGCTTTGATGACACCATACAATCGTAATGGGCTTTTCACGGTGCGCACACCTAATCATCCATATCAAAACCCTTTCAGAAAGGCAAAATGGAGAGCCAGAGCCTCCCTTATTTATTTGATTTCTTTCACATTAAATTATATGGGATTTAGAAAAGGGATTAAATTTTTACACTTGTAAGAAGCCTTAGCCACTTAAGACAGAAAATAATACAGTAATTATTTTGTCCCTCTACTTCTTGCTTTATGAGGGCAAATCCATACTGCCATTGAGCGTTTAGCTAATTAGAACAGAGCAAACTTGCACTTTGAATGACAATGGATTCAGAAAATATCTGGAAATGCATATACTGAGTTGCAGTGTGGCAAGTATTTATTTGTGCATTCTGTCCTTCATTTCTCATTGATTCGAAACCAAGAAGATGTAAATGGATTTGAGTACAGTTGAGTGTAAATTCTTTATTCATTGCTGTCTATTCAAGGTGAGGATAACAAAAACTAAAGAATGTTGTCCGGCTCTTCAGCAAAAATTTAAAAGTGGCTGGAATGCTGTCTTAAGTGTCATATAAACAAGCTGTCAGGAGAAATCTGCGGGCAGATGTTCCTTTGGTTGGGGTGGAGTCATTATGCAAATGTAGGAGTGCAGCAGCCAATGGGAGGGCAGGTGGGAGCACAGGTGCTGACTAAACTTCCTCTTTTCCGCTGGACAGAGACTCATCATCCAGATGGACTAAAAAAACTTAGAATGTCTCTCTTTTTTTTATCCTTAAAATTTTTCGGTGTCAGGCATTTTCACTTTTACTGACAGCTGCAGGAAGGAAGAGAAAACAGAACGGTTTCCTCTAATTTACACCTCACTTACTTTGCTATTCTAAATACCGCTAATGACGTAAAAAAGAACAAAAAAAAAAAAAGATGTTTGTCCCGTTTCCCAAAGAAAGAAATTGTGAGGAAAAAAAAAAAGTTGCAGAAAATTAATTTTTTTCTGCTCGTAAAAGCTTACATTCAGCTTCCATAGCTGTTAAGAGCTGCAGAAAAGCTTGAGAGTAATGGATTAAGAGCCCAGTCATATGTTTGTGTTGTTAATGACATTCAAGGGAAAAATAATCACCAGCAAAAAGATGTCTTTTGTTTTAACCATCCACTTTGTATCTCAGGTGGTCCACCAGGTGCAATCTACAAGCTGTCTTTTATTTTTACACACTTTATTCTTACAGTATAGATAATGTGCTAATTCATTTGTATGAACATAGCTATATGTGTGTGTGTGTGTGTGTGTGTTTGTGTTGTTACTCCACAGTACTATAGTATGTATTTATTTATTCAGTATTTGTCTATATTGGATATGTCATCTGATACTGGATAAAGTTTAAATAAGTTTCAAGTTTATTTATTAAATAACATTAATAACTTAATAACACTGTTAAATGTAAGCTTTAGCAAACCTCAAAATAAACATTTTCAAGAACATTTCTAAAGTTATGATGCCTAAATTCACTCAACAAAATTTAATTTGTTTATTTATTTATTTACAAAGTATACAGATTTTAATATAAAACATTTATCAGCCATGATATGAACATTATTATCACTTATGATATAATCAAAAAAAAATTTATATCAGTGCTTCCCTAGCGCTGTTGAACTAGAATTCACTCTTTATACCTTTCACCTACTCTTACCAGCATACTATGAAATGTCCACACTTACTGTATATTGTGTTGTTTCAGTAGCCCATACTAAGGTTGTATTCAGTCAGAAAGCCGCAGGGGTACTTCACACTCGGTGTACATTCAGCCTGTCATATAGGCTACAGAAAAGAGAGAGGACATTAAAGGAGGAGGGGAAGCATGTTCTCCTTAAGGGGATATGAAATGCAAAAGGAAAAGGTCAGGCGTCTCAGCCCTGGCAGCTGGTATTTGCAGCTAAGTTCTCACCCATGACTTCAATGGCAGCTCAGTGTACAACCAGGTGAGTTGAAATGCTCAAACGAGTGCTGAAACCTTTCCGTGAACCTAAATACAATGCAAATAACAGAAAAGTTGGCAGGGTCTATGTCAGTGTCAAAAAGTTTTTCAATATCCAGGAGGGATTTTCAGTTTCCTTCAGAATTGAGGTGATGATTAAAGTCTGATTGGCTCTTATGCCAGGAATCACACTGGATGTGGAGGTTAGGGTGTTTTATTTATTTATGTTTATTTCTGTCTTTCGTGTATTTTTAAGAACATGATATTAGGTTAGATGCATTTTAGCATCTCCATACTTTCAGCTGAACTGAAGGTTTATTTAAGGCATTGAAGGTAGTGAGTTCCCTGAGAAAACCTAGGGCAAGTGGTTGGTTTACTGTATGCAGTCATGATATCTTTCATAATATTGTAATAGTGTCTTATGATTGTCACTCAGTGTGAGCTCATGTGCATTAATACATTATATTCCTAATTCCAAATGTTTATGTATCATGCACCTCTCGTTTGCACTTCTCCAGTATCGATATTATCCAATGCATATTTGATACAGATAAAAAATGGAGAATCATGCAGAAGCATGCTTGCAAATAAAAGGCTTGGGTTTCAGTGCACTGCATGCATCTTCACAGGGGTTTAATTTTACTGAGCTGATCTGATCTAACTTCACTGTGACATTTGAACAACCAGATCATATTCAAATTTAGGCTGAATTGAGTCTTAGTTTGAGTCCAATAAATGTTTTAAACAGGCATCGCTGTGATTTGTGGTTTTACCATCAAGGGACAACATCTCACCCGACTCATTGGTTAGAAGGAGGAGGATGTGTACGGAAAAAAAGGTATGAAAATTTAGTTTGGCAGGACTCAAGTTAAGTGCAGATCTATTTGTGAGTCAATCTGCCTACTTTGATCTCTACACAGGCTTACCGTGGGATAACCGATAACTGGCTAGCTCAGGTAAACAAGACCAAGAGACAAAGCAATTGCTGACCAGGCTTGTGTTTCAGGTCTATCTTGCTCTCTCTCCTTGACTGTGTGGTCTGTTTAATGGGTATTTGCTTTACACAGCCTGACCTAATATAAAGCAGCGAGGCGTGGAGGTGTGGACTGTGGAGCTGTAGAGCTAAGCTCAGGGAACAGCAGGGATTACTGGCCCACTCTGTGTACACCAGCAGCCTTTAGAGGATTAATATAAAAAGCTTCAGTCAAGTTTTCACCAACTCACCCATGATCAAACATAGTTACATGGGTCAATTTGAGTGCCAGCATACAAAATGATGTGAACAGATTCTGATCCAGAGATGAAAACAAACAAATCCACTGTGTCTAATTCAATCTAATGTCCTATAAATAAAGCCAGCATTGCAATGTTTATGTTAGTGATTGTCTTTGCTATAGGCTGTAACGTCCCAGTAAGCTTTTTGAATGCTTGTTCATCATGCCCTGTTCTTTTATCCGTGAACAACATTCCAATGCAAGTCAGTGAGCTGGACTAGCATGAAGCCAGCATAAACCATTATGGACCAACATGTAAATTCATGCAAGTGCACAAATATACTAGCTGCATATATAAAAATACAACAAAAGCTGTAAAATATTATTAATAAGTTTAAAATAACTGTTTCCCATTTAAAAATATATTATAAAATGTATTTTATTTTTTTTTTTCCTGTGATGGCAAAGCTGATTTTCAGCTGTCATTACTCCAGTCTTCGGTGTCAAATGATCCTTCAGAAATCATTCTAATATGCTGATTTGGTGCTTAACAAACATTTATTATTATCAATGTTGAAAACTGTTGTGCTGCTTAATATGAAATGAAAACTGATAAATTTGTTCAGTACTCTTTGATGAATATAAAGTTCAAATTTATTTGAAATAGAACATTTTTGTAATATTATAAATGTCTTTACTGTCACTTTTGGTCAGTTTAAAAAAATTGTAAACTGTAGTGTATATATTCTCTCTCTCTCTTTTTGTATTTTTGATATATATGTATATATATATATATATATATATATATATATATATATATATATATATAGATAGATAGATAGATAGATAGATAGATATATATATATATATATATATATATATATATATACATATTCTTCCTACTTTCCTCACAGTATAGTGTGTATCATCATTTTGCTGAAATACCATTGAAGCAGCCATTATGATGTTTCATTGCAGGGCTGTGGTATAGCTATTAACGTTCCCAGACTTAAGGAAACTGAATGACTGTTCTCATACTCTGTATGTCGTTACAAAAACCCATTTAACGGTGATGATACCTTTATACAAAAAGGAAAGCTTTCTAATGGCTGCATAATGAAAAACATCACAAGAATGACATTTAATGCAACAAACAAAATCTTCCTTCCTATTCTTCACACTACGCCCCATATAAACACTCCTCTTCAGGTTTAAAACCTATTCCTCTGCTTCCATTCCATCCTCTTAAGGTTAAATGTGACATTTGTACTGAGATTAGTTTTCATTATCACTAAAACAGCGAGAACGTGTACGTACACAAATGGTCAGGCCACAGGGGCAGACAAAGAGGGCATGTGCTTCCTGATAATGACAAGAACACAACAAAGGCCCAGAGTTCTCATGAAAGACCTCCAAAAAGCTCTGCCATGGGCAGTTTAGGGCTTGTGTGTGCTGCAGACTCATTAGAGCTAGTTATTGTTCATTTTCCCTGTTCTCAACAGACATAAAAGAGCCCCAAAAGTGAGAGGTTCAAGCATCAACAGTCTAATTTAATTTAATCAGATATATTCTTGGGTATTCACAATTACCTTTGACACTATCTCTTCAGGCACAATATGGATATATGCTCCTTTCAATTTTCTAGTATTTTAATAAATAAGATCAGCCAATTGAAACTTTGCAGATACCCTTGTACTAATTTCCTGGCCCCTCGTGGAAAAAAACACAGGCTGTTTAATTGCAGACTTAAGTAATAAAATCTTCATCTGTGCATTTGATTAAAAATTAATTGCGATTTAAAACATAAACTGACAAGTTGATTGAACCTGAACTTGAAATGCAGTTTCTCATGTCCCCTATTGTATTTTCTCACTGGCCTATTCCAAACTAATTATGAGCTCTTTTAAGGCACATTTCGCTCTTATCCCTCAGGATCGTTGCAGAAAACGAATATGGCTTTGCTTTACTTAATCCTGAAGAAAGGAAGGTATTCTCTAATCGGATCAAGAGTTAACTTACTGTTGCAAAGGCTTGCAGATTGATGTGAAAGCGTGCAAAGTAATTACTGGCAATCAAATCTCTGGAGTACCAATGGAATTTATGTGATGTTACCACAGATTGACAACAAAGCAAGCTGATGCTCTCAGAAAATGCCTAAGTTTGAGGTAAGCTTGTCTAAAATTATTGTTTATAAAATCCAAGACACTGCTGGTCATGTGAACTCTATGACAGCCACCATGAGGGGGTGCCATGCCTTATAATGTGTACAAATACAAAATAATGTGAACATATGGGAAATAGACCATATTTTGATGGTCACCTTTAGACATTCTGTAAACCATAAGTAATGGTTAGTGGTTATGGTTAGTAGAATATGTTCATCAGAATGTCTGTTGGGGGACCATCAAAATAAAGAGTTAGCAGATATTAAGCAGACAGTGTACTATTATTCTAATGACTGGTAGCTGACATGTAGGTCTTGCTGAAAAGAAACTCATAGTTGACAATGTTCAAAGGGGGGCATTTAAATGAAGTGTTACTACAAAATGTCTTTAATAATGTGTTTTACCACCACTTGCCTTTAATACAGCTTCCAACCTTCTTAGAATATATTCATACAGCTTTTGAATAGTCTATATTGGAATGTTATCTTTCAGAACATCTGCCAATTGTTTCAAAGATGTTGGAGGAGGGAATCTGCTTCTCACTCTTCTCTTCAAAACTGTAGTTGTTTGATAATATTCAGATCAGGTGATTGAGCTGGCCATTGTAGATGTTGTAGTTTATCTTGGTGCTCCAACTGTACAGGTTTTATAATCATGTCTCCATCTTTCTCGCATTTTAGCATTGGTGCCTGAGATTAAAGTTTTAGCAATTGCAGCTCTTTAATGGACGTTGGCTTTGTGAAGTTCTCCGTGATGGTTTTTGTAGAAACAGGGTCTTCAAGGTGAATTTGCTACCACTTTGCTGCAGTAGTTGGGTGTTGTTTGGACCAAATCCTTAGTGTTTGACTGTACCTATCATTTACTTTCAATTTTCGACCACTTTTCTTTTTCACAGATGAAGCCATGCTTTATGTACTCACTCATAATTGTCAAGATTGTTGTTTTTAAAACACTAAACAATTGGGCTCTTAAGGTTACAGAAGGTACTTCTAAAGCACTAAGCACTGCTGAACACAACTTATACTACACAGTTTTTTTTCACTGCTTCTTGCATTTATTTGATTTTATTTTATTTTATAATTTTTTTTTTAGTATTATTTATTTATTTTTTTAATTTGACCGCTATGGATCTTCACATTATTTTGTCGACCCCTGTATATTTCCTGTATGTAATTGCACATAGTTGTTAAAAGGTACTATTTATTTTGGCACAAAAGTGGAAACAAGTGGAAACAAAAGTTTACATAGGAGCAGATTAGGGAGGCTTTAGGGACAGAATCAATCCAGTGGGATTTTGTAACTGAGACCTTCAGCTCAAGTCCTATCAAACAAACATGAGACAGAAGGACAACAATGTTTGTTTATCTACAGCATAACCCCAGCCAAGTGAAAATCTGCAAACATCTGCTGTCAGACCAACTCTGTGTTGTGATTCAGTGGGAACAAAAGAGGGGAACTGTGTTTAAGTGAACTTTTCCCCCTTTTTGCTGTTTCCCAAACTATAATTGGCATATTTTGCATCTCAGGGGACACTGATATCCCCAGCTTCACCATGCTTATTCATTCAGGATTGGCACTGTTTTCCATACACATGGTGACACTTTTTCCTGACCCAAGTGAAGGATGCTGGGAAATGTGTTTGTGACATGTCTTTCCCACACTGTATGGTATATCTGGCTCAATATTCCCTACAGAGCATCTCTTTGTGGAGCTCAGGGGATTTTGTCAGGATATTTTTTTCCCTCTTCCTCAACATGTGAGCCTTGGCAGAGATAACATTTCATTTCTAAGCAAGGCTTCAAAAATATAAATGTTCACTAAACTTAATTCTTATGTCAGCCAAATGGGCAGAATGACAGTAGAGAGCTGAATGCCTGCAGTGGTTTGTTGTCAAATGATAAGATTAGGTGCTGGAGGTTGGGTGTTCATTTTAGATCACATTTTTGCTACTTGCTTCTTGAAATCTGTGTGAGCATTAAGCCAAACCTAGCGTGTAAACGAGACCCGTTACCTGACCCAAACAACTCGATCAGACTACACCCAACCCATCTTCTCTTTTTTTTTTTTTTTTCCTCTAAAAGCCTGGGTATAGCTCTTTTTCCATCTCGCACACTGCCGTGTACACACAGCTTTCAAAGTATACCCAACTGTGGATTAGCACAGTTGGACAAGTTCAACACATGTGCAGTACCACCTAGTGGACTTGTTCTGTCTCAACATTCACATCGCGCCTGCGCTGTTGTACGCACACCATCCGCATGGACACAAAAATTTTGACATTCCTGATGGTCAAAGTTACATGGCATGGCCGCCGCAGAACGTGGATGGCCAGAGTATACTTTGGGCTTAAGAGTGAGTAGACCCAGACATATGGATTCACCATGCCAGAGTCTGCTGTAAAGATATGATCGTCCAATTCAGACGGAATTAGTTTTGCATGGAGAGGTGGGGTAAAGTAATTATTACCAGAGATTCTCAGTGATTTTAGTCCCTTCCAATTGTGCCATCTCAGTAATCATTACGGACAATGTCAGTAAAGATTATGGTGACTTTTACCTTCTCAAAAAAAGGTAAACCTCAGGTAATGCAGTCGGCGCCAATAGCTTTGTGGGCAGCATGCCAACATACAGCGTTGTTGCGCTACGGGCGTACCGAGTTCAGATGCCAACTGAAGGACCTTTCCTGTTCCCACCCCCCTCTCTCTCTCTCTTACTTCACTTCCTGTCAGCTCTACACTATCCTATCATGATAAAGGCAAAAATGGCACACAAAAAAAAAAAAAATAAATAAATAAATAAATAAATAAACTCAGGTAATGCTAATCCCATACAAACAGACCAGCTGTAAATATGTACATAAATATTATAGCATTTCCTGGCACAAAACCTCTGTTAGCTTTAGGTAAGTGCCTATTACCAACAGAATAGGATCAGAATTGTATTAATTTAAATAATAAATAGTTTGGACTGGATCTAACTTATATTATAAGCAACATATTATAAACATATAGGGAATGTACTGCTCACATAGGACGGCAGGGAGGGGACGGCGGTGTGAAAATCGAGGTACCCCTAGCACTTCTGGTAGTTTTTCTGAGATTTCTTATCCTGTGCGAATTGGTCATTAATATTACAGACGTCCTGTGTTCAAATTACAGTACTGTTAGTTTTTCTACTTCAAAATTTTCATGGCTAATTTTATGTGCTGTTTCTTTGTAATTGAATGTAAAATTTACTAGCAATTTCTGAGTAAAAATAGTTTCTATATCAATTTTTTTAAACTAAAAGAACAGTATGTGTACTTGTTTGTAAAACCATTTTCATTAGAATTACAACATTAAATACTAGTGATAATTAATTATTTCATTAAATGCAAACCAAAACCCATAAAAAAAGCTGTTTATGAAGAAAAAAAATTAATACCAACCTGAAAAGTTTGTCTCATTGTCCCTGGGTTGGGTTTTTGCCAATTTATTCTTGTTGTACATTATATTTAATGCAAACCCACAAACAGCACATAAAAGTAAAACTGTGATTGGTCGCTTTTCAGACTAGACTTATGCCATAGTCAAAAGTTTGGATACATAGGAAATGTGAGAAAAAAATAGGCTCAAAACTCAACCCAACACAAATCCTCATGCCAAATACAGATTTTTTTACAGATGATTTTGTGCACTGGTTGTGTAATGTTTTGAATTACAGATGAGTTTTTGAAATTTGTATGTAATTTTAAGCTAAGTACTAGATATTTGTACATATGTGTAAGTATGTGAGTTTGTGTGTGTAAAGCTCACAGCTATGGGGACCATTGCTGACTGATCCTCTGACCCTCAGGCCAGTCTCCACACCACCAACAGTGTGCTCAGCTGTTAAATGAGAACAAGCCTGCCAACCTGATAAACTGTGAAAAGTATCCTCCTCCTTCATACGTGCACACACACTCTCAAAGTCATGTCTTTTCAGTTTTTCCTGTAGATATGCTTATCTGCGATTCAAAATTACATTTTACCATTTCATTTTTTAAAGCACTGGCAAGCCATTAACACGAACAGTGACTGAAACACGCAAGGTTTAATTTAAATTTTGGGAACATATGATTGGGAACACACCAATACCCACACACTACAAGTCACACTCCCTCCCCATTTTTCAACCACCGAAGCGATGGTTTCTTCCGCTCTCCGTCTCGCATTTAAAAAGCACTGACATTAGCGGAATCGCATTAATGACTCCCCTCTTAATGGCGTGCTAATGATAAATATCTAAATGCTTAATGCTACATGATCGCCTGTGACATTAGCAAAGCCGCAGCTGAAAAGATTTCAGCTCTAATGGAGGATCATTGCCCAGCATGGGAGAGTTTCACTACAGCACGTTCGCTCACTCGTACACACACACACTTCTTTAGACACACTCATGCGAGAGAGCATCACTCACATCTACTCACATCACCGTTAATGCGAAGAGGAGATTACAAACGAATAAAACAGCACGTTGGCCTCATCAAGAAGATTCATTTCTTCCTGCTGCTTTGAAGTTTTGATGCCACGACAGACAAGTTGTCTTTTGCTTACAGTGGGCGTCGATTTTAATGTTATTGCAGACACAGTAAAGGGGATTCAGGTTCTTGGGAGGAGAATTACGGGGGTGAACCCAAGCCGGTGAGTCACGTCTGGTGTTTTTGAAAGGCAAGCATCAAACATTTCTGGTGTGGTAGCAAAACAGCAGTTCTGTGTCTCATTATGAAAATAATCTGCCTCTCCGAGGCATCCGTTTATACATTTGTCAATTTTCTTTCGCTAATTACAAGAGAACAGACAAAGAGATTGAATGTCGCTGAAAGACACAGAACACAAACCCATTTCCTATCGCCTTTGGCTGCAAGGCCCGTTCACCTCCCGTGTTTAGATGAAACCCAAACGGCTGGGAACTTTGCCCTCCATCTGTGCAGCCTGCGAACAAATGAGAAACTGAGAGAGGTTCTCCTTCTAATAGGAAAAGCACTTTGTTTTTCACTGTCGGGAGTGAATCACCACCAAACGACAGAATACTGCATTTTCATCTGTGCATGTCATAAAGTTCACGCTGTGAGGTGTTTATGAGTAATTTTCGGAGTCAGGCGCGCAGACGTGCACTCATACACACATGTTCAAACTCCCCGTAGCCTCTGATCGATGCTGTCATTAACCCCACACATTGAGACGAGGACTTTCGCTAAAGGCGGTTTGCTAAGCAGCGTGTTGTCTTAAGGGAAGGGAAATCATGAAACCGCCTTGGAGACGATTGTGCCAACAGCATGTTTGTTGAGAGAACTCTGCAGCGAGAGATTCCCAAAGGAGTGATGGATCATTAGAGAATGGATCATTTCGGGCCATCTTTCTGCTCTCCTATTCTTTCTAAGTCACTTGTTTTCTGTGCTTTTTTGCTCATGAGTAGTTAGCATTTCTACAGAAGGCTACATTCTCAGTTGAAAGTAAAGAGAAAACATGTTGGCTCAATGTTTAAAATTAATATGAATAAAAGAGAGAGATTCTGACTTGTAGGACATGCAAGGAACAAATAATTAAATTAATAAATCCAAAAACAGCTACTTCAACTGCTTCTGCTCACTAGAAATGTTTTAATTCGGTGGATTAAAACCAGGCCTCTGTCGTTGACACTGGTACCGGGAGATCTTTACAGTGTTTCCCCTGGAGAAATTAACCGCAGTGGTAAAGGGAAACGTTGCTGTCTTTGAGCAGATATGACTGCTGGTACTGGAACATCTAGCAACTATGCTACAGGATACTATACAATGTTTAAGGCAAAGTACACTTTTTAATGAGCACATCTTCATACCACTCTCCTATAATTTTCCTTTTGTTGATACATAAAGCATCATCTTTATGAGCAGCTCTAAGAATGGAGGAGAGTACCATTTTATATTATCTACTGTTCCTTCATGTAAACAGACATGATGTTGTAGAAATCTATATCGAATGTGTATATTTTAATATATGTGTATGTTATATTATTAATATTATAGTATTAATTTACACTAGCTAAAATTTACACACTAAAATTCAAAAATTGCAGGAATAAATAACATTTAATATTTTAAATAAGAGATGGTATTAAACTGGAAAATAGTTATTTTAAATTATAATATTTAACAAAATCTGTATTTTGATCAAATAAATGCAGCCTTGGTAAGCATAAGTGGCTACTTTCAAAAATATTAAAACATTTTATCCCAAAAGTTAGTGCATTTATAGAAGTACATGAACTTGATGTACATACAAAAAAGGGTCTTAATACGTGTGATTTTAAGCCTGGATCTCCATTTAGTTACATAGAAAGTGTTGCTCAGATCTAGGCCACCTTGTCCATGTGTCACTTATAAGAAGCAGGATGACGTTTTCATAATCTTTGACCCCTCCTTCTTTCTGTGCACTGACCTCTGATTGGCTGACGTGCAAGCTTACCTGCTCATGTCTATGGGGCCACCTGTGTGCACAGACTAGTCCATCATCACCACCTGCTCAAGACTTGGACCCAGCTGCCTCATCGCATTAAATCCAGTCACAGAGCTCCATCAGTGGCCAGCTTGGACAGCCTGTGAGGGCAACCCCAAACATGACAGGCCCTTTCTTGACCTCAGTATGGCCCAGCTAAGCATTCATGCTAAAATCCATTCTCCAATTTGTCCTAATTGGTTTTTGACCCCATGGGAGGCATAGAGTCATGTGATTTAAATAGGTTCCACCATTTCATTAAAACAACCTCCTGATATGAGATTTGCATTGCACAAGCTCAAAAACATTTGAATATTACATTGTCTCCGGATCACTGCTGGCATCAAAAGAAAGAATATCCAATCTCTGACATTTCTGTTGATGAAAACCAAATAGTCACTAGCATAATGTCCTTTTTCACATACCCAGTGGCAGAAATTTTGTATGCTTATTTTGCAAATATAACACATTTAGGTGTATAAAAATGCTTTCATTCTGGTCTCAGAAAAAAATGCAGCCATCAGAAAAAACTACAGCATCTTTGCATTCCTCTCTGCATCAACAGCCAAGTGATTACCAGAAAGGCCTCATATGATTCCTCATTTACAGTGGCAGGGCGAATGTGCAAACATTTATCTGAGTTTACCAAGTCACAGCGAAAGGTCAGTGGAAGTAAATTCAGGCATCTTCATTTATGTATTTTGTGATAATTATTTGCACCTCTCTCCATCTTTTTTTCTGCATTCACAGTTTATACCAGATCTCACTCAGATATAGAAAGTGAGAATGTTAACACTTTAGAATAGGTTCAAGGTTCAATTCGTTAGCATTAGTTAATGAATAAGGCACCATGAACTAAGAATGAAAAACATTAATTATTTCTAATTATATCCATATTTATATTTGTATATATATTTAATATAAAGATTGTTAAAGAGGTATTTCCCAGCAAGAAATGAAAATTCTGGCATAGTTTACTCACCCTCAAGTTGATCCAAACCTGTACCAGTTTCTTTTTTTACTATGAAAAATGTTGGTAACCAAGCAGTTAACGGTAGCCATTGACTTCCATAGTTTTATTTTGTGCTCAACAGAAGTAAGAAACTCATACATGATGACAGAATTTTCATTTTATTGTGAATGTTGTGTGCCTGCTGAGTCAATATCACTGAGGTTCATGATGCCTAATGCATTAACTAAAGTTAACAAATTAAAATAATGTATATTTTAACCTTGCAGTCTTACTATATATAGCCAAAGCATTTTAAAATCATATTTTCCTGTGCAAGTAAATAGGACAAGCAGTGCAAAGACATTAACTCCTGAACTTTGATTAAAGAAGTTGGGGAGACAAAAATCTAATATCTAGAAGATGGTCGTATTTTCGGCCCTTTGGGTGTTTCTGGCTGTGCTTGTAGTGATAGCTTCAATATTATACACTGTAATTCAGGCGAGGGGGAATAATTGACCTGTCAAATCTGGGATAGAAGGAGTCCCATCACTCAGAGGTGACAGCACAGAACCTGGCTAATAACAACCAGCCTCTAGCAAAGGGAATCTTGTTGTCTCTTAAATTGCTACATTTTCCCCAAAGAACTATTAAAATGTAAGGTGGGATATCTTTTATTTGTTTGTTTACTTTTTACCTCAGATTGTGGCAAATACAATGCACATTTTATTAAGAGAACCAGCCTACTTTTTTCCCCTGAAGTGTCAGTACTCTAGATACTTTTTTTTTCTTCTAAATATCCATCTAAGGTAGAAAAATTATTTTTATAGACCAGGAAATTGCTTATTGCTGACATTTATGTACATTTTTTCAATGCACTGACAGAGACTGAACGCTGCACATGACTAACACATATGCGAAGATGCACATTTATAAGTCGTTTATTGTAATAAAGTAAATGTATGAGTCTAAAAGCTTATAAAGAGGCTTGAAGCAAGAATTTAATGACTCTTTCTCTCGTTAACACTCTCACTCTCTCTTTCTGTCTCTCTCTCAAATGCTTTTTCTTTGACTGTACATTAGGTCTGTGACACATGTACTATAGTACAGTGCAGTTATTGCGAGAGAGGAGGGTAGCTAGTGTACCCGCAGCACTGCATTCCCTAATCATCCCATGCTGAGTGATGGAGCGTACGGTCTGCTCGGGGCTCAATAAAAGCAGCTGAAATGTATTTCAGTCTCAAGGCCAGAATAATGATCTTGCTTTCTCTTTTGTATGGAGGGGTGCATGAGCAGAGTATGTCATTTTCATCATGCTCATTGTAAATCTGCAGAAGGAAAGGAAAAAGAAGAATAGGCATCCGAATGAAAAAAAATGGCGGCAACGACTGGTGACCAACTTGACATTAAGATTATTACTTAGGCTCTCTTTTCAGGTTAGAGAAGAACATTTCTTTCGTGGACTCGCTGCTTTTTTAGAGAAATTGATTTTCAGAGGCTCTTTGTTGAATGTAAGATTATTTTAAAATCGATGGCGGAGAACACATTGTGTCATGCACTTCATGGAATGGTGGAGGCACGGCACCCGCAGGCTATTGTTGTGCTTTGTTTTGTTTCTTTGTTGTGGTTTGCTTTGGTCTTAAGTCTCCTGTGGGCCTGTTCTTCAGTCATTCAAATCACGTCCCCGATTGAGTTGGGTTATCAAACATGCACGATCAAAGTTTGCCAGTCCACTCCAAAATCTAGCTGGGATATCCTAGAAATTATGATTTCTGGCCTGTGACGTTCCAAATCAGACCATACAAATTTAAAACAGGCTATTTAGCCGAGCCACAAATGAAATGAAATTTGGTGGTTATTTACTCCATGTCTTATATCATTCCAAAACTGTATTAGTTTCTTTATTCTGCTGAACACAAAAGAGCACATTTTTAAAATGTAGTTTGTCACTTGCTTCCATAAAGTTACAATGAATGAGGACTGGAATTTGCAAGCTTCAGAAAGCATGAAAAAGCACCATAAAAGTATAACAGCCTTACAATTGCTTTTTATGAGGAACAGATCGAAATTTGTTATTCCATGGTACCGAAAACACTGGCTGCTGCTTTGATATTGTTCAGTACAGATCCCAGCAAATACTTTCTGCTAAAAGTCTCAAATTTCCCAGTGCAAAAATCAAACTGAAAGTATAGTATTTTGTTATTATGCTTGTTTGATGACCCAGAGTTCAAGCTGTGAATCCCTTAAAAAATTCACATCCCCAATTACTGAAAGGAGTGAAATTATCTTATGAAATTAATTCCTCATGAGGCCAAAACTCAGGAACTCTCGCAAAACAGATGTCATGCAATAAAACCATAAAACTAATCTGGAGAAGAGATCTCCAAAGATAACAAACAGCACCACTCCCCTTGGTCATTCACGACCCCTTTCTCCCCACTGCCCTCTCTGCCTCTCACTCTTCTTCCCCAAATCAAGAATATCCATATGCCACAAGTGTTACATCTTGTGAATGTTGTTTTTTCCCTTTCATGTTTGGTATCATTTTAAAGGTCTCTGTGCGATTGGTAAATTTGTCTCAATTTCACAGTAGTCATTTATATTTTGAGAAAGATTGAAAACTTGTGTAGAATTGTGTTCTGCTGCTGAGGGGTGTGTTTCCCTATAGGAGTCGGTGGGAATGTTTATCTATCTCTAGCCAGGTGCAACCCAGGAGCGCGGGAACCTAAAAACCAAAAGGTCTTTGATGTTTTTACAACCGATTTAAAGATTTCTTTGTTTTTGTTCTGGTATTTAAGGGAAAGTTGCAAATCACTCATTGCGATTCTGTAGCCAGAAAAGCCCATAGTGTGGCGTGTGTCTCTACACTCCATACTTTGTTTTTCCCAATGTCAGGTATGCCTCTTTTACTCTTAGATTAATCTTTGAGAATTTGATGTTTTCTATTGAGATGATTTGATATCTTTGAATTGGCTATGTAATTGGCATAATACATATTTATCTGACTGATAATAAAATATTATATTTGATTTATCCTGAACTCTCCTAAAATCATTATGACTAGTAAACTGTGAGGAGGCTTTTGTTACCGCAAATCTATGGCCAGGATAGGTCAAACTGAAGGCTCATGAATGATAGGAGCAGTAGGCACTTCATCTGAGACCTTCTGATATCTGTCTATCACTGATGTTAGCAAGTTGTACTGGAAAGGACTAAGTGAACTACACTTTTTGTCATAAGCAAGCAGTAAGCGCCAGGCAAAATGGGTATTAGTCTACGTACACCCTCTGACTAACATCAGACTGGCGAGTTTGCGAGCGTAAGATCCACGTAAGACCAACGTGAGACTTAAAAGAGACATTAGGTCCCCAGTGAACGGATAATTGAAAGCATAGTGAGTCCGGGATAAACAAATATCTAAATTAATAATTGATATTTGTGATCAGTTTTTAATTAAGAATATTGCCTAAACTTAACGATCACTTGAAACTGGAGTCAGATTGAACATGGAGCTAGATCAAAATTGAAACTAAACTCTAATAAATTCAGAAGCGCAAGTAAAAGATCGAACACGCATTAAACCTTCAACTAGGCCGCTGGATTCCGCTTTTTGGGCTGGTGGGTGGATCCTTACAGTAAAACATTTGGATGAGACCATTGTTGGCATAGCTCTTATTTTCTTTTAGTTCACATTTTCCTTTATCTTTTGGTATGACCCTAGTAAAAAAGTAATATATTTAAAATACATATTTCATTTAAGCATAATTTGCACATTTCTATTAAGCATAAAACGCACATTTCTATTAAGCATAAAACGTGTTTAAATGTCACTATTGATGAGGATTGTATGGTCTTTGAATAATATCGGTTTTTAAATGCAAGATATTTAAAGTGTACCTGAAGTATACTTGCAATAGTTCCACTTTAGCACAATCAAGTATATAATTAAGTACACCTTTAGTTGATTGTCTTCTAAAAACCCTAATAACCAAATGATTCATTGTAAATTGCTGCATAGGGTTAACTTGACTCCAATGAAACGTTTTTATATGAATTTGTCGTCTTCTCCTAAGTGTAGTCTCTGTTCGCAAGGATCTTTTGGCACGTTTTTGCATTTTTTTGGGGAGTGCCCCTCTCTCTCACCTTTTTGGACTCAGCTATCACAGGACCTTTCATATTTTTTGGGTACTGAGATATGTTTGACTCCGTGCCATTTTTTCATGAATGACTTTAGGGACTTCACCTTGTCTGTCCAACAAAGATGTTTACTGTTAGCTGCTCTCACAGCAGCAAAAAAATTGCTAGTCAACCGCTGGAATCCTCCTCACACAATGGACAGACAAACCTGGACTGTGTATTTGTTGGACATCATCTCAATGGAACTCTAAACTTCTCGTATACATGGATCTAATGTGAAAACTGTAAATTTATGGCATTCAGCTTTTAATGTTGTGTCATCTTTTCTAAAATCTTTGTAAAAATTATTTTATATTTATTTATTTATCTATTGATATTAATTAATTTATTTTTATTATTATTATTATTTATTTTATTTTATCTTATTTTATTTATTTATTTTTTAAGTCTACCAGGGGGTTGGATGGGTTGGGGTATAGGTTCTAAATTTGTACAGCTGCTTTTTGTTTTATACTATTGTTCCCAGAAGAAAATTCAATAAACAGTTGTTAAAAAAAAAAAAAAAGTATAACTTTAGTTGGACTTCAGCACTACTTCCGCACAATTAAAGTGCATTAAGTACAAAATTAGTTGTTCCAATTTAGCAGACTTTAACTATACCAGTTTAGTATACTAAAAGTACGACTGCATGGTATTTTATTAAGTACATAGATATGTAAATGTATTTGTAGTATAATTAACTAGAAATAACTGTATTTCAAATACATTTTAGTATATTTATTTTTCACTAGGGGAACCTTTTTCAAGTTCATTTACAAAAAAAACTGACATACACATACAAGCATGTACTGTATAGACACAGATAAAGAGGGAGAGTGTCATTGAAATGCACCATTAAAGCTGTTATTTTCCTTTATGAAGCATTCAGTCACATTTATTATTAGACGTACATGTCTGTGGGTGTATTACTGTGTTCAAACTCTCTGTGTGCATACTGTATTTTACATGGCTCTGAAGTAAATGGTAAGTATTTGTATCGCAACATGTTATATCAGACCAAAAAGAAAAGAACTGCTACCAATGCCAAGAGGGAGATGATGGCTAAACATATCTTAACCAAATAATTTTTTAATATGATTTTGAAGATAGGATTAGGTTAGGATTAGATTAGGTTATTTGTTTTCTTACTCTATTAATTTTTTTGTCTGCTTTTTGATTAATGCTTAAAGATGCAAAACTGTTTGCCAGTGGTTTAAGAAAATTTACTTAATTCTAGATATATTGTCTTAAATTTCTAATATTTCAAGCAATAATTGCAGTACTTTTTACAGGAAAACAAGATAAAAGTGGTGATTAAGAAAATGATTTTGTGCAATTGTGTCTAACACCGGCTTTCTTGGCTAGCATGCCAAACTGATATAAAAGAAATTGTCATGCTGCAATAGCTTGAAATGCCTGGTCATTGCAAGCGATCACATCACAACCCACAACGAGCGATCAATCATTGACTAACCAGCAAAGAACAGGCAGCCACCCTCTCATCCGCCCACTCTGAGTTTAAAGGTCAGCCGTGCTCAGCAGAGGACCAGTCAGGCGCTGTCAAACACTTTCACTTTGCTGTGATAAGCACTGAAATTAGCATGCTCGTGTTTGTGTGTAGGTGTATGCATTTCTAATTCAGTGCATGTGTGAAAATTTGTGTGTGTGTGTGTGTGTGTGTGTGTGTGTGAGATTGGTGAGGGGGCAGCTGTCTGAAGTTATTGATGCTGGCAGAAAATGATCAAACTCTTCTTCTCTTGCTCCTGTTCCCTGCCACTTCTGATTAGCAGCCGAAGACGCCTTCATCAGGACCTCACTCACATACACACAAATGCACACATACACGTTTGTCCTCGACAATAACTGTGAGTGACACGTGTTGATGAATTATTTTGTGTTGAGAGAGCTTCATAGACACACATGCATGACTAATGCAGTTCCACCGTCAGCTGTAAATGACAAATACATGGAGCAGCAATATTTGTTTAGAGCGTTCAGTAATTTGACAGAACTATCATGTACACTTTTATTAATATGTTAACAGCAGCGCAACACAGATAACGCTGTGCGCTGTGGATTATGTATTTCACCTTGCCCTAATAAGGGTCATTACACGATATCACACGAAGTATTTCCACGGCTGCACAAACCAATTTCCCCTTGCAAAATATTGTCATGTAGTCAGACTTTGACTGTCAGCATGAAGTCTTGGACAGTTTGGCCTGTTTATTCTCGCCAACAGCTGCCCAGTTGAACAGAAAAGTTTAACGTACTAATGTCAATTCATTTTGTACGATCAAATTTGTGCAATCTCAGTATTAATATGTGTTAGGAGTGGACCTTCATGCTTAGTTTTTTTCAAAAAATTTAATATTTTCAAGCAACTCAAGCCATAAATAAAATATATATATATATTTTTTTTTTTTTTAAAAGTTAAAGTTTAAATATTTATAGCCTACAAGTTATATAAATATTCTACCGCATCCAAAGCTCAAAACGATTCTGCAAATCCTGCATCTGCCTCAAAATCTCTCACTGCATCATTCCGCTACCTTGTAAACATTACTTTGTTTCCAGACAGACTGTTGCAACAACGTATCAGATTGAAAATGACAATTTCAGCCAGTTCTTGCCATTTTTGTGAACAATATGAATCAGATGGCCTGTGGGTTTGCTGTCTGAGTCTGACATTATATTTGACAGTTCACCTGAAAGAAGATTCAGACAGGATCTCAGCACATTTTCATGCCACAAGCCACATCTGTCCTTTTTTAACGAAAAATATGCCTCAGCATTCACCTCACTTGAAGCGGTGTGGTTCTTGTCATCATAGGAGCCAGGCAGGGCTGCTATCTGCCTACCCAGAAGGGTGGACTGGACACTGATGAACATGGAGGGTATTGCTGGTATGCCCTGTTGAATTGAAGCAGTAAGGAGTCGATGGTGAGCCAGGTTGGCAGGCTGCAATGGCAGGGTCTGGTGTCTAGTTGGCTTTGCCCAGGTGTCCCCAATGCTTGGTCTGCACTCAGCCATGTTTAAAGAGAAGTTTTGAAGGCATATGGAGAATCAGTCTGGACCACTGGCAGACCAGCATACCACCCATTAGACTAATTAGATCAAGATGGAGCGAGAAGGATTTTCCTGTCCTTCACCCAGAAACACTTGTATAAACACATTCACATAAACAACAGGTTCATAAACAGGTTCACTATTATGCAGTTACCTGAACTAAAGTTGTAACATTAAGCTTAAACTGCCATGGATATGTGATACAATTCATTGCCATATTTTTATTTTAGGTGAAAAATGTAAAACAGTATTTATGAACCATGGTGCCAGACTATAAAAACATGCATTTATGGCTTTATGATTGTTATATGGATGAAATTACAAGAGATCTGTGATTTAAGTGAGACTATTCAGATATAGGTCTTAACATTGACTGTGTGGGTGAGCCATTCATGGGCAACATTATCTTGGGTTTTCAGCACTTCATATGGTGATGGAGCACTTTTGGATCTCAGGGAAATAAAAGTATGTTGCCAAAAAAAAAAAAAAACTGATTTAAGCATTTTGGAAAATCTTTCACCTTTTCCTAATACAAGGAGGTTAGTGTCATTGTGAAGACAGCATGAGTAACTGACAGCTTCACATCCATTAATCATATTTTCTGTATTTTCTTTAAACTTTTGACAGTTTTATGGAGTTTTCATTATAATTTTATCAAAATATGGGTAGAACTTTGCAATATGATTCTATGTTAACAACCACTAACAAAAGAGCAATGAAAAAATATCTACAGAATTTATTAATCTTGGTTAATGTTAATTCTACATATAGTCGAATATGACATTTAATGTGTTACGAACCAGGATTTTTGTAGTTAAATAAAACCATAAAAAGCTCTTTTGTTTTTTTTGTTTTTTTAAATAAGAGAAACGTTACCTGAAATAAAATAAAAAAAACCTTACTATTAGCTATTAATGACATACACAACAAAATTACTAAATATTTTAAAAAAATATTTAAAACCTAATTCAAAATACTAATAAAAACTATAACAGTATAAACTATAAACAGTATGAACAAACATGAATTAACAATTAACAATAATAAGTAATAATAACCTAAATTAATAAATGTTGAAAAAATATTGTTCATTGTAAGCTCGTCACACCAAATACATTAACTAATGTTAACAAAATAAACCTTATTGTAAAGTGTTATTAAGATGTGTAGTCTCAGTGTCAGAGAATCACCAGTCATCGCAGTCTCCACTAACGACACTCACCAGATCCCAATCCCCTGATTTCTAATCACCGCCACCTGTCAGCACTCATCAACAGCTCTATATCCCTGCATTTCTCCCGTTCACTCACTGTCTGGTCTCAAACATTTCATGTTGACTTACCTGACCCACTTACCTTTTGTCTACTTACCAGTTGCCCCTGTGCTCTACTGCTCCAGTTCTCCACCGTCTCCACGCTCCGCCGTTACCTCCGGATCCCCTGGAAAAGGAATAAAGGACATTCACTCTCAGATAAGCCTCAAGAGACATTCCCATTCCCCGTCTGCTTACCTGGACATTCTACTCATCTCATTCCCCCCTGCCGTTACTCAATAAACCTGTTGATTGTATTACACTTACTTCTGTGTCCTGTGTCTATCTGCTGACACTCAGTTGTTTTATAAATCAGTCTTATGAATTTTGCTTTCTTCTCTCTTTCTTCTTTTATTCCTTCTTTCCTGGAACTGAAAGTCTAGGTTATTTCCGAAGCCTTTGCACTTGTGCAATGGACAGCAGCCTCTTCATTTCCATTAGAGCTGTTATTGTTATTATTTCAGACGCCAATGCCAACAACACTGAAAATGGAAAGTGAAAAGAGAAGCAACCAATCTGCCATGTTGATGGGGGGCCGCAAATAAAATCTAATGAGGTGCAAGTTTGCGGATATATGTACCACAGTCTATACACATTTTGAATGTATTTTTAGATTTTTACAGTAAATCAAAACGTAAATGGAAATATATATATATAGGGAAAAAAGACTTCAGAATCATTCAGGAAAAATGAACTGGCTGATTTGGAGCAAAAGCTAGCACATTTTCACACAGTTGCATTGGGGGAAATTGCGTACGTTTGGGCTTTGTTCTCGCCCTCCTGAAAGAACAAGCATTAAGGCTGTAATTGGATCAGTAAAAGCTGGAGAAAAGTTTTCTCCCGAAGCACGCACAAAGCCCAGCCCTCCAGTAACCTAAATTGTTAATGGAGACAAATGTTCTAGTGCATCCTGGGAGATTTCACAAATGGGGGAAATAACAAGGGGTAAAGCAGGGAGGCTTTTCAGAAGAGGCTGCGCTTCTGGGGCCCAGAGACTGCTGGGTACTCAACGCTGACGCCCGAACTCCAAACGTCCCAGCTCCTTTAATACAGCAAGTTAATCTAACTGACAGAACATCATCAAACTCTCCCTCTTCCTAGCTTTTCCTCCCTGTCTACTTTTCAAGTGAGCTAAATCAACAGCGTAAAGACACCCTCAAACCCCACACCGTTCTTAAGAAGGAGAATTCTGCAAACCTGCACTTTCGTCACAAAATATATATCTCAGCACAACACTACATCATCTCAGCATGGCATTTAGGAAGTTCTGGAAAGTTCAAACGCGAGACTTCAGCAAATCTTTTCAAACTTTGAAATGATCGCGTCAACAAAACATGAGCAATGGCCTAAAAAGGCCCAAAAAACACGTTAAGGCATGTTTTATCTTTCTTAGAAAGAAATGTGATGAGTTTGAGCTCAAGAAAATCCTGGGTTAAATAGAACTTGCTTTGCTAATATGAAGCCGCTTCGTTTGATTTAATTTGCTGGCTTCTTATCACATAGAAAACATGCTGCTGCACACACAACAGTCTGACGTCTGAAAAAGACCTTGTGTTATGCCTGCCACTCTGTCCACGGGCACAATCAATGAACTGTTGTATGAAGCAGATAAAACTGACCATGGATCCATAATGTAGTAGAAAAAAATAAATGTTTAGCTAAATGAGTGTAAAATCAAGTTAGACGAGCTGCTAGTTTTATGAATTAAATGTATTAATTCTGCTCTTGTAGTTATTCAATATGAATAGAACATGACCAGAGACCAGACACAATTTCCAATCCATATTTTCTACTCAATGTAACAGAATCAAAACTAATGATTACAGTGATTTTATTACAATTAATACGTTTATTTTATTTTGTTTGGTGCAGTATGTTATTGGAAAAGTGGAAAGAAATCAATAAGGGTTTTTGGATTGCTTTAAGCTAAAGGTTTCCAAAAGTTTATTGTCATCATATCAGTGAAGAAGTAGCAGTGTTTGAAATATGAACAACCTTTCTTTCTAACTCCTTTATCTTAAAACTTTACTTTCTTAATATCTCCTCACTCCATTTCTTAATAATAAGCACAACTGTCTCTTTTTTATTTGATTTCCATATCTGGATTTCCATTCACCCCAGGATAATTGTTAACCTATAATGAAGAAATTAGTCTACCCGAAAATTAGATTTCTCCAGAAAACAGCAGTTCTCTTGTTGACATCAAACTGACTGTCTGACTCGAGGAGGTACTGCTTACAGGCACACTCCACTCATCTTTGATTCTCTCTCTCTTTCACACTTGCCTTTTTCAGCTGAACTGAAAAATGCATTTTGTATTGTTTATGTAGGATCAGATTAGATTTTCTTTCCTTTTTAAAGTCCTTAAATGCACACTTCAGAAAAATAACCAGGTTTATATAAATGTGTCTGTGAAAAATCTCAGAACCTATAAACCCATTTTGCCTTTATAAGCAACTTGACGTGCATTTAAACCGAACGCGAAAGTGAGGTTACCTGCTTTACATGTATCTGCGTCATGTTTTGCTTTCTCTCTTGCTCTCGGGAGAGTCGCTAAAATGTTTTTGATCTCCACAGCATGAGATGTCTTAATTTCACATCGTCCTCGTGACATCATCTCCCCCGCTTCTGCCGCCTTGTAATCTCCGTGCATCAACGCCGTTGAGAAGAGCAGGTATTTTATAATCTTCTCAGCGTATGAACGACACACCGTCAGATATATTTAAAGCCCATGGGGATAAAGCCAGCGACTCACCTTGAATGGATAACGCTCTGCATATTGATATTCTCTTTCTTTTTCTCCTTCGCTCCCTCATTTTCTCTCTCAAGCTCCATTTCTTTTGTCTGCACTCAACTGGCATTATGGGAAATCTGCAACACAAAGTCAGAAACAATTGAGGGATACTAAGACACTGAGCAGTCCCACAGTTAATTTATTTCAAATCCAGCTTTGCTCTACCTACAGACTGTGGCCCTTATTCGCAAACCATCTGCACTCCTCACCCGTCTCCGTGTCTCTTTTCTCATCCATATTAGAAAGCTTGGAGCGAAAGCATTATTAGAGCTAACTTTTGAAAAGACTCCACTCAAGAGGGCTTCTGTACAACAGCCTCGATTTGAAGACATTTTGAACGTCAGTGTCAGAGAATTTAGGTATGATATGAAGAAGACGATTAGACAATAAAGTTCTCAAAAGTTTTTCTTCAAGGGTGCTTCGCTATTTTCAGAACAGAAAACCTTGAGGATAATTCTCCGTAGTTTTTTGGAAGATATGCCACAGCTCGCTGGTGTAACCGCAGATATGTGTCTGTAGAGTTGGATGATCATTTCAGTGCTGAACGTCTGAGTGAATGCGTCAATGGAGAACGCTCATCAAAACAGCGACTTGAAAGCTCACGTTCTGCTTGCTTGTAACATGATGTCATGTTGCTCGGACTGCAGGAAAGACGAGAACAAGCGTGACGTGCCAACGCCACACCGTTCGAGCGTCGTCAGGATATTGTTGGAACAATGTCAGGAATACTGCTGATTGAGTGGTTGAAGTCCAAAAAGATCTGTAATTGAAAAAGAGAAGATTGTAGCCTGTCAGGCATTCTGATATCTTTTTAATTACATTTCTTTTCCCAGTGTCTAACGGGGATGTGATGGTTATGATGATAGGCACAGCTCAGCTGCAGAAAACTGCCTTCATTAAAAAGCAGGATCTTCAAGAATGTACTGTAAGACTAATTAAAATGGGAAAAGGGAAAGCTAGAGAGGGTGAGAATAGGATGGAGGAAAAATCTGCTATGGTCTACATAATTACTTTTGCCCTTCATTTGAAGTTTTATTTTGCTAGGAAATTCAACCTTGAAATGAAAGCAAAACCCATAAAGGTTGGAAAATGCTGCTGAGGAACATTTAATGATAAAAGGCTGTGAACGGATTGTGTACCTGACCACGGTTACATCTCAGTCTCTCTCTTTTTTCAAAGAGATTTCGTGACATCTCCACCGCTAAATTGGCAAAAGTTATGTTTTCAAATGGCAGCACAAGGCAAAGCAGGAGTGCGATTCCCCTCGAATCTAATTCATTAATTGTTATGCTTCAGAATGTTCGAAAACAGAATAAGGGCACGAGAAATAATTAGGAACCTACAGCATGAGTAGGATGATATTTTAAAATTCAGTTTTCTTGTTTTTAACATCATTATCGGGACATGTTGAATCATTTCTTCTCTTACCCAAGGCAAACCAGACAACAACAAATGCAATCATCTGCTCGCCATTTTTTTTTTTTATAATATTTACCAGAATGTTTTTTTATTATTTGTTTATTTTCTAATAATTTATATTTTATTTATTAGATTTGATGTTTAACATTTCCTTTAATAAGCATCAAAGTCTGGCCGTGGTAGAGGTACCATCTCATGAAATACGAGGACTTCATAATAAGGTGGTTATATTTTAAAAATCATCTGGTCCTTAGAAAGTGCAGCCCATCTGACACAATTAGGCCAGCAGGGGCATTTAGCCAGCCTTTGATGATGACGTACAATCTATTTGATGTGAGGATGAGAACTTCACCCTAAGTGCAGGTTTTGATTTGTCACTGTAGTAGTGCTGAGAGCTCACCTCCCCTTCAGTTGCCCAGAGCTTTCCCAGGCCCAGAGCAGAAGACTCCTGCCTGTGAGCTGAAGTGCTATTAGGAGCTTTGATTATCACCATATGGTCACAACGCAGACAATGTAGACAATCACAGTCTAAACTGAGATGTCTTTCTGGGGCCACTGAATTTGTTAATAGACTTGCTAAATGTAACATATATAAACATTCTATATAACAAATACAATATTCTTAGCCCTCAATAACAACCGCTCATAACAGTAATAAGTTACACACTGTAGCAGAAAGTCTGTTGTCAGACTCTCTCTGTAATGGCTCTTTCTTTCCTTTTATGAAAATATATACAGTCAGGTCCATAAATATTGGGACATCGACACAATTCTAACATTTTTGGCTCTATACACCACCACAATGGATTTCAAATGAAACGAACAAGATGTGCTTTAACTGCAGACTGTCAGCTTTAATTTGAGGGTATTTACATCCAAATCAGGTGAACGGTGTAGGAATTACAACAGTTTGCATATGTGCCTCCCACTTGTTAAGGGACCAAAAGTAATGGGACAGAATAATAATCATAAATCAAACTTTCACTTTTTAATACTTGGTTGCAAATCCTTTGCAGTCAATTACAGCCTGAAGTCTGGAACGCATAGACATCACCAGACGCTGGGTTTCATCCCTGGTGATGCTCTGCCAGGCCTCTACTGCAACCGTCTTCAGTTCCTGCTTGTTCTTGGGGCATTTTCCCTTCAGTTTTGTCTTCAGCAAGTGAAATGCATGCTCAATTGGATTCAGGTCAGGTGATTGACTTGGCCATTGCATAACAATCCACTTCTTTCCCTTCAAAAACTCTTTGGTTGCTTTTGCAGTATGCTTTGGGTCATTGTCCATCTGCACTGTGAAGCGCCGTCCAATGAGTTCTGAAGCATTTGGCTGAATATGAGCAGATAATATTGCCCGAAACACTTCAGAATTCATCCTGCTGCTTTTGTCAGCAGTCACATCATCAATAAATACAAGAGAACCAGTTCCACTGGTAGCCATACATGCCCACCACCACCATGCTTCACTGATGAGGTGGTATGCTTAGGATCATGAGCAGTTCCTTTCCTTCTCCATACTCTTCTCTTCCCATCACTCTGGTACAAGTTGATCTTGGTCTCATCTGTCCATAGGATGTTGTTCCAGAACTGTGAAGTCGTTTGGCAAACTCTAATCTAGCCTTCCTGTTTTTGAGGCTCACCAATGGTTTACATCTTGTGGTGAACCCTCTGTATTCACTCTGGTGAAGTCTTCTCTTGATTTTTGACTTTGACACACATACACCTGCCTCCTGGAGAGTGTTCTTGATCTGGCCAACTGTTGTGAAGGGTGTTTTCTTCACCAGGGAAAGAATTCTTCGGTCATCCACCACAGTTGTTTTCCGTGGTCTTCCGGGTCTTTTGGTGTTGCTGAGCTCAACGGTGCGTTCTTTCTTTTTAAGAATGTTCCAAACAGTTGTTTTGGCCACGCCTAATGTTTTTGCTATCTCTCTGATGGGTTTGTTTTGTTTTTTCAGCCTAATGATGGCTTGCTTCACTGATAGTGACAGCTCTTGGATCTCATCTTGACAGTTGACAGCAACAGATTCCAAATGCAAATAGCACACTTGAAATGAACTCTGGACCTTTTATCTGCTCATTGTAATTGGGATAATGAGGGAATAACACACACCTGGCCATGGAACAGCTGAGAAGCCAATTGTCCCATTACTTTTGGTCCCTTAACAAGTGGGAGGCACATATGCAAACTGTTGTAATTCCTACACCGTTCACCTGATTTGGATGTAAATGCCCTCAAATTAAAGCTGACAGTCTGCAGTTAAAGCACATCTTGTTCGTTTCATTTGAAATCCATTGTGGTGGTGTATAGAGCCAAAAATGTTAGAATTGTGTCAATGTCCCAATATTTATGGACCTGACTGTATATAACTACACCATGGACCTTAATAGAATAAATCTAAGTGTTACGCATCTGTCACTAGACATAAGGAAGCTCTGCGGTGGCCAGTATTAGCGATGCGCGTGATTAAGGTGGACCCTGTGGTGCTTGCAGAGCTATCCTGAGGGTGTGAGAGGATCTCCTCAGATGCTGAGGTCAGTGTTGGTTCAACCTGACTGAATGCAGGCTCACTGAACAAACTATAGCCTGTACAGTAATGTAACCCCTCAGTGGTGGAGGTATTGATAGTCATGGCTCGGACCAGATGGCATTTTTTGTATTTTTATTGCACTGATTTTAAAGGAAATTCTGCAGAGCTGGTTGTAAGTAGCGTAGAGTACAGCACTCTTTTTGGAAGCTGAAATTATAATCAAAATAGTAATGGATTACTGTAGTCAGCCAGTCATGATCACAGAATAAACAAAGGGGCTGTTTACATGACAACGTTTTCAGGAAACTTTTTATGCGTTTTGCCTGTTCGTTTACATGATAATGGGGTTTTGCGAACTGAAAATGCATAATTTTGAAAACGGGTTTCAAAGTGCAAGTTTTTGAAAACGCCACCGTTATCGTTCCCGTGACGTCATGCGCATGCATAGTATGTGTTAGGTATGTAGACATACGCAGTATGTGTCAATTTTAATCGTCCGTCCAGATAAAATTACTCGCTGCTTTCACCATATTGCTTGTTTGTTTACGTCTGTGCGCAAGCTGCTATCGTAAAGAGACACTCCAAATGTACAAATAAATAAATTCATTAATTTCTATATTAATATTCTATGACCCAAAGTTACTATTTCTGTAGATTAGTTGGCTAATATATTTAGCTATACCTACATTAACACCTTGTCTTCTACTTTAAGTGTTTTTTTTTTTTTTAGGTCTTTCCTGGTGTTCTTTGTTTGTGCTTTAAATGGGAAGTCCTGAGCTTCTAGCCATCTCTCAGACATTTTATTTTCACCATATATAGCAAATTAATATTATTATTAATTTTATTAATATTATTTGTTACTTGTGTAATATTGTTATTTATGTTTTATTTATTTATTTTTTTAATTATTAATTGTATTCTAGTTCTGCCTACTCTGTCACTGTCTTTTTAATTTTTATTTTAAAATTATTTTCATTTTAATTATTTATTTTAATCTAAGTCTAGTTATTTTGTCTCCGCTATTTTGTTCATCAAGGCTGAAAAAACATTATTTATAAATTATTTCCCCTGTTTTCTTCACAACAAAATGTTAATATTAATTATTTTGGCATTTAATATTTTGGGGAAAAAAGTGAAACAATATCTATTAAAAAATTAACATACAAATGAGACTACAGAACTACAAAAATGTAACTTGTATCTTCCAGATTCCAGTTTTTCTGGATGAACACAGCACCTGCACAAAATATGATGTATAAACACATACACACTCCTGCACATAAAAACACTTTTTTTTTTCTACAAATGGATGAGAGGGTGCCATTGCCTTCCCAAAACTCAGCAAGCCAGATGGATGCAATAACATCCCCCACCCCTCAACACTTGTCAGAAGAGTGCTTACAGTCTTCACAGACCAGTAATCTTGTGAAAGCGAGGCAGGTTACTGCTGGAATCATGTGTCACTTTGGAAAATGTTGCTGTTGATTTTCACCCTTTTTTTTTTTCATTCCCCCATCTGAGGAGGGGCGTGTTACTGTCGTTGCCAGCTGTGGTTGCTCAAAACTCCCGGCTGGGTGTGAGAGACATCTCGTCTAATGGCTGAGGATGTTGCTCTCTGAAGCCTGTTATCGTAGTCACAAAAGAGCTTAATAACGGAGATTTCATTTATGACTCTTGTTTCCTTTCAGATGATACACTGGCATCCCAGAGGAAATACATCCTGATTACTGCAGTCATGAATTACATGTATTGAATTATAAAAATGCCCATATTTTTCCCTCTGGATGGGACCTTTTAGATTATTACTATAATGACTTTGAAATAGTGAATAGTCAGAGATATTTTTTTTCTCCCGCTGAAGTTGCGGCCCCAATTTTTCACTTTTCTCGCTTTATCTCTGTAAAGAAAGCTGTGACCAGGCATTTGCAACTGAGAAATGCATAATGACATGTGGGACATGTGAAATACGATTCCCAGACACACAAAGAATGAAATGAGGGCCAAGGAGTTCACAGTTTCTTAATTAGTTTGCAGTATATGCATAATTATGGCTGAATTTTAAAACACACTTAAGGCGCTCCTCTCTCTATTCAGATCTAGTTCAAGGATGTCCTGCAGTTACACTGTAGAATCAATCCAATGTTAATCGACTGCCGTAATGTAATTACTCCTTGTAGCCACACACAATGAATAGCCGTTTACAAAGCTCAGAGGTGCAGACAGCGATTGCACTAGTGCCTATGTAAAGGCTGATGCAACTTGTTTGATAATGAATACATGTGATGTTACTGTAAGAAATGATCAATATGTGCATTGTGTGTTGTCTCTAGTGACTCTGTAGAGGCTTTAACTAAAAATCCTGTAAAACAAAGAATGGAGTTCCTCCCAATCCACCTTCCCCTGTGCCCCTGGCTTTGAATTTCAAGCATCTATGAGCAAGTCCTTCTAGGGTTTTTTTTTTTTTCTTCTTCTTCTTCTTCCTTGGAATGTTATAACAAATAACCAACTTAGAAATATACTCAATAATAGGATTGAATCCAATTTAATGCTTGTGCCTTTCGCTCACAGCCTGATGATGTAATCTCTTGCCCACTCTATTGCTAAATCTGGCAATAAATAAATAACCTGCCAGGGAGAATTTGGGAATTGTTGTTAGTTAGGCTCGAGTGATGCAGGTGGTTATTGGATGTACACGAGCGGATCAGTGCGTATTTCTCATCTGGCAAGATGAGGAATAAACTCTTTTGCTTGGGAAAAGAAAGAGGGTGGAAAGGATGGAATGGAGAAATTATTAAATCCGAACAAAAAGGAATGTTTTACATCATGTTTTAAAGGGACTGTTCACTAACAATTGAAAATTCTGTCATCATTTATCAAGTAAGTCCTATGACATACTTGCTGCTGTGAAACACAAAATCAGAAGTTTAGCAGAATGTCCGAGCCGTTCTTTTTCACACACTGAAAATGAATGATGACCAGGGGCTGTCAGGCCCTAAAAAGACACAAAAAAGCATCTTAAAAGCATTGTGATAGACCATACAACTTGTACACTGCACAATTATTCAAAAGTGAATTTTTGAACTATCACACTCATAGTCGTCATTCACCAATATCACCAATATCAACATCTTGCATGTAAGACAGAACGTCGTGAAGGTTTCAAAAAACCTAATATAATCCTAATATAAAATTAAGGCTATCCTATATATAAAAGTCAACCATTTTATTTATTTGTTTATTTATTTATTTTTATTTGCAGCTTTTGCTTTTTCACCTACATGCAATTTTATAACACATCCCCTCAAGGTGTAAGAGTGAAACATCATCCATGTAATAATACAGAGCCTGTACTCTCAGCTGTCATTGGTATTCCTCTGGTAGAGAGGATGATGGGATGTCTCTATCGCATATTAGACATGTGTCAGTCATATTGGACACAATTCAATTTGGAATCCATTCAGAGGTCGTCTAAACCACGCTCTGAGATTTGTGTTTTCTGGATTTATTGTTTTGAAGTCTCTCAAATTTCACAACAATCACACAGTCAGTCTGGCTTCTGTGGGGTGAAGGCAGCACAAATACACTTCTGTTTACACCATTGCATTGGATGGTCTATAATAGCAATGAGAAAGGAAAATGCAACTTCCCTGGTGCCACAGAAATATCAAATCTTTTGTAAAGTTTTACCTTCTACCAAATTATCTTAGCCAGACATCCAAGTAATCAGCAGTTTGGGAATAGAGTCACGTCTCTTTGGGCATAATTGAGACTCAGGTCATAATTACGGCCCACTACTTACACACTGTGACATTGTGCCAGGCGCCGCCACCATCTCACAATTACACAAACATACGCTTGTCTGCTTCTGTTATTATCACTCATTACCTAAGACTCAAATGTCTACGTTAATTACAGACTGTCATTACAGACTGTTACGCAAACCCAGCCTTGCTTCTACACCGTGTCCATCACTCCAGCCCTTGGGGTCCTTATCCGCGTAATCCATGCTAAGACAGGAACGTGTCCGTGGGCGTCTATCCGGGTTGTCAGAGCTTAAGTGACAGCTGCATGCCTGTAAGATCCAGTGGGATCTAAACGGCTGACAGCTGAGAGTTCACTAAGTGCCATGACCGTGCCATTCATTTCTCCAACAGGGGTTTCCCTCAGCAGACAGGTATGGTAATGGGTAATAAAATGGGTAAAAAAGAATAAAAATGCACATACAGATGTGCGAGCAAACATTGGATGATGAGGAAAAATAATAGTTTGAGCACATATTATAGGCACAATTTGTTCTGCAGGGTTGACGGATATAGTCTTATAATGAGGAATTGATTGTGTTCTTTATGGATTTTGTATTTTGCTAGCCTGTTAAGTATGATGAACAGGCACATAACAGTGAGACATACTGCTGTTTAATAGTAAATAACGGTGAAAGATCTTCTTGAAGGCTCATTGATTTATAAATCCAGAAGGGATATTTAACAAAAGTCATATATACACCTCTGCCTGGTACAGTATATCCATCCATCCATTCTCCAAATTGCTTGTGGGGATGCTGGAGCCTATTGCAGCATCTTGGGATGAAGGGAAACATCCTGGATGGTAAGTCCATCATAGTCCATCGTAAATTACAAACAGTATAAGGTACAGTATAAACTACTTTCAAATTTTTGGGTCAGTAAGTCTTTTTAAATACTTTTTTTCAGCAAGGATGCATTAAATTGATTAAAATTGACAGTAAAGACATTTATAATCTTACAAGTTCTTTTTTCTTTTAATAAATTGTTGTTCTTTTGAACTTTGTTCATTAAAAATCCTTGAAAAATGTATCACGTTTTCCACAAAAATATGAAACTACTGTCCAACATAATAAGGAATGTTTTTTGAGCATCAAATCAGCATATTAGAATGATTTCTTATACTTGAGCATGAGAGACTTCTTTCAAAAAATAAACACCAACCAAATTTTTTGAACTGTAGTGTGTGTGTATATATATATACTGTATATATATATATATATATATATATACTGTATATATATATATATATATATATATATATATATATATATATATAGTTGCATACATTTGCATATACAAATATAAGAGATAAAAGATCTTTTTTTTTTTTTTTTTTTTTTTTTTTTTTAGTACTGCATTTCAGGAGATACATATTTCCCACAAGACAAAATAATAACAGTTTTAACATATATAATAAAATCAGGCAGTACTAAAAATGTACTGTTTCAGTACTTTTTTAATGATAAACATCTTCACTTAAGGTGTATGCAAATCTATGCACTCAATTGTATCTATTCATATATACTGTATATTATATGGATTACTACAAAATTTTATTCAATTCATTGCAATAACTTCTTAAAATACGTACTTTATGACATCAGGGTACTGACTTATGACTTTGAATTACCATTTTGTTTGAAATATGGTACTGTATGCAAATAATTGTCACTTTGCTTAAGAGAAGCAATGAACACTGTTAGTCCGCATACAATGTACACCTGTCTGCATTCAACCAGACCTTATATACTGGTCTTAGGGCAAGGTGAATGTGGCATTGTTGGTTTCTCCAAGGTGTCATATTTTTTCTGGCAGAACTGTTTTGGAAATATTGCTTTCATCTCTTGGGTTATTGAAGATGAGTGGCCATAAGTTGGGGCCAGGAACACGAGGACAGGCCCAAAGTGTGCAATACAGTCTGTGGACAGTTTTCCACTAAATCACTTGATAGCTGTACCTCTAATGGGGTTCATGAATCTGAGGTCTCAGAAGTGCTCACTTAAGAGAGGGAACACTAGAAGTGGTAGATGGAGAGGAAGGAGAAAGCCAAAGCAATGCCGGCTGCACTTTGTCCCACCTCCACATCGCTCCCCTTGACAAATAATGTTCCTACCTCAGTCACATCAGCAATGGAGAGAAAATCCCATTAAAATCCCATTAACGGAGGGAGGGAAAGAGAACAGCAATAGTTTTTATGTTTCGTTTTCCTCTGCACTCTCATGCTCTTTTTCATTTCCTCTATTGATAGAGGTGCATAAAAATAAAAACCACTTTAGCCTGTGCCGCTGGGGCTGGGATAGCATGTTATAATCAAATCATTACTTTTATTAATGTTCAGATGGCATTTATTATGTCATTCCTTTCATCAGTTATCAGTGGCCTTTTTGTTTTGTTTGTCATTTCTTTTTCATATTTGTTGTGCTGTAAGTCCATGGGATGTCTGTCCTAAGGAGAGAAACGTAGAGCGCAGGGGAAACATTGGTGATATTTCTGCCACCCCCTCCCCACATCCCTCTTCATAATTTGTTTTCAAGACCAATGTTCTGCCCTGCCATACAATCTTGGCGATGTGGTTTTCTTGCTGCTGTTTCTGTACTCTCATTTCTCACAATTCTGTTTTTCTTTGTGCTTCTTTCAACAGCCAAAGGTAAAGCAGCTCTAACAGTGCATACATTTGAAGTAGATTGTGTTTGCAGACGGCATCAACGGAAATTGAATATTTCAACAAAGCCTCAAGTCGCAAATTACAAAGTACTATATTGCCCATTTAGAGATAGTTTTACTTTTTCAGTACAGGTCAACAAAGACTCTGGCAGCTAAAACCTGGATTATGGGTGACATTTTCAAAGTCTTAAAGACTCCATTAAATCAAAATTGAGTTTTGTGGATTTTATATGCCATCTTTATATGCTAAACATTGCCAAATGCATATTAGATATACAACGTGCATTTAAAATGTAGAGTCTTTGCTACACTATTTAAAATTTTGTGCCAAACTTCCAGCCAACACAGGAAAACTGGAAAACTATGCTTATCAGTTGATTTCATGATCTTGACTGAGAAAGTTACAGGCTTCACATTCACAGTACACAGCAAAAAATAAACAGCATGAACAGACCTTTTCATATTGCATGAGTTAGAACGGATATTAGCATTTATATAAATCAGATATCCAATCATGCAGATACTGTTTTGAGATGGAAACTTTAATGTAGCAATCAGCATGCTTTCAAATTTGGAGATGATATGTATTTGCTTGCTTACCATTTCTTTATTCCAAAAATGTTACAAATATCTAAAGGACAAGGAATAACATATGCAATGACACTACACAAAATACTGTTTTCCTTGTAAAGATTTGAAGAAATCCATCCACTGCCCACCTGGGAAGTCTGTCTGTGGATTTATATCTTCAACAAAAAAGTAGTTCACAATTTAGTTTCTTCAGTGGCTATATTATTCTCTTTATCTGCCAATCCATATATATATATATATATATATATATATATATATATATATATTGTACACAGGGATGATCATTGCAAACCCAACTCCTGTTAAAACCTTAATTGAAGTCATTTGAGAAAGCAGCTGAAATGGCAGGTGGCAAAATACCAATTATTTCACAAAACTGTGTTTTTCTTTAGAAGTACATGTCACATTAGTGGAGAGAGGGGTGACAAAGAAACAAAGTAATTAGTTTCTTTTTCTCCTATACTTTCTCTCTCCCCTCATCGCACTTGTGTTTAAAGAGCTCTTTTAACCAACTGTCTTTTTCCATACTAGCATGCTAAGGACAAAATACTGTTTTACTAAATTCTAAATGTAGTTTTGCCAGCGAAATGTTTTCATTATTTTTTTTTTTCAGATACATCTCAGTTTATATAGTACAAGATAAGACTTTTAACTGTAAACTATTTAGTGTTATTTTAATATTACTTATTTACTTATATAGTATTTGTTTTTTCAGGTTTAGTTTACAATAACAACATTAGAACAACTCATAGGCTGTAAAAAATTAACATGAAAGTGACGCATGAAAATATTGTTATCGTAACATTTGCTACCATTCCAGTAAATGATGTACGTCTATCTTTTCATAGGAGTAACTGTATTTATTATTATGGTGTTTTTTTATTCTGTCACATTTTCCTACTGATGATGATGCCATTTTAGTCACTGTGCGCTGTTTTTGTTATACACCAAATTTAACCTTTCTTTATACAGCACATTTCTTAGTGTTCCCATCTCCGCCATCACATTTGAAACGTGTCCTTAGACAGCCACTCACTCTGACCTTCTCACAACGAACATCATTCGAAGCAGGTAACAGAATGGTGACATAAAATGTCTGACATCAAATGTCTGACCTCTCAAGCCTATTAAAACTGTTTCTGTTTTTCATTCACTGAGCAAAATGGAGACACCCAAGGTGAAATTTGATGTCTGCTGAACATAAGAGGAAAGGTTGGATTTGGGTAGGTTGGCAAGTGAAATATTTCACGGTCTCGTAGCGGAGCTCTTAGTTCAGCTGTCTGTAAGGCCGCATGCGCAGACATAATGATTCAAAACTAAGTGGGGTGTCCCTGCTCAAGATGACAATTGTAGCAGGAATGGGACATAATGAGATGTAATACTGTACGTTTCAAACCGGTGGGTTTGTTGATTCAAGACAAGCAACCTGTTTCTCATGCCGAGAGGATCGAGAGTCCATGTCAAGTGATCTGAAATTGCCTTCCTTCTCCAACCTTATTTCAGAGTGCCATTAATGACCTGTGCGGCGGAAAGGGTGACCTGTCTCACTCTGTGACGTGTTTTCAAATAGCTGTATAATGAGCTGTGTCAACCGTATGCTTTTGGGATCTGAGGATGACTGCTTTTGGCTCTTTCTCACTTCAAACCGTGGTGAAATAAGCCACTTCACTGCATAATGAGAGGACTGATTATCTTGGCATTATTGTTCGTGTTGTAGCACTGTCTTTGAAGAGGAAAGTCTGCTCTCAACACCTCAAGATGTCGCCTATGGTGATTAAAACTGGGTTGAGATGGCAGGGTTTTGGGAATGTGTCTGCATGATGATAAAAAGCACATATGACTTCTGCACCACCTCACTGGCACCTTTAGTCTGTTTTCCCCAAAGTCGCAGGCAGGGGATGGTATCTTTGAACTTTCCGAACGCCTTTTGAAAAGCTCTGAAAATTTCTTCCCAAATGCTTTTGGACCATTGGTTATTCAGCTGGCTGCTGCATTTCTAACTCCTCACATGCATGGTGGAAGGAAGAATAGAGCACACACACAGTATCACGAACCCCATCCAATAGCGAGATCCGTATCGATGCTAAAAATCCCCAATGACAATCCAGGTTCTCAAACTAATTTCTACGTATAGAAACAGACGTAACTCTGTATCTATCGACCTTTCCTTCCGTTCGGCAGCTTACAAGCAAGCCAGGGCTTTAAAATGTATCCTTAAGTGCTTGTATCATAACATCCTGCTTGTGTAGACATACATCATCACAAATATCCTATCCCAGAAAAAATCTGACACACAGACAAATACAAATACCAGGCTTTGTGGAGAAGGTAATAACCAACCTGTCATGTCACATACACTGTTCACTAGATTATGAAGTAATTGAATCACAGTTGGCACGGCAGGGACCATTATACCTGTGAGAGATGTGCAATGTGGTTAAGTCATCATATTTATTGCCCTCACTTAATCTCTTTTGCTCTCTTCCCTTCAATAACGGTAACCTCCCTGCCCCCTCCTTAACAAGCTTAACCAAAGGCCGGACAGCTTCCTCTGTGCAACCAAACATCTTCAGTTCCAGCCAAGGCTTCAAATGATTAGCAACCAAGCAACCACCCCTCAAGGCTCAGATCTGCAGCAATAATACCCGGGCAAACCTAATTACCTAAAGAGATCAACCTTCCCCCTCTACACACTCCACGCTCCCATATCAGGTAAATCTAATAGCAAGGTGCAATATCAGAGAACAATGGCACCATTATTTTTCATCAGTGTTCTTCTGAAACCAACACCTTCAAGCAGCATTTAGCTGAGAGCCTCTGAATGTGCCGCATCTAATCGTGGGTGCTTGCCCCAGATTTGCTTTTGGTCATGTTGCGGCAGGGGGATTGAATTATCGCCTCAAATTCATGAATATGAATTATTACATGGTTTTCACTATCAGTGCTGTGTAAACGGCAAAGCAGATGGCTCTTCACTTTATCATGAGTCTTCAATGACTCTTTAAAATTTCGAAGAATTTTCATTGCGGTACACAGGTGTTCACTTGATAGCTTTTTGCCAGAAGAAATGCTAATAGCACCTTTAGATTTATTTTATTGGCCTTTTTCTTGCAATCAAGCACATGAACAAGAGGGCTGTGGTTTGAATATATCAGCATGTGACTTACTGTTGTGCTATTCAGTATCTGTGACTGTGATACTGCTTTTCCAACAGTTAATATTAATTATACAACTCTGCTTGACTGCGTTTGCAGGCTCCAGACAGAATGTCAGTCAGTTTGATCCAGGTACTTTTTACCTACTGTTTTATGAATTCTGTGAATTCAGACATACTGTTTTTCACATACTGCTTCTGCTTACTATATAGAAGGGAAGTAGATGATTTCAGATGCAGCCACAGAAACATTCAATTATTCACTCAAACGATTCATTAAAACACACTGATTCATTCAGGAACTAAAAAGTGACTGTATTTATGAGTGAGTCACTGAATCAACTGCTTCATTAAAAAATGCTGGTTCTTTCAGGACTGACACAAGTGACTGTGTTTACAAGTGAGTCATTAAACCATTCACTCATACAATTCCTTAAAAAAACACTGATTCATCCTGGAATGAAACACCACTATTGTTTGTTGCTAGAACACACACAATATCACCAATTAGTCAACAAAATTACTTAGATTTTTGTGTCTAAAATTATATGAAAATGTAAACAATGTAAATTAGAACTGATATTTAGAACAACAGCAAGATTGCAAGTGTGACAAATGTCAATAAAAAAGACTTTAATATTGTGTAACTTATAGTCTTGTTTTATTGACTCTTGTCACACTTACAATCTTGCTGTTGTTTTAAATGTCAGTTCTAATTTATATTCAGTTTATATTGTCATTTAATTCAGTAATTTCAGTACAGACATTTATGTGCCTAATTCTTTATTGTTGTATATATGTCTTGCTGGTTAGTGGCCTTGGTAAATAAGAATGATACAGCCTCGAGATGTCTTGTGTGATCAAGTTTATTGTATTCTTTTCATTACAGTCTAGTATGAAATATAGTCCCTATGAAACTACAATGGGACAGGTGAGATAACACAATTTTTACTCTTCAACAATGGTAGTACGTCTAGTGTTCGTTATTTCTGTGTATATTGTATACATTTATATTTACAATTTTAAATCTGAGACTGATATGAATCCTAGATGAGTAAATACTTAGAGATAGCAAGAAAGATTTAATTTATCCTTCACATTGCCGTCTCAGTTGATTGCAGCTTAGTAGAAATCACCATTTTGACTATAAGCAGCTGAGATCCTCAGCGCAACGTTAACTCTGTCCTCTGTGAAAGAGTTTATTCTAAGAGAAAGTGACATTGAAAAAAGAGACCTGCCACTTCCTATGCGCACCATAATTGGCAGTAATGCTTGTTTGGCAACTGGTCCACGGTTGCCCAGCAACTATGTTTAAGCTTTCAATTTACAAGCTATCCAGCAAATAGAATTTTTATCATGGATGTTTACAGCACAGCAGATGAAAAACAGCCAACAGTGTGTTAACTTGTGTTTGATTTTTCATTTAGTTTGCTGACATTAGTGTGACCAGTAAACACTGAGCCAAATGCAGGACTGAAGAAAATCGTCCCTCTGTTCCTTGTCCATTACTGATCTGGTCTAGCTCTACTAATACAAACTGTTACAGCATAGGGTACAAAGATGGGTTCACATGACTTTTGACACTTTTTGGCAATTCTTTTTTCACTGAAAATAATGAGAAGGAATAAAAAATAAAGATTTGTGTTGACCAGTAGCCATTTTGGACCATATGTTTGGTAACCAAATCTGTCTCCATGACTGAAAAGAAAAAAAAAAAAGTGCAACATGCTCTTGATTTTATAATGCTTGTCCAGTTTGTCAGATACAGTGTCTCCACAAATGCTTTGGTGCATATCTGGAATAATGCAAAAATAATCAAAAGTATTCTTGTACGCTTTTTGCAAGCTGTGTGCTTGAGTGTGTATATATACAGGTGCATCTCAATAAATTAGAATGTCGTGGAAAAGTTCATTTATTTCAGTAATTCAACTCAAATTGTGAAACTCGTGTATTAAATAAATTCAATGCACACAGACTGAAGTAGTTTAAGTCTTTGGTTCTTTTAATTGTGATGATTTTGGCTCACATTTAACAAAAACCCACCAATTCACTATCTCAACAAATTAGAATATGGTGACATGCCAATCAGCTAATCAACTCAAAACACCTGCAAAGGTTTCCTGAGCTTTCAAAATGGTCTCTCAGTTTGGTTCACTAGGCTACACAATCATGGGGAAAACTGTTGATCTGACAGTTGTCCAGAAGACAATCATTGAACACTTCACAAGGAGGGTAAGCCACAAACATTCATTGCCAAAGAAGCTGGCTGTTCACAGAGTGCTATATCAAAGCATGTTAACAGAAAGTTGAGTGGAAGGAAAAAGTGTGGAAGAAAAAGATCCACAACCAACCGAGAGAACCGCAGCCTTATGAGGATTGTAAAGCAAAATCGATTCAAGAATTTGGGTGAACTTCACAAGGAATGGACTGAGTCTGGGGTCAAGGCATCAAGAGCCACGACACACAGACGTGTCAAGGAATTTGGCTACAGTTGTCGTATTCCTCTTGTGCGTCTTACCTGAGCTAAGGAGAAGAAGAACTGGACTGTTGCCCAGTGGTCCAAAGACCTCTTTTCAGATGAGAGCAAGTTTTGTATTTCATTTGGAAACCAAGGTCCTAGAGTCTGGAGGAAGGGTGGAGAAGCTCATAGCCCAAGTTGCTTGAAGTCCAGTGTTAAGTTTCCACAGTCTGTGATGATTTGGGGTGCAATGTCATCTGCTGGTGTTGGTCCATTGTGTTTTTTGAAAACCAAAGTTACTGCACCCGTTTACCAAGAAATTTTGGAGCACTTCATGCTTCCTTCTGCTGACCAGCTTTTTAAAGATGCTGATTTCATTTTCCAGCAGGATTTGGCACCTGCCCACACTGCCAAAAGCACCAAAAGTTGGTGACCATGGTGTTGGTGTGCTTGACTGGCCAGCAAACTCACCAGATCTGAAACCCATAGACAATCTATGGGGTATTGTCAAGAGGAAAATGAGAAACAAGAGACCAAAAAATGCAGATGAGCTGAAGGCCACTGTCAAAGAAACCTGGGCTTCCATACCACCTCAGCAGTGCCACAAACTGATCACCTCCATGCCACGCTGAATTGAGGCAGTAATTAAAGCAAAAGGAGCCCCTACCAAGTATTGAGTACATATACAGTAAATGAACATACTTTCCAGAAGGCCAACAATTCATTAAAAATGTTTTTTTTTTTATTGGTCTTGTGAAGTATTCTAATTTGTTGAGATAGTGAATTGGTGAGTTTTTGTTAAATGTGAGCCAAAATCATCACAATTAAAAGAATCAAAGACTTAAACTACTTCAGTCTGTGTACATTGAATTTATTTAATAAACAAGTTTCACAATTTCAGTTGAATTACTGAAATAAATGAACTTTCCCCACGACATTCTAATTTATTGAGATGCACCTGTATATATGTGCTTGAAACTAAGAAAAAAAAATTAAAAAATAACCATTATGCATTATTCATTAACCTGATATGGGGTAGTCATCAGAATGAGAGGCACACTGTTGAATTATGAATATGGAACACATCACTGCATGATTATCATTCAAATTTGACTTTAAGAGGTTAAGTATTTTAGTCTCCACCACTGAGGTGAATTGAACGTGATTGCGTTGGTTTCCTGAAATGTGCCTTTGATTAGAAAGACTTTTCTGTGGGTTTACTGGTCAAAGAAGTTTTGACTTGTCCACCATGACTCCAAATCCAAGTAAAACAAGATGGGTCAAAGTTCCAAAGCTTTAGAATAACTTCAGCCAGAATGATTTTAATATTGATAGAGCAGCTCTTTGCAGAAGGCCGAAAGGCAAAGTAAACAGGCAAAAGTTTGACTTTGCAGGTAAAGGTTTTTTTTTTTTTTTATAAGAGCAGATGTTCTGAATAAAAGGAGAGTGGTACACACTGATAAGATGTCTTGAGTTTTAAATGAACTTACTGAACCACTTTGATGTGTATACTCAGTGAAAGAACACTTTGATGAAAAGATATTCAGAAACTGAAGACACAGATTTGGTTCAAATATTTTGGTCTGCCACCAGATCTATTCTTCTTAAATTTGAAAAACAAAAAAGGGGTTCAAGATTTGGCTACTTAATTTGGCTCTGTGTATTCTGATCAAATCTAAGTTTTTTATTATATTATATTTTTATTTTAATATTATATTATTTTATATTGTTGGGGGGTGTTCAAAAGTTTAGACTGAAAATGGACTATTTTAAGCATATTTTAAAAGCACAAAACACACTTCTGAAAGGAAGTCTACTGAACTTCTGAAGGACTACTGAAATTGGACTGCTTTCAGTCTGCTGTCTTTGACATCACAGCTCAGGAAATAACTTGAGAAGAGAACTGAGATGAATGGAAATGCTAACAGATAGCTCTCTCCAGATAATATAGACTTCCTTGGTAATACCACAACGTAAAGTGAAAAGATCTCTACAAATCTCTGACAATGCAATCTGCTGTTGCTCTGACTAGTAAATTCAAATTTGTGCTACGGCTTGATCAAAGGAAACGGGAACTCATGCAGACGCATGCAACAACTGGAAATACACAACTTTCCAGCACTTCGCTGCATTCTTTTCGTGTTGTTGTGTCCACAATTCCCTGACCTGTTCAAAGTCCACAGCGAGCCCACAGGCAGGTCACCGGAGCTCACACCATTCAATAAGTTATTAATACTTGATGCCAGCGGCCCCTGTGCATTATTTAACAATAAATGATAACGGCTGCTCCATTATAGATTAAAGTAGAAGGGCTGCCTTTTTTTAATCACACGTTTCTAAAGGCCACAGGAAAAGAACTCCATCAGAGATAAAGAGGAACAGGAAGTGGAAAGTAGAAAGGTTGTCAGTTAAATATACATGTAAGTATCTGTGACCTTTCACCTTTATGCAAGTAACTATTAAGATTAGCAACAATAAGTAAATGAAATATATGCATTTACTTCGTCTTCTTGCAAAGTCTGAAATGAATACAGGTCTCTCAGTCATCCAGGAAGATCTTACATCCGAACAACACAGGGAATAGACGTAAGATCAAACAGATCAGAGGCCTCTCTGATCATATGGGATGTTCAGAGTGTTCAGAAAGCAAGAGTGTACTTAATGTAAAATTTACAGGCGCTGATCCATTCAAGCAGACAGCACTCCTGGATTATTGTGGTCCTTGATAAATGTGATCCATTCATTAAGGGCCTTTTTTCATCCATAATTATTTAAATGTATCATCAGCTTTTTACATTTTTTTTTTTTTTTTTTTCCACATTTATACAGCAGTCACAGCAAGCATTTGGATGCTTACACCACACATACTGTAAACATGCATGAATGCTGTTGCATGTACTTATGTTTTGGGAAGTTGTAATTTTGATAACTTTGGTCAGAGTAAGATGCACCATTTTTACAAAAAGTTAGCAAGATTTTTAACTCTACTTCTACAAAATGATGAATAAAATATGTGCATCAGGTCTGTTTTTTAAGTTTTTATTCAATTAATGAAGGTTCTATAAATTGATTTGTTATAATTATATGAATTATATATGCAACATGAACAGTTTTATTGTTAAAAAAAAAAAAAAAATTCAGTTTGAAACTCAGGGCTTAAGGAGAGTTTCCCACTTGTAATTATGACTTCTGCAACTCTCCAAATCTTTCTGACATAACTTTAATGCACCAAAATATCAAACCGAGTGGTATTTGCAAACAAAGACTTGTGTTAGACCTTTTCTTAGAATTAACTTCACTTTTCCTGGACCATTTTTGCAGGATTTTTTTAATCATCATTTTAGTCATTTTAGTATCTAAATAATCATTTTATGAATTGAGCACACTCAAATGCCACCAGAAAGTCATAATTACAAGTGGGAAACTTGACACTTTATTTAAGCCCTAGCTTTCTGAACTAAGAATGACAGTTAATTGTTAATAATCATAATAATTTGGTGGTACAGTTCATGCATTTTTGTTTACTGTTGATGGAGAACACCCAGAAAATACTACTTTTTATCTGCATGATACACAAACTACAACTCCCAACATTCATTGTGGCCACATAAGAATGATAAAATGCATAAATAAAAGATCAGTTACACATGTGCATAATTTGCTCTTCATTAAGTAGATCTGCACTAAAAACATCCTGTTTTTGTCAGGAAGTCAAAGTGAGAAATATGAAATTGTCTAATGAGTCCAAATATGATTGTAAATACAGGTTGTAAATATGATTTCCAAATGAAGGAGGAACTTCCCAGGGTGCTTCAGTTTCCTTTCAGGTGCAACTTATCACATTAACTATCAACATGTTCAACTAGCGTTTGACTACCGGGAGGTTTTTCGTTAATTACTCTTAATTTTAATATAACAATATATTATATACTTGTATAATATATAATTGTATAATGTATAATTATTACAATTATTAGTAATGCAATGGCATTGGTGTGGCTTCAGTGTCCAAATACATTCTTTGGGCCACTGTAGTTATTACCTACATTCTTTAGGTAATTTATTTTAGCAACTGATCATTTCCATTAAACAGCAAAATATGAAAAGATAAAATACTACATTGATAGCTACCTCCAGGTTAGGTGTAAAGTTGAAGGTAAACCGAGCCACTTTAATGATTTCTTTACAAGAGGATATACAGAGCCTGGGTTTGCATTCAGAGTATTCCAGTCTGGCCTACTGCATTTTAAGTATGAGACCAAAGACTCATTAGAAATGTATGCTTGAATGGTTGAAGGACTTGTATTAGTCTTGCACACTTATTCTCAGGGAAAGATCCAGTAAGTCTGCATTCTCCTCCTTTTAAAGTAAATCCTTTCTTTGTTTGCTGAAAAGTCTGTCATTCCCCTTCTATAATGCCCAGAAGTAATGCCAAGGTAGTCTTTGCTCAAGAGTGTGTAATTGCTCTTCATGGGAGCATGGTGCTGTTGTAACTGGAGGCTAATGCCGAACTGACCTGTTCCGTTTGCCATTTCAGAGTCAGCTTCAAGTCGTGTTTGAGCTGAGAGGCGTGACACATTTGCAGGCCTCTTTGAGGGCTGCTGCATTGCTCATTCAGGAGTGCTTGTCTGGGGGGCTGTGCTGACTCTTGAACTGCCAGCATACATTTCCAAAAATTCCAGAGGCTCAGACAACATTAACAAAACTACTCATGAGTGGTCAGATGACAAAAATGTACTGTATTATTGCATCTAAAATCATCATGGTCATCATTTAATCACTGTCATGAAGTTTTGATCCAGTATTGCTTACTTTCTTCCTTGGAGAATTAAAATACTGCATGTTAGACATGTCTAAGTGGCTCTTTCCCATACAATGACAGTTTGTAATGATTTATATTATTGTAAGTTATATAGCACAATATTGCAATATATTATTTTTATAATAATCTATTTTGCAAGTTATATTGTACTTATACTTTATTCACTGATAATCATGATGGAAATCTCATTTGTGCTTATGTTTCATTCAAAAATAACCTGAACCTATAAAAAAGTGCCACAAGGTTTAATGTCACTGGATCTAGGGGTCAGTGAGACTTCTTGAAAGAAGTTTTTGTTTGCACATTTCTTATGCCAACCAAGGCTGCATTTATTTGATCAAAATTACAGAACTCAAAATTCTTTGTTTTAACTGTGTTTGAACTGTATGTTTTCATTAATCAATTTGTATCTATATAAAGTATGTTTACAAAAATAAACTTCTCTAGAAGACGAGAGGAATTGTAACAACAACTCAGAGCTGTTTGCTTGTATGTACATGTGCATCTCAAAAAATATTAAAATATCGTGAAAAAGTTTTTTTTTTTTTGGTAACATTTCAAAAACTGAAACTTTCATATTTTCTAGATTCATTACATGTAAAGTAAAATATTTCAAAAGTTTTTTGTTTTAATTTTGATGATTAGAGCTTACAGCTCATGAAAGTCAAAAATCCAGAGTCTCAAAATATTAGAATATTTCCTAAGATCAAACAAAAATTTGCAAAACAGAAAAGTTCAAGTTCTTTAAAATATGTTCATTTATGCACTCAATACTTAGTCAGGGCAACTTTAGCACAAAAATTACAGCATCAGTGAAGTGAAGACTGTTCTCATCTTTCTCTTGAAAATATCCCATAGATTCCATATGGGGTTCAGGTCAGGCATGTTGGCTGGCCAATCAAGCACATTAATATCATGGTCAGCAAACCACTTGGAAGTGGTTTTGGCACTGTGGGCAGGTGCTAAAGTCCTGCTGGAAAAGGAAATCAGCATCTCCATTAAGCTTGTCAGCAGATGGAACCATGAACTGCTCCAAAACCTCCTGGTAGATGGCTGCATTGACTTTGGACTTGATAAAACACAGTGGACCAACACCAGCAGACGTCACGGCACCCCAAATCATCACAGACTGTGGAAACTTCACACTGGACTTCACGCAAATTGGATTCTGTGCCTCTCCAGTCTTCCTCCAGACTCCAGACCTTGATTTCCAAATGAAATGCAAAATTTACTTTTATCTGAAAAGAGGACTTTGGACCACTGAGCAACAGTCCAGTTCTTTTTCTCCTTAGCCCAGGTAAGATGCTTCTGACATTGTTTATGTTTCAGAAGTGGCTTGGTAGCCCTTTTCCTGAAGACGTTTGAGAGTGGTGACTCTTGATGCACTGACTCCAGCTTCAGTCCACTACTTGTAAAGCTCTCCCAAGTGTTTGAATTGGCTTTGCTTTACAGTGTTCTCAAGCTTGCGGTCATCCCTGTTGCTTGTGCACCTTTTCCTACCCAATTTCTTCCTTCCAGTCAACTTTGCTTTTAATATGCTTTGATACAGCACTCTGTGAACAGCCATCCCTTTCAGTAATGACCTTCTGTGACTTACCCTCTTTGTGGAGGGTGTCAATGATTGTCTTCTGAACCATTGCCAAGTCGGCAGTCTTCTCCATTATTCTGGTTTCAAAGAACAAGAGATACCCAGAATTTATACTCTGGGATGGTAATTTAATGAAACTCAAATATAAATACTCTAATATTTTGAGATACTTTTTTTTTTTTTTTTTTTACTTTCATGAGTTGTAAGCTCTAATCATCAAAATTAAAAAAATTAAAAATAAAAAAATAAAAAAAAAACTTTTGAAATGTTTTACTTTACATGTAATGAATCTAGAATATATGAAAGTTTCACTTTTTTAAATAAGTTACCAAAAAAATTTACTTTTTCACGATATTCTAATTTTTTGAGATACACCTGTATTTACTGTACTATTTACTGTACCTTTGGCAGATTAATGTCATGAATGCTTATTTTTAGAGCTCCTGTATCTGCAATAAACTGGTTAGCTATCTTTCCATGTAAGTGTAAAACATTTTCTATGCTGTTTAAAGAGGTTAGAACACAATAAAAATACATGATTTAAGGTGAATCCCAGATAATGAATGAATGAATGAATGAATGAAAAGTACTTTATATACTTACGCTTAATATGCGTCCTTATAATATCTTGTACATGTGCCATTCAACACTCACTGCAAACTAACAGATGCTACAGTAACATCAGCCCAAATACAATCAGTTTCTGTACTACTTTGTTTCTTGTAAAGGCCTATAACAGAGTGACTTGGGGAAACATATAACAACGGATCTCACAGTAATTAGAATAAGCAGAGAGAGGAGATCCCACTGTCCCCTAAGTGCATTTGAAGAAGTGTTAGCAAACCACCCTCCTCCTGCCTTCACCCACATCCTCATGCCCTCTTGTGAGCTCTAACAGAAATGCCTTTTAAAGAAATGAGTTTTCAGTTTTGAACGAATTCCAGACTGTAAGAAAATATTGGAAGACGTCTACTGTAACAAACGTATACTCTATATGACAATAATATAAGCAACCATTATGCTTGTATGCTGCATTAGCTACCTGCTTAGAATAGGGCTGGTATCATGATATAATACACATTGTGATGCATGTATCATCATAAGTACTGTCGCAACATTGTGAGAAAACAAATATAGCAATACATTCATATTGTATCAGTGCAGCCTAATGTAAGACGTATTGTTTTCATGCTTTTATATTTTATCACTGTAAATATCTTTACTACCAAAAAATATTGAAGGAACTACAATTTATCCTTTCAAAGTTTATAAATTCAATGTTGAAAACTTTATTTTGCATGTTTATTATGTATATGTGGCTTTAGTATAATTTAGATAAAAAGTTAAAATTAAAAATTACACAAGATATTGACTGAAAATTCTAAAATAGGTAAATAAATTAATACTAAACACTGGAAAGAGATTGTCTATCAGTTCAAGATCAGAGATAAGATGCTTTAAGATGGTTTAGTGTCCCAGTAAGTCATTAGCAATTTAGATTTCATTGCAATATAGCAATATAATGTGTGTTTTCTAATGATCATCCAATCAAATTTATATGATAGGGTGTATGTCATCACTCCACAGATGGTAACTTACCACTGTTTAGAGATGTTGATTGAAGTGTCACAGCACGGTTTGTCAATCCATGTCGAGCTTGAATGTTCATTGTGCCTCAGGAGGACATGAGACAATGCTGCTGCTTTAGTTGACTGAGAACTTCAGGGCATCCCATCACCGCTGAGTCTTTGTCTCTGTGAAAAGGAGATTATTTGATACAATTATCGCACAAAACAACAAGATTATCATCACAGTGGTAATAAAAGGTCTATTGCGCTGAAACAGTTGGACAGATGTGGTGGTTGAAACACCAGCGTGTGAACAGGGCCCTCATTACGCCAAGAGACAAACAGTGCCTTCAGATAATGGACTCTCATTTGATCCAGTTCAATTCAATACTGATTGAATCAAACAAAACATTGCCCTTTCATTCTCTCTGAAATTGCATTCCTCAAAATACTGCAGGGGGTGGAAGGAGGAGATGAGGGGAGCTGCAAAGGCAAATAAACAAATAGAGGGAATAATTTGTTGTGAAAGATTAAATGGCACTGGCTGGCCCATCGGCCTTGATTGTTGGAATCAGTGCACTTCATCCACTTCTACAACTTAGAAGAAGAAATACACATACAGATACACAACATTAATGGAAATGGCAAACATATGACCAATCTCTACTGTGTAATGCACAGCCATGGAAGTTATTACTACCCTTTGGCTTATCTTGACATTAAAGATTATCCCGAATTAGGTTTGTGCGTTTCACTTCGACTGGCTTTGTTTGTTCTTTCAGGAGCTGCAGAGAAAATGTAGTTTTTGTTGTTTAAGAACATCTCCTCAAGCAATTTAAGCACATTAAACATTTGAAGGTCGGTTTTATACGGCGTAGGGATATTAATATTGACCAAAGCTTTAATTGTGCCTAAGTGATTTAATTGTGATTGCGACAGATGAGAAAGGTGAACTGCATGTAGTCTACTCAATACTTTCACATCTTACAGGAAGTGCCCAAGGGGATATTTCCAAGCAGGCTGAGGAAATGAAAGTAAATCCTGTAAGGAAGAAGTTACGAATGTTCGTCATGTGCAGCAAATGCAGTAGATATGATTAAACAGCATAATTCAGGTGTTTGTGGGCTGTGATCCTGGGCGCTCTTTCCCTAAGCCACTCTCTGCTCAGCTTGTCTTCAAAGTTTTAAGTAAAAGAGAACTGTCATAAGCTCCATTTTTCTTTCCGTTTCTTTCTTAGGATAATGTTATTTAAGCCCTCTTGGATTTTTTTATTTATTTTTTTGAGAATTCATTTCTTTTAAATGTTTCTTCTTCTGCCTTCATTGCTGTTTTAAAAGATTTTAAACTCCTCACTTGTTTCTTACACCTATTTTTTAAAATGAGTTCATGAAGTGTCTGTGATTCTTGTTTTTTCCATGCTGCATGCATGAAACCCAAGGGAGACGGCCATCACCATCATGTAAAGAACTCAAACAGTAAGTTCAGAGGCAGAAACTCAAAATGGCTAAAGGAGGAGGATAATGTTTAATATTCCTCATTTCATTTCATCACACTTGACATTTATGGTTCATTATCAATCTGCACTAGAACAAACACAAGTCTTTGTGTTTGATATAAAATACTCTCATTCACCATGTTCACAATAAACATTCTACAACCAAGACACTCTTGCCATGTTATGCTGTGTGTTTACAACCTCAGAACTGTTTCCCAGGCACCAGGGGACCATCTTCAGTCCCCACTCCCCCATTCTTTGATTTTTTTGCATTTCCTTTTATGGCTGTCTTTAGGCAACAGGCTAGTGACAGAGCAGAGAGCAAAAAACAGCTGAAGAACAGAGATGAGGCCTCTGCACTCAGGGCAAAACACAGGGGGAGAACAGCTATTTCAAACAAGGAATGATGCTGTGTGATCTTACATAAACATATTATTTCTATCTGTATCTACTTCTCTAACTTTTTTCTTTTCTTAACCACAAAAAGGAGACTGTGGTCCTAAATACATGCATACTGAAAATATATATTGCAATAATATGCAGGGTCTATGAAATCCCAATCTTTTTTTTTTTTCCATTTTGTCCATTTTAATTTTTCTGGATTCTGTTTATTTTTTATGTTTATTTTTTTCTCAAATACATTTTCATGATTAAGTTAGATTTTAGTAATCAAATACATGTACAATTCATTAAAATCATGTGACTTGCGGGAATGATATATTGCAATAATATGCAGGGTCTATGAAATACCAATTTTTTTTTTTTTTCCCCATATTCCATTTTGTCCATTTTAATTTTTCTGGATTCTATTTATTTTTTATGTTTATTTTTTTTCTCAAATCCATTTTCATGATTAAGTTAGATTTTAGTAATCAAATACATGTACAATTCATTAAAATCATGTGACTTGTGGGAGTGACAACTGCATTCTATAACTAAGCTCACACCCATAAATTTTCAGGACTCACAACTATTTTTTGGTCCATGTGTGAACAGAATCGTACTGAACTAGTTGTCTGTGATGTTAAACAGTAAAAGAGTCACTGCGTTGCATATACACATTCAGTGTGTCACGGGTTTTCATGTGAGGTTTTCGGTAACTTCCAGAGCCACAGATATGAGCTGTGTCTGATGGCTTGGATCCAGTCACTGTCCTCCGGAGCTGCTCCAGACAGTTTTGTGGTTTGGGCATGACTCATGTGCTCCACTCTTTGCTGAGGTATAAAAGCTGTTGTCAGTTAATTAAGATTTGACGGATGAAATTGCACCTCAGTTGAACTTTTGTTGTGTCAAATGTGATAAGACTTGGCTGTTTTGGACATCACCATCTCTGACATTTACTTTAGTTACTTTTGCTGGTTACAAGTGATAGTCACAAATAGAGTGCAGGCTTGTCTTCAGTTGCATGTTCATATAGACAGTATTCAAACCTCTGTAAGCTGCTGTGTGAACAGGACCTTTCAAGACTCAGACCTATAAGTAAATGTGGTTTTCAATCCCAAACACTGACATTGTAGATATAGCCATGTAGTGAGAAAGCAGATGCTGAAAACACCACAAGCATCACACATGCTTGAATATATGTAATAGTTAAGACCATACCACTCATTTACACAGACATGCAGAACGTGCAGATTACATATTTAAATATTAGTCTTTCTGCACTTTAATATTCACAGACACTAGTCCATTTCATGATTTTTTTTCTGTTTATTCATCCAAAATTACTTAAATTCCGTGACAATCCGAGTTATACAGTAAATTCCATTTTATGACTGGATTCCATGATTTTGTCCAAGTTTTCCACATCACATAAATCTTAGGGCCCTAAATATGATAAAGCTCATCAACCAGTGCCTTTGCTTATTGTCACCTGTATTGCAGAATTAGCTTCTGTTTATGACTATATACTCCCTCTCCCTCTCTCTCAAGACAACGGCTTATTCCCTGAGATTAGGATCAGATAAAAGTCTGATACTTTAGTCCCACTGCAACACTCTTTGATTTAAACGTCACTTTAGTGCTTACCTCTGGCTGTCAGTGCCTCGTGACGGATTGCATGCAGAGTTCAATAAGTGTTTTCATTTATAATCTGTGTCTACAGCCTTCTCTCATTTCAAACATTTCTCAAATAACAAGAGATGCTCTTCTGACAAACAGGCCCCAAAAGAAAAATACCAAACGTCTGACAGCTCTGCAGCTTCGACACAACAGCTCTTAGGTGAGCTGAGGCAGAGGTGGGTGTATTTTAGACAATTGTGAAGTCATAATAGAGCCCTACAGTCATGTTTGATAATAGTTTATCTACAGGGCATATCTATAATTGAACAGACTAGAATTAACTGCTTCTTTGAACCTGGAAGTGAAGTGGTGAATAGTAACCTCCATGCATGGTGTTAAAATTAAGAAGATAAAGGACATAAAGGAAAGCATGTAATCTGCTGTACTCTTTGGCATTTGTGAACATGTAATATATATCTGACAATAAGACCCTGATTTAAGATGAAAACGTGATCATTCATAGCACTTGCAAAAAAAAAAAAAAAAAGTCTGTGTTTTGAGGATTGTGGATAATTTTGTTCGTCTATGTCATTGGTGAATTCAGGTTATATTGTTCTCCACTCCACACCTGTTTTGGTATGAAATTGGTTCATATGGAGGCCCATAGGTCAACAGCATTTACAAAGCAAACAAAAGTTCACAACACAGTGGAATGAAGCTACAACACAATTTAAATTCCCCAACCACAAGGAGCGATGTCAACCTGCAAAAACAAAATTTTGTAAAACCCTTCTTGGTCCAACAAGAGATTCTAAATGTAAGTAAAATAAATGTATGTTATAGATATAACAAACACATATTGAATTTACTTAGATGAGCAATTACTTCTAGCATGACTGAGCAGCAGTCCACTTTCACTACTGGAAACTAATGTGGACCATTCAGTTCCGCTGAGCAACTGTCGGGAGCATTTCTACTGTGTTTTTGGTTTGTTTTTGTTTAGTTATGGTTTATCTATGCAAGGTGAATTCTGTGTTAGAAAATGTTTGTTTGCTTTGCCAGTTCAGGTGTTGTGCACCAAGAGTATCATTGTAAATTCACTGTAAATTGCTTTGGGTAAAAGTGTCTGCCAAATAGTAAACAACAATTATATATGAATGTTTGGAATGCAAATGTATATTTATTTAAAAAGGTTATATTATTTTACATATACCAGTTTAAAGCTTGGGGTAATATTAAAAGAGAAGAAGAAGAAAAAATGGATGGATGCAGAAAGGATGATTAATTTAATTAAAAGAGGCAGTAAAGACATTTATAATGTTACAAAAGATTTCTGTTTTTGAAATAAATGCTGTTCTTTTAAACTTTCTATTCATCAAAAAAATCCTGAAAAAAAATGTATCATTTTGTAAAAATATTAAGCAGCACAACTTTTTTTTTTTTTTTTGATATTGATAATAATAAGTACCACATAAGCATATTAGAATAATTCCAATAATGACAAATGGCTGTGGAAAATTAATTTTTTTCATCGCATGCATAAATTACATTTTAATTACATCCAATTATATTCACATTTTAATCATATATTAATCATATATATTATACTAGAAAACAGCAAATTGTAATAATAGTTCACAATTTTACTGCTTTTATATTGTATTTTTCTTCAAATAAATGCAGCCATGGTGAGCATATGAGAAAATTTCAAAAACATTAAAAATCTTACAGGTGCCAAACTTTTGAACAGTTTAGATCTGTACACACTATAGAAATCATGGGTGTATCCAACCTATCAGCATAGCATTTTCCATGGCTATTTCAGCAATAATTCTTAGAAGACACACGTTAATTATTTACAAAGCACACAGTTTGTTTGATTACAAATTAGCATCATTTATTTGGGATTTTAGTACCCCTGGGCTAGCAAGGCTGGCAGGATCAGATTAAGTTTAAAGAAATATTAACTAAAACCTTCAACTTACCCAAAGCTGAGTGTATTTATGTAAGAACACCTTTGTTTTAATTAGACATTAACACAGTATACCCATGTTTTACATGTTGTGAGCACTTTCTGAGTGTACCTGCACTTCTGTGAGTTTATTCAGAGCACTGCAGCCTTCGATGCTCCAAAAAAGGAAATAATTAGGGAAAAACCTTTTTCAGCAGAAGATGCTAAAACCTGCTGCTGCTCTTATCTCCGTCTCACGCCCAGGTATTTACCTCCACTGGGAGAGAAGCCATCCGAACGCTAACTCCGGATTAGCGGTGGGGCACTGTCAGCCCTGCTTCACCCAGCTGCACATCAACACTTATTTGGCACAGTCAGAGTGAAGACCGGAGGAGGCATCTTCGATCTCTCCCTCTCTCTCTCTCTCTCTCTCTCTCTCTACGCTGGCATAAAGGAAATGACAAGCCTCTTTGCTAAGCAAGAGTAAAGTATCTCAGAGGTGTGCTCTGAAGTGAGGGCTGTGTCAGCCAGGAGGATTCCACTGGTCACACAGCATCAATTTATGCTCTTAAGTGGCTCACGATGAGAAAGAAATCCTTTAATGCCAGGAATAAAACACGTTTATATATATATATATATATATATATATATATATATATATATATATATATATATATATATATATATATATATATATATATTTGCATTAGGAATCGTTTAAATCCACTAAACTAAAAGCAGAGTTTACTGAACCTAAACCATGCATAATTCATGAAAGAAGAATTTATATCATTAAAGGAGGTGTGAGCGCTCAGAAGTACTTGGTAATTGTATGTCTCAATTAAATGGTAGAAAGTGAGGTTTGTCTTTGTAACAAAGTCTTGTGTCTGTTGTACCAATGGCAGAACAGCTTGTGGTGGTGAATCTTGCAAGTACGTCCAGTCCACCAAATTTATCTTTCTCTGGCCCTCAGTTGGAAACCAGAAAGGCATATGACTCTCCACGGAGGAAATCATGCATATAAAAAACATCTGATGTCCTCCCCTTTGCTTTCAAAGATAATTTGATTGCAAGTGAAGGTCTTTTGAGTGTTTTCCTAATGTTACGTCCCAGGTCTAGGGTCTAGGAGAATAACATAAATAAATGTCTTTACGCCGGAGTGTTGTGATCTTTCGTTCTTTCTTTCTTCCTTTTTTTTTTTTTTTTACTAGTCAAGTTCAATGGCAATGAACAGCACACAAAAATAGGAATCTTAATACCCTAGAAAGAAAAAAATCAAACAAAAATACAGGGACTGAACTAACTCCCTGACTAGCCGAAAAACAGGAGAAAACGAATATTACCAAAAGAAAGTGGCACCCAACCCCTACAGCTTCCGTGCAGAAGTGAAGTAGTATTTACCGTATTTACAACAACGGGCGAAAATACTCAGCCACGTTTAAAGAGAAAATAACAGAAACAATCTGTTGAAAACTTTACAAAAAAACAACGAAACACTTGGTGGGTAAAGTGAACAGAAAAGAAAAAGATCAAGCCGAGTTCACAATATTTACAACAAACACAATTTCAAACAGCAACACCATCAACAACATCCCACACCCGGACCAGCATCGCTGCGTTTTTGAAAGATGCGCAGTTCCTGCCTCGACCAACCACGGGGCACGTACCGGCGCGTTCAATTGACCTATCGGTAAGCCCCTCCCCTCGAACGCAGACGAGCCAATGGCAGTCGAGTATCAGTTGCACGTGGAGCGGAACTCGGACATCTTTAGGTTTCAGCGCCATAGAGAAACATTGGAAGATCTGAAGCTCGCATCGGTTTTATGGGGTTTATGCTTCAAAAATGGAAAAACCATGTGCCTGTGGTACTTGTAACACTGATTCCAGGTATCCTGAGAGGATGGGCAATACAATTTATTGAATTACATTTCCTGAATCCAAACAAAACAGAGCAAAATGTCCCTAAGTATTCAACAACAATACAAATGAAGACAAAAACTTTCATTTTCTGGTTGTCATACATTCATTAAGTTACAATTTTCCATTGCTCAAGCAGAACGTTAATGTCATCTTGTGCTTTAGCAAGGTATCTCTGGCTAAAACTAGCTAACGTTAAAGTTAGTGAGTCCATGCTAACGTACAAACCTAAATAGCAGACTGTTCTCGCGTCTTGTACAGTGTAGGTCAAAAACACATAAACGAAGGTCTATATTTCAGTGCTTCTCCCTATTTAATTGGTTAAATGTACATTAATTTAATTGTACCCTGCGATACATGAACAGTGTTGATCCTGCATGTTGTCATCCGCGATCGTGATGACTGTAATATGAGACTTCTACCGCTTGCATTGTGATCTGTAAACCCTTGCTTCGAGTTACCCGCCGTATTTATTTTAAAATATTTTATAAATCCCTCCATGGAATATTTAATTCCCATTTGGTGGCCTTCTGTGTCCAAAATTGTGCAAAAACATCGTGGGACAAGGTTTTCACACAGCAGTTGTCATTGTAAGACAGTGAGAAACTCTGTTTGTTTGTCCGAGGGAGCAACAGTAACTAAGGGGGGGCGGGGCTTACCGATAGGTCAATTAGGGCGGGGCCATCTGTGAGAACGATAGAGAGAGAGAGCGAGAGAGAGAGAGAGAGAGAGAGAGAGAGCGAGAGAGACCACATACGTCTCAACATAACACTAATCAGTGTTTTTGTGTCAGACTAAGAAGGTATTTATGAACCGCTGGGCTGGAGTGCTCTCTAACATTTAGCCAGAGGAAAGTGTCTTGATATAATTCAAAAGCGCAAGTTTCCTCACCAAGGGAATACAATCTATCACAACCATTTCGTATCTGTGTAAATGAATTAAGACATCCCATAGAGGGTTAATTAGAGGCACTCTTGTCTATTTGTGAAGTACAATATTAATGCTCTTCACAACCAGACAGCTTTTTACTGTCAATTTACATCATGAACTTCCTCCCCACAGAATCCCTGATAAATCCATTAAGGAAATCCAAGAACAAAGTCATACTGTATGACTGCATTCACCATGAAAACCTTCCATTGAAGAAATACATATCATTTGTTTCCTTTAATATGAGTGTTATAAAAAAAAAAATAAATAAATAAATTTAAAAAAAAAACAATTTACATTTATTGATTTAACTGATACTTAAAAAAATAGGGAGCATAAAATGAAAAACTGCTGTGAATAAACATTAATTTTCTAAAATTTATTTCAGTTTTATGATATCTCAAAGAATAACTAAACTATTTTATTCTAAACAATTAAAACTGCATGTGTTCTTTCAGCTTTCGCTGTTTTATTCAATAATTTAAAAGTTAAACTCTTCAATGAAAAACAGCACACTGTAAAAAATCCAATTAACAAAATGTTGGAGGGGCAAAAATATTTAAATTGAGCTAATTTTATTGCTTGGCCTTAGTTGAGATGACATATTATATTAAGTCTACACAAATATATTTGAAAAACATTGAATGAATGGTTATTTTCAAATCCAGTCAACAATTAGCTATGCTAATGTTGACTAAACTAATAAAAACAAATCCAGCCAACACCGGGATCGTTCCGCACGCGCCTGGCCTGAGTGACTTTGCGGGAGAAACAGCGCCGCCATCTTGTCAAGTTCACGCGTCAGGTAAGTGCCACTAAATGTTATTTTTTAGACTAAATTTATTGACAAAACTGTACAGCATATCCAATATTTTTGAGTGGATATTTAGAAGTGTTTTATAAGTCATGTGTCCGAAGAAATATGAATGTGTAGGCTATGTTAAGTCAAGTGTATGTCAAGTTAATGCGTCAGGTAAGTTAAGTGGCACTGAAATTGCACTTAGAATGAATTTTTCAATTTGTATATTAAAAAAGGTGTAAACGTATTATTTAAAACGTATATATTTATACACTAACGTACGACATATATAAAAACATCGAATAAGCCTTGTATGATTATGTCTGAGGGAAATGAACTGTTTAAAGTGAAGGGAACGTGGTCTTTCTTCTTGTTTAATACATAAAATACAATGTCAAAAGCTGTGTTACTAGAATGAATTTTTGGTTTAGTTTTGGTGTGTTGTATGATATTTTTGGTTTTTTGTGAAGTGAAAATATGACATGAAGAGCTCTTTCTCTTTTATAAGCCATGCTTAATACGACGAAACGTGTAATGTAAACCACAGTAATGCGTTTATTTGAAGTACATGGGCTTGTTGAATGGGTTTTTGCACATGTAAACTTTTGCAATTGTCCCGTGAAGTTAAAAGATGACATTAAACGTGACCAACAACCAGCCACGCTGAAATCTCACTTTTTCAAACAGGGCTAATTGCAAAAGGCGTTTCTATTCTCGTGAATGAAGGGGAGTTCGTCGTTCCGAACGAGAATAAACAACTGAATCCTTTCACAATCCATTATCAAAGCAGGGTACGTCTCAGTAAGTTCCCTAGGTAGTGAATCACTAGATCATGCACACGAGTCCCTGCACTGGTAAAGAGACCATGGCTTAGTAAACATTGGGACAATCGATCAATCAATTTGTAACACGTCACCACTGGTATTTATCAACAACAGGCAGGACCGTTATATTTTGATATTATTTTTATGTTGTTTAAGGTAGACTTATAATATGAAATGTGCATGTTCTTTTACAAATCCTTGCAACTAATGAACAGTAAACATCAATGCTCCCTGTGTTGTGCGATGGATTGTGTGCCAAAAAAAAAAAAAAAATGGTTGCAACTTCTGATTTCATCACAAATTTAATTATCTGATATTACATTAAAAGGCATCATTTTATTTTTTGAGATAAATTGTACTTTTCTTTCTCCATCAGGGTGTGGCCAAAGGTTTCATTGGTGCTTTCTCATCATTGCAAGTTTTCAGATGCTGGCCAGTCAGTTCTTCTAAGGCACCAAACACTGGCACGTGACCAGACCACTCCACTGCATAGTGTGTGTACTTTCAACACTAAGACTTAAGGTGATATGTGTAAAAGTTTAGAGTGTGTACTACAGTTAAAATGTGCTTTATTTTTCTCAGTGCCATCTACGCTAATATTAGACTGTCTCATTCTTATTCCAAGGTCACCATAACCACCAGATCCAGACTGTATCCAGATCAGATGGTCACTGCAGTCACCCGGATTCAGTCTGTATGCAGTCCAGATAGTGGATCAGCACCTAGAGACGACCTCGACAGTCCTGAATGTCAGCGGAGACCAGGACAACTAGATGAGCCCCAGAGACAGATCCCCTCTGAAGACCTCGTCACCTAGACGGCCATCAGGACAAGACCACAGGAACCAGACCAGTCCTCTGCACAATCTGACTTTGCAGCAGCCTGCAATTAAACTGCTGGTTTCATCTGGCCAGAGGAGAACGATGGAGTTTTGATTCCTTCAACACATGATTTTTCTGTTTAATACTGTAAAGCTGAAAAAAAAATTTCTGACTTCTGCCTCATTTTAAAGATGTAAGTGTGAACAGTAGTAATATTTGTACATGTTTGTTTGCAAACATTTTGTTTAACTTGTTTAGTCTTTAAGTTCGTTAAACAAATGTTTAAAATAAATTTTGCAGTTGTATTACAAATGTAATCTTTGACAACTGGAGCACTTTAAAGGGATAGTTCAACCAAAAATGTAAATTTGCTGTTATTTTACTGACCCTCAGGCAATCCAAGATGTCAGTGACTTTTTTTCTTCAGTAGAACAGTAAAGATTTTTATCTGAAATGGTGATCCTTGGTGATTCATACACTGCATGATTCATACAAATGCAGATTGTTATTAAATAAAGGCTATTATGTGTTACAATGTGTGTGTTTTAGTATAGACACCAGATAATAATTTTCTTAAATTCAGTATAAAATATAATAACTAGTTACACAGCAATTTCGTATGATGCCCAAATAATAAATCTTAGTCGGGGTAACATATGAAACACATGGAGTAAATGATTAAATTTGAATTGACATAACTTGCTGTAGTTTTCTAAATGTTTGACCAATTAAAACATTTTAGCTGAATGGACTATAAAACTATTTCAGTAAAGGTTGAGCCAACTAAAAAATAACAATTCAGGCAACACTTTGAAGACAGAAATTGACAACATAAAATTTCTGTGGAACTAGATACTAAACAACTAAATTAGTTGAAACCGCTTGATTTTTTTTGCAGTGTAGGCCTTTTTTTCGGTAAACTTTGTGTTGCAACTATATAAACAAAGTATTTTAATTATAAAAAGGCCTGTACAATATCTAAAAATAAATAAGAGATTCTGTTTTGCAGAAGTAATATGAAAGGAATGAAAATCCTGTCATTTACTCACCCTCATGTCGCTCCAAACTCATATATGACTTTTTCATCCGTGAAACAAAAGTATGAGGGATGAGAGGATGGTGTTTGTAACTGTCAAGCTCCAAAAAGCGCATAAAGTACCATAACTGTAGTCCATTTCATTCGTGAACTATATTCCAAGTCTTTCGATTACTTTGGGTAAAAAACAGACGAAAAATTAAAGGTGTTATTCAGTCAAAATCTCGCCATCCCTTTTGACTCTGACGCGTGAATGTTTGTTTGTTTATATTAGCACAGAGCAGTGAGCTCGCGCTCGACACCATACGAGGAAAGGATGTAAAAGAAGAAACTACACACATTCGCGTTAATCGTCAATGCGGTAAATTTGAATCTGTATATGAGCCTTTCAATACCTCTTCAATACCCTAGGGGGCGTGCACCGCATTTTAAGAACCACTATAAAAGTGACAAAATAATGATTGATTCATGAGATTCAGCCTTTTTATAAGTAAACCCTCAGGTCTTTGTTTGTTTTTAGTAGCTCAAAATAGAAATTTTATGGGTTTTTTAATAGCTTGAAAAAAACATACTAAAGCATTCTAAAATGTTTTCTAAAATGTTGTGAAACTGCTTTTCACAAATTTTATGAGATCTGATTATGGACGAAATTTGAACTTGGTAACTTCAAATGTCCTCTATGACAATTATACATTACTTAGGCCTATGCTTTGGCTCTCAGTGACTCTATAATGCATCATTTTTTTTATGATAAAATTTGTATTTATTTTAATTTCTTTTTCCTTTAATTTTTCTTATTGTATTTTTCTACAAATTGTTTATGCCAGTTTTGACCCCCCAAAATCAATGCTACTAGAATGAATACAAGTCTAATTTGTACAGCTTCAGTAATATTTGATAACTAAATTTTTGGTCAAAGGGACATATTAAAAGAAATTGATCTGAAAATTAGGCGAATATTCAAAATTATACTTTTATATGTTATTAGGCTCTCTGGGATCTCGAACATAAAAAGTCAGACAGTTTGATCAATGGCATTTTCCGCATTACCCAGTGATAATGGAAATAAGAAAAGTCTCATAAATCAACAGTCTTAATATGACACAATGCTTGTAGCACTACAAAATATCCGTAAAACCGATCAGCATATAGTGCAATAGTTCAAAATGTCTTGTCTGGTTCTTTCCTACGGTGCACAAATGGCAATTTTGTGGTCAGAGGATGAGTAACAATGTCTCAAATCGTGAAAGGATTACTCATGCTTTGCTCAGTTTATCATTCTTCCTCTCTCCTATATTGGGACGAGGACTTTTGTGAGGATTTGTTAAACTCCGCAGTAGGACAGGACCACTAGATAGAGCCCCACTAAGCATCTTTGGCAAGGAAACTTAAGTAGAAAAGAAAGAAGGAAAGTAGGAAGAAAAAAAGTTGAGCTTGGCTTTGAAGACCAAGCAAAGGGCTTGTCTAATCCTGCAGGCAGATTTAAGCACAAAGACGAAACTAGCACAGGCACAATGGCGAAAAGACAGAGAATAGAAGAATCTTGTGCTATAGGCTTCCACAAAGCATTTCTCTCCATACCTTCTCTCTATGTTCACTTTTTTTTTCCCCCTTTTTTACACCACACCCTCAATCTTTTGCTCTCGCACTTGCTTTCTTTCTCTCTCATTTCTTTTTATTCTTGTAATCTTGCTTGATTTCAGCTCTCTCCGTACGTCAGGAAGTGAGAATCTAAGTGCTCTGTGTTCCAAGCATCTACATGTCTCCCAGGCTGAGTGACATTAATGGTCTCTTTCTCTTTTTCCTTCCTTGACGTGCAGCAATGGTTGGCAAGCAAAGCTGCAGCCCATCTGGAGAATGAGAAAAGGGACATGGGAGGGGGGCATATCAGAGGTAAAAGTGCTGGAGGTTCATATGCCATTCCCTCAGTACTTGGATCTGGGCTTTATGAATCATACTGCCTCTTATAGCGGCATATCCTCAAATGATGAGTTCTAGCAACAGGAGCTCTCCGAGGCTCCTGCCACATTCCAGCAATCCCAGGGCCCACCTTAGCGAGGACACAAGTGGCCCCGGCACTGCCCGCAGGAGGACGCCTGGGCTCTAATGCGGCTCAGACCGTGAGGATGACAGGAGGGAGAGGAGGAGGAGGCTGTTTGACAGAGCTTGGTTTGCCTCCAGCGCTCATTACTGCAAACATTAACGCCTAATGGACAGCATAAGGAAATGAAAACACATTACCCATACGTGTTTTGCTCAAACGCTGTCATTTTGTATTTGATTTCAAAGACCCATAAGAGCACACTGTAAAAGCAAACACTTTTCAAGTCTTTCTCATTTAGTACATTGTTCCATTGCTAAATATTGAAACAAACATTCGAATGCCCCTCCCAGTTGACAGATTGTTTGCAGCTTGCAAACAGCATCTGTGCGCACTTGTGAATTAGCATCCCTCTTTTGTCGCAGAGCATTTTGGTCCCTTTTTCTGTAGCCATAATGGAGCTCATTAATGCAAAACATGATGGGTGCCCAACAAATGATGAGCCCTGACACCGGTGCTGTGCAGGACACTTCCAGTTTTTTTAGACCCCGTCCAAAAAAGCTAGCAGAATATCAACCTCGCTGAATCTGTGCCATCAAATTAGGCAGAGATAAAGAAATGAAAGAACATGGCCGAGTGCCAAACCTTGTAGAAAACTTACATTTATGTTTAAAGTTTTTCTACACTAGTTCAAAATTAAGGTCTCTTACTTTTCACATAGGATTTCTGTCACTGTGCTAATAACATTTACAATGTCTGCATACAGCTCTTCTAATCATCTGTTCCTGTTATGCATTTAAACTGTTAAAATGAATTATGTCATTTTATAATGTATTTCCTAAAAATGGTATACCAGGATTTCAAAAATATGCTTTTCCACTTTAACTTTATTCATTACATTTTTTATTACTGTCATGGCAAGAAAATTAACAGGACTGAACATAACAATATGGCAAAAAAACGTTGCCCATTGCTCAGTACATTGCTCAGCTTACACGAGGGTATCATTAAATCTATTGCTGATACTTGCCTGTTATTTCCCTGTTATGCCTGTTATGAAACTTCCTGGAAGATGATGTCATAAAGGGCCTGGTTTTTGTTAGTTAAAAGGATATTACAAAAGACTAATAGAAAAAACGTCCCAGGTTACGTATGTAACCATGGTTCCCCAAAGGGAACGAGACGCTGCGTCCGGAAATGCTATAGGAACGCCTTCAGCGTGACCACGCTCTGAATCACATGTGTAATCAGTCCAATGGATGGGCGAGACGTCACGGGCAGGGTGACGTAACGACCAGGAAGCTTAAAAGCACGTGCGGTGGAGCCAGCGTCAGCTTCTAGGAGTGAAGCAAGCGCTCGCAGGGACGCCGGAAGTATGGCTTCGAGACGCAGCGTCTCGTTCCATTCGGGGAACCATGATTACATACGTAACCTGGGACGTTCCCCTTCAGGAACTCGAGGAACACGGGACCGTACTGGAGGTTTCAGCCTCAGCGCACCGCGAAGGAAACGTGTAACTAAGGGGTGTCTACCCACTGACTGACCACTGAGAGGGGCGTGGTAGGCCACAATGGCCGCTACGTAAACCTTTAGGGTGGAGTGGGTTAACCCTGTGGAGAATCGGGCCTGCAGGAACTCCAGAACTGTACCAATCGGGCAGTTAGCTGGGTCGAGCTGGTGGTCTCCGCACCATGAAGTGAAAAGTGTCCACTTTAGGGCTTACAGTTTCCTCATTGAGGGAGCTCTGGATTGGAGGATGTTCTCAACAACCTCGGTTGAGAGACCAGAAGCTATGAGTTGTGCCCCCTCAGGGGCCACACCCACCGTTTCCACTACTCCGGACAAGGGTGAAAGATTGTACTGCCCGCCTGTGAGAGGAGATCCCTCCTGACGGGAATCTCCCATGGAGAGCCGTCGAGGAGAGAAATCAGGTCAGAGAACCATACTCGGCCCTGCCAAAATGGGGCTACTAGCAGTAGACTGACCCGTCCTGGTGTATTCTCTCCAGAACTCCCGGGAGCAGAGCGATCGGGGGAAAAGCGTACAGACGAAACCTCGGCCAAGTCTGCACCATAGCATCCAGTCCGAGAGGAGCTGGGTGAGTCAGAGAGAACCAGAGGAGACATTGTGATGTCTCTCGAGTCACAAAGAGGTCCACTTGAGCCTGGCCAAAATCTCTCCATATCTGCTTCACCACCTCGGGGTGAAGCATCCATTTCCCGGGCCTCGGCCCCTGTCTTGAAAGGATGTTTGCTCCCATATTCAGATGCCCAGGAATGTGCACTGCTCTCAGTGAGAGGAATTTTCCCTGGGACCACACAAGGATCTGGTGTGCCAGCTTGTACAAGGGGCGTGAATGCAGACCTCACTGGTGGTTGATATAAGAGACCACCGCTGTGCTGTCAGTGCGCACCAACACATGACGATCTCTTAGGTCTGGGAGCTCGAAACACCACCAGCATCTCTAGGCAGTTGATGTGCCATGTGAGATGGTGGCTGCTCCACAGACCCCGGGCAGAGTGGCCACTCATGACCGCTCCCCAACTGGTGAGGGACGCGTCCGTCGCTAGCGTTACACGGCGACAAGGAGCTCCCAACACCGGGCCCTGAGAGTTTCTTTCCACACATCTAAGGCACGAATACATTTCCGTGTGACCTTGATCGTGCGAAGCGGGTTTCCCCTCAGGGAGAACCCCTTGGTCTTGAGCCACCACTGTAGGGGTCTCATGTACAGCAGGCCAAAAGGTATCACGTTGGACGCAGCTGCCATCAGCCCCAGCAGTCTCTGAAACTGCTTGACAGTGAATGACTGGCCTTCTTTCACTCTCTTGACTGCAGTGAGGATCAACTCGATCCGAGCAGGGGACAGACGTGCCTGCATCGTGGTCGAATCCCACACCACACCTAGATAAGTGGTTCTCTGTGATAGAGAAAGTACACTTTTCTTGGCGTTTAGTCTCAAACCCAGCTCCACCATATGAGCGAGAACGACTTCTCGATGTCGAGCCTCAATCTTTCCGATTGAGCTAAAATCAACCAATCGTCGATGTAATTCAGTATGTGGATGCCCTGGAGTCGCAGTGGAGCCAGAGCAGCATCCACACACTTCGTAAAAGTGCGGGGTGAGAGTGCAAGGCCGAAAGGAAGAACTCGATATTGGTATGCTTTGCCCCCAAAAGCAAACCTCAGGAATTTCCTGTGAGTGGGAAGGATGGAGATATGGAAGTATGCGTCTTTTAGATCTATCGTGACAAACCAGTCCTCAGACCTGATCTGAGACACGACTTGTTTGATGGTGAGCATCTTGAACTTCAGTCGCATGACTGAGCGGTCCAACTGACGCAGATCTAAAATCGGACGCAACCCCCCATCCTTCTTTGGAACTATGAAGTACCGGCTGTAGAACCCGGATTCTTTCTCGTGAGGAGGGACCACCTCGATGGCCTCCTTCCTCAACAGGGTGTTCACTTCCTGTTCCATTACCAGAGCCTGCTCAGGGCCGACCAGAGTAGGAATGACCCCGCTGAAGCGCGGCAGTGGAGAACCGAACTGAATACGACAGCCTTTTTCTACCGTGTGCAGGACCCACTGAGACACATTTGGCAGTAGTTTCCACGCTGCTAAATAGTCTACTAAGGGAATCAGTCTTTCGAGACTGACCTCTGGTGTAAATGGAGCAGCTAGATCGGTGCCCTGAAGTGGCGCACCAGCAGGGAACGACCGGTCTAACTGTCATAGAGACCTCCAAAGAAGTGGTGAGCCTCTCAGCTCTGCTACGTTTCCGGGTGGAAAGAACTGAAAGCAGAGCTCGCTGGAGACCGCTGTGCTCTGGAACTCTGGCAGGGTTGGCAGAACAATCTCCTGAGGGCACTGAGGCAAGACGGGCACCGTGTAATGTGGTGTAACCCGCTCCACCCCAGTAGGGGCCGCCCTCAGAAGTCCTGAGGCTGTGGCGTCAGGACTTCTTGGCCGAGGACTTCTTAGCTTCGAGGACGGCTCAAAGATCTTGTTTTTGCTTAGAAGCCCCTGGCCTAGAGTGTTGCTTAGGCTCCCGGTCCCGACGCGGGGGAGCGCGAGAGGCGACGCTCTGTTTTTGAGCTTACCTGTGTGAGGAGCTGGTATACAGATGGGGCTGCTCCTGCCCAGCAGCCCCCAGAGACCGCCGAGGGAGGAACCGCTGGAACGCCTCCGCTTGTTTACGGGCCTCCTGGTACTTGTCGACAACCTAGTCGACGGGGTCGCTGAACAGGCCAGAAGGCGCAAGCGGGGCGTCCAAAAGGCAGACCCTGTTCTCTCTCATATCCGACAAGGTCAGCCACAAATGCCTCTCCGCTGCCATCATCGCTGCCATAGACCGCCCAATGGCACGGGCAGTCTCCTTGGTGGCACGGAGGGAAAGATCAGCGGTCCGCCTCAGCTCGGAGATGTCCTCAGACTTAATCTCCACCCCCTCGTCCAGCTCTTTCAGCAGGTCGGCTTGGTACGCCTGTAACACCGCCATAGTGTGCAGACACGCACCAGCCTGACCTGCTGCCACATACCCCTTGCCCACCAGCGCTGAAGATGTGCGCAGCGGCTTGGTGGGCAACGCCAGAGCCTTCAGAGACGATGCCGCACCAGGGGCAGATAGCTCTCGAGCTTCTGTTCGACCCGGGGCATCGCTCTGTAGCCATGCTCATTCAAGCCCGCCACATTACCATAATAATCGGAGGAAGGGGATGAAGACGCAGGCTGAGAATGGCCGAGCCCACAATCTCAACACCTCAGTGTGGAGATCGGGGAAAAAAGGCAGGCTCCGGCGTGGAGGTGGTGGCCTCACCTGCAGAAAGCACTCATCTAACTTGTTCTTCTGCGGTTCGGCTTGTTTCTCGGCGGGCCACTCGATGTTCAGCTTGGCTACCACACGAGTCACCACCTCCAAAAGCTCCTCATACTGGCGATTGAGGCGCTTCCTTGACGCTCACCACATCAACCTCCTCGGAGGAAGAAAGGCGATGCGTCGAGCCCTCAGCCCGGGGGGAAGAAACCGCGGAGCGGGTTTCCGATCCCAGGGAGGGGGCGCCGGATCTGGTGGGTGAGGAAGAAGATAGGGACTGGCCCGTCTCCATTCCCTCCACCAGATCCAACTGCGAACCCCACGAGTGCAGCTGCCCCTCTGCCTCGGCAGGAGTGGGGCCAGCACCGCGGGGATTGCTGGTGAAGGCTCCCTCCTCAAAGAGAGCGTTCCAGGAGCGAAGCATACGCAGTGGCATGTGTTCAAAATGTGGACAGTCGGCTACCTCGAGAGCCGATTCTACGTGCTTCGCTCCCAAGCAGACCACACACAGACTGTATGTATGCCCGCTCGTGATGTAGCCAGGGCAGGCAGGAACACAAAATCTGAAACGTGATCTGCTCTCGCCCAAATGCTTCAGTTTCTTAAAAGCTTTCGACATAGTGGAGCTTATAGTGGTTTATAGGGACAAACAACACTAAATAAGACTCACAAAACAGACTGAACAACAACACACACAGAGCGCTTGCTGAATGACAGAAAGCTGACGCCGACTCCACCGCACGTGCTTTTAAGCTTCCTAGTCGTTACGTCACCCCGCCTGTGACGTCTCGCCCATCCATTGAACTGATTACACATGTGATTCAGAGCACGGTCACGCTGAAAGCGTTTCCATAGCGTTTTCGGACGCAGCTCGAGTTCCTGAAGGGGAACTATAGTTTAAGCATTTGGATTAGAAAAAGTGGGCGAACGTGAACATTTCTGAATATGGAATATTTCTTGATAAATACCAGTTTTTCATTTTTTAAGTGCAGAGCACCTGTGGGCCAAAATGGCAACGTCCAGTCAAATCGAGGGAATGTTAAAATAACTGATTCCTATTTTTCCCAGAGTTTATTTTATCCCTATATATGGGGATATGAAAATGTATTGAATAACAGAAACATTTTTTCTGTTTCATATAGCTTTTGTCAAAATTGGTATTAATCTCGTAATTATCTGTGTTTTAGTGTGTTCATTTGTAAAGATATGTCTGTGTGGGAATGGATGGGTGCATGAGTGTTGATTCAGTGTCAAAAAGCCCTCTTTTATAGCCCTGATTTTATATTTATATATATATATTCTCATGGTTTCAATGGGAACTCTATTCACTGCACAGGTGTATATTCATTAAGCACAAAGAAACAAACTCCCACTTTAAAAAGAGATATGTAATGAGCCAATCAGGGTGCGTGCAGTTTATAAAACAGTGCTACGAAGCAGATGAAAGTAATGAAACAATGTACGACCGAGTGAGGTGGAAATGAAAGCCTCTTAGCAGCGTTCAGTGAATGACGCATTCAGTGCCTTTCTGCTTGATTTAAAACAGCCTTGTCCACAACAACCTTGGGCTTCTGTTGAACAGCATACACTAGACGGTACTCAATTGTATCAGATAATTAAAGAGTGGCATAACAAGCTTAATCTTTTACAATGTGAAGATGGAAAAGAAGAAATAGTTTAAATCTCCTATATGAGGAGAATTACAGCCTATAGATCCTTGAACAATACTAAAATCTTTGCTCGTTTCTCCTGCCTCTAACTGGAAGTCTGGGGCTCCCTCTCCTTCTGTCAATCTATCTCAGCTCCATCAGTGGAGGGAGACGTTTATGACTACAACTCAGGTTAGGATGGGAGGGGCAAGGGGTACCAAAACCAGGCAGATTTCCCTTGTGAGATTAATGGCACGGTGAATCATAGCTGGTGTCGTCGCGGGGCGACAGGCTGGCGTTCCCCCTGGCTGCGGCTCATTTAAAAGCGGTAGAATCCCGAGCGGCATTGACGGCGTGTATCTGCAACCCAAGCACGGCACTGACAGCTGCATTAGGAACTGCCACACTTGCTTCTCTTTAAAAATTCCTTTTTTGTCTCACCAATACGACCCTCTATTTTCTGACCAAATCATTTTTCTTTCACCATCTCCCTATAAATTCTCTTAAATATGCCCATTTCATTTACTTTTTTAATCTCTGCTTTTTGCCTTTCTTGTATTTTATTTACCTCCATTTTCTTTTTTCCCTGTTTCGTTTATTTGAAATGGTACAGAGTGATTTCCAAATTACATTTTTGTGCCATTGAATGCCACCATGGGAAGAGGCCAATATTAGGGGTCATTCCAAAAATCAGCTGAATCCCTTCACAAAGAGCTCCTCCACAAGTTTGCTAGCAAATTTAAAAATAAAATATTAATGCTGTTGATGTGCTTCATCAGGTAGTCATGTGAAGACAGACACTGCTGTTTAAAATTAATCAAATATGAATATATATGTACAGTATGTATGTTTTTGTTTTTACTGTATTTTTGCACCCTTGGTGAGCATAAGACACTTCTTTCAAAAACTCTCAAAAATCCTCCTCACTCCAAACCTTTTAACAGTAGTTTTAAATGGACCATTTTTACTTTAGAATTTTTATTTGTCACAACAATTAGCCAAATAGCTACAAGCACATATTATAATGCTGCATTTTCAAGGTAAAATTCTGTTTCAAAACAACAGCCCTGTTCCCTTTAATATACCAGTTTCGAGTGTTCTGCTCTTCAGATTGTGTAGGGCACAATGATGATCACATTTGAAAATAATTAGCATCATAGCCAAAAAGTTTAGATCAGATCTTTCCTTGCTGAGTTAATAAATTTCTGATGGATAAAAACCAGGAAATGAGCTTCAATCAGGACTTAACTTCAAAATATCACTAGACAAACAAAACTGCAGGAGATGCCTTTTGCAGCAGAACCAGAAAACTTCAGCTAGGAGCGGTGGGAGAGAGAAGCTGTCAGACATTTTCATGGCCTCTACCTGACTAAACAACTCTCCAAGTCTTCTCTGCATCAGCACCATTTTCCAAGCCTGAGGAAATGTGCCTCCCTTTGAGAGATGAGAGATGTGGCAGGCTGCACTAAAATGAGTCTGAGTTGCTTGGCTGTCTATCCCCCTGCGTCTTTATGTCTTTCTAATGTGCCTCAGACCCTCTGCGTATCTCTCTCTTTTCTGTCTTTTAATTGTCTCTTTATCACCTGCACTCTCTATACCTTTTAGTTCTCTTTTCATTTTCCCCTTGTTTTTTTTCCTCCTCTTCGCTCTCATCTTTTCACCAGCCCTTCTAACGCTCGCTCCTTATACCTCCCCCTCTCTTTATCTCCCTCTCTCTGATTCATAGCCACAGGCCCCTCTTCAGAGCATTCGCTCATTTTGCTGTGCAGGTGTACATCTGCGATATCCAAATGTTTCACTCACTCCTTTTGCGAAACGTAAGAAACAAGCTTGTGAGGGCTCGCCGCCAAAGCTGCGCTCCCCTCCCTCTGCTCTGCCTTTCAGTCAGTATCTAAACCTTTCCAGAGCTTTGGCTCCCAACCACTCCCTGCACTGCCGCTGATTGACAGGTAATATGTTCACTGAAATAAGGTTTTATTCTCCCTGTCTGGATTTTCTTTATGATTTACTGTTGGGCTTCCGAGCTAAACTTGTAATTAGTTCACCCCCCAATGCCCTTATGCAAGAGGTCATCTAAAGTCTTTCTGTCCATTATGATGCCTGAAGTATGGTCACTGGGGTTTCCTAAAAGCACTGTCATGATCAGTGTGGGGTGTAGCAACTGGAAATAGCAATGTTACTAAAAGAACTACTGTACATTTTTCAGTGGCTGAAAATAGAACACAAATAAAACTACATTGCTCAATCTTTTGATTTGTTAAGTTGTACTGTACTGTACACACAGTCGAACATGGTGAGAATATAATCAAATGTTTTCTGCTAAACTGTCCAGCATAATTTATGTAACGTCTGATTCATTCTGGTGAATCACTTCATTCTGATGGTTCATGTAATTGAACCAATTCACAGATGAAAACAGTCTCTACACAGCATGTAGGTTTTTAATAGCTTTTTTCATAGTTTTTTTTTTTTTTTTTATAGTTTTTATAAACATTTAGATGCTTCTGATGTTTTTGTCTCTGTTGTATAAAATATTCTGGGTTTTCCATTATAATATATTTTAAAATAGAATTAATTATGATGATAAAGGTGAATTTTCAGCAGCCATTATGCCAGTCTTCAGTATCACATGATACTTCTTAAAAAAATAAAAGTAATTGTTTCACTGACAGACACAAACTAGTGATAACTTGTGGGTTTGTGAGTCTTTTGCAGAGATTCATTAAAAGAACAGGTTCAGTAGAGTCATTTGTTTGATAATCAGACTACATCTTGCTTGTATGTATTTGATTTATTCATTTTCTCATAAGAGTCATTTGTTAGTGAATCATAAATGCTTTTAGCAAGCTACTTTTTCTTTAGGCAGTTTGACAGTATCTTCTTTGAATAAAAAATTTTACCATCAAATAACACGTTTAGTGGTAAATTACTGAAGTTATCTTCCCAAATTTTTTTTTTGTTTGTTTTGTATTGTATTTTTTTTTCTTCTTTTTTTTTCCTTTTTGTTTTGCTTTGGTTGTTTTTGTTTTGTTTTCATGATTTTAATGCTAAAGGCTGGGATACACTACATGACTTTTAAAAACTGAACAGATCTTAAAATACTGGGCATCATACACTTACCGACTTTGTTATAGTCACAGAGGAAAAACTGGCCATCATACACGACTGAGGATCATATACTACCAGACTTTAACGTTCTTCCAATCACAACAAACTCACGCAGAAACATGCGTGCCGAATGAAAACAATATGCATTATAAAATTGGCTCAAAATATCAAACTTGTTTGATATCCTCCAACTGGATGGAATCATAGTCTAAAGCTAAAAAGTCGGAGTCTGTGACCATCATACACTATGCAATTTTTTATGAAATCTGTTAGCACAAATCTACAGTTAGCACAAATCTACAGACTGACTTTCTGCAACTAGCGTCAACTTCTCCAGACAGTAAATCAGGGCAAAAATTGTGCAGTGTATTCCAGCCTTAAATATACTCACATTGTCCTTATCATGGGTTTAACAATAACTTCTAACCTTGGAAACAGTAGTTTGTAGTTTCATTTGTACCGACTTTGTTGAGCAAAACAGTCTTCAAGATGGCCTCTTTATTGTGAAGTAGTAAGTCGTGTATCTTAAGTGTACTTTAATTCCAAATTGATTGCTTTCTAAACATTGCTGTCATTACAACACTCGGCCAAACTCTCTCTCTCTCACTTTCTTTCTTTCTTTCTTTCTTTCTTTCTTTCTCACTCTCTCTCTCTCTCTCTCTCTCTCTCTCTCTCTGCCTCTTTCTCTGTTCCTTTCATTTCCAAATAAAGAGACTATCTCTTTCGTTACAGAGTGCTACAATTCATTACTGTGAACAGCTGCACACATGCACTGAAGCAATTAAAACAATGAGCCGCTCTCCTTGAGAAGATTTCATCAGTATGAAGCGACACATGAAGGTTACTACATTTAGGCGAGCACTGTCTGTGCAGACAGATTCTCATGAAGGAATAAAAAGCTTTTTATTCCTGTTCTGTACTAGTTTGCCTTTCATTGTGCTGCTCAGACACATTATTTCCTTTTTTTAGTCGTATGCCTTTTAACAAGCATATTCTAAGGAATGATTAGGAATCACCTAAGAATCACAAAAAGGATCTTTAATACGGATTCATTATGGTCACCTCTTTAAAATAGTTTAAACTAAGGTAGGGTTATCAGTATTTGTGGTTATGCCAATGACGGATTTCCCTTTTGGATTAAGCTTCAGCAAAAGTGACTATTTCACATAGCCTGTGGAGTATCTAATCTGTTCTTTGTTAAAATAATGACTGATTTTTCTCTCTTGGTTTTATTTTTTTAGACTTCTGCACTAAACAAACAACTAATCACTGTCCACCTTTTTAGCCCACATTTAAAAACCATTATTATTATTTTCCAACGTGCACAGTGGATGCCAGTTAGATTATTTGATTCAGCAGGATGCCATTTTCCCAGCAATTTTCTCGCAAATTGGTCTTCTTTCAACAAAAGCATCGTTGCACCGAACGCACAGTATGTAATCAAGTTTACCATTTAAATATCATTTAGGCACTGTCCCGTCTCCAATATTATAAGCTGATGTTTAATTTACGACATCTAAACTTTTAATTAGAACTGTGTTGACGCTGTTTACCGCCCCTGCCTCCCAAAGCCAGAGAATGACATTTGTGATATTTCAAATAGCTTGCGATGAATTATTCACATTTAGTTCCATGTTTTCCCTCTTCGCTCTTTAATCCCTTTTAGCCGCAGTGTGATACCAGTGAGCTTTGGGGAGGGATGAGAAGTGGGTGTGCCAGGGGAGGCCTGGGGGGGTGGCATGAGTGGTCCGCTGATGGGATACCCATCTGTCTTAGATAGCAAGCAGCAGGTGGCACAGAAAGGCAAAAATTAACAGGTGCCTCACATCTTTCAACTCCAAACAGGTACTGTTTGCTGGCAAGGTACATAAAAGATCTTTTTTTATTATTTTTTTTTTTTGGATAGCACACGCAAAATCCATGGCTTCTAAAATGAAATCAACAGTAGTGTTATAGTGAATAGTTAAAAATATCTTAGAAATATCTTATAAAACAATATTCAGTTTCATTGAGTTAGGTGTATTATTACTTTCCTGTCCTCTACGGAGTCTCTTCCGCTCACAAGAACAGGTCAAAGCGGAACAGCCAATCACTGAAACCCACGGAGGAGCAAAGCTGGGACAGAAATGCTTAGATTCTCAGAAATCCACTTCATCAGTGGGGACAAGCATAGTGTCTGAGCTCCTAGAGATCCACACACTCATTAAAAAGATCCAATTAATGCTCAGGCATGGATGTGAAGTCTCCAGAGAGGAGAAAAACCTCCGGTCCCTGCCTCCAAGCAGCCTCGCTAGAGGAGGATGTTGGTCACAGAGTCAATTACTACAATCCTTACTGGAATACAGCCATCAGTAGCGTGTGCAGGGACACAAGACTACACAATAACACGAACAAGTGACAGGCAGCTAGTCTTGCGTGAAATTTTTACTCTGTTTTCCATGTTTCCACATTAAATTAATTCAACAGCAATATTCCCTGCCCAAGAATTTTCAGAAATCCAACATTTCGGGGGGTTTTGAGTAGTTTGAATAACACAATTACTTGACATTTTCAATGTCAGTGAAAAAGAGAGGTTGATTGTCACATTCAGGAGGTCACCAAGGTAAATGGTTAAAGGGATAGTTCACCCAAAAATGAAAATTCTGTCATTAATTACTCACCCTCATGTTGTTCCAAACCCGTAAGACCTCCGTTCATCTTTAGAACACAAATTAAGATATTTTTGATGAATTCTGAGAGCTCTCTGTCCCTCCCATAGACAGCACGATCCAGGTCTAGAAACTTAGCAAGGAGATCGGTAAAATAATCCATGTGACATCAGGGTTTCAACCGTAATTTTACAACGCTATGAGATTACTTTTTGTGCGCAAAGAAAAAAAAAATAACGACTTTATTCAACAATTTGTCTCCTCTGCGTCACCCTGCTGCCATTTTGGAGAGTATCACATACGTAAACAACGTATGCTGTTCTGTGTCAGCTGCGCCACGCGGACACGTTGTTTTCGCTCAGATCAAAGCTGAAGCTGAAGATGAACGGAGGTCTTACGGGTTTGGAACGACATGAGGGTGAGTAATTAATGACATAATTTTTATTTTTGGGTGAACTATCCCTTTAACACTTAATAAGGTCCCATTAGCTAATGCATTAATTATCAACAAAAATACAACTGTTCACTGTTAGTTCATGTTAGCTCAAGTCCATTAAAGGTCCAATTTTAATACATACAATTGTTTATTTTATTAATATATTAGTTAATTCATTTACTAAGGTTCATTTACTAAATGCGTTCAGAAGTATTTCTCATTGTCAGTTCATGTTAACTAAAATAGTTAACAAATGTTAACAAATGTTAACAAATGGAACCTTATTGTAAACTGTTACCGGTAAATGTTTTATAAGGTGTTTTATTTTTTCATTTGTTTTAAATTAGGTTTATGATTTTCAAATATATATATATATATATATATATATATATATATATATATAGGCCTATCTAACATGTCTAAAAACTGATTTTAATGAATTATTTTAAATAATGCATTAAATATTAAATAATTAAATATAATATTAAATAACATTAAATAATTTAACATCAAAAAAATCCATAAAATGTATAGAATGCATAGTTTTTGGTTAAGATTAGTTAGTTTGAGTTGGTTATATTTTTGTCTTTTTTTTTTTTTTTTTACTTTGAATTGAACATCATTTGTTTTAAGTGTAGATCTTTTTTGTTTTTGTAGATATTTTGGTCTTGACACCTGTATTAATAGTGCTTGCATTGATTTGGATAGTCTTTGTGGATCTCGAGTGTAATGTCCTTGAATATATGAGAGCTACAGAGTCAGTATTCTCACCTCTCCACCTCAACCCTTTCCCCAGCTGAAGCCTTTGATAGCAACAGACATAAGACCAAGTCTCCACGCGCTTCTTCTCCGTACCTGTCACCTTACATCTCTGGTCCCTGAAATTCTCCCCTCTGATCTTCTGGTACTGTCAACAGAATGTGCAGAGTGTGTGTAAGAGAGAGGTAAAAGCAGTCAGATGGTGTGTGTACACATGTCAAGGTGGGAAGAAAACCGTAGGAGCATGAAAAAATAGCATGTGAGTGAATTAAGAGAGAGGTGACTGCGGGCCATCAGCTCTGCTCATCCTAAACTGACAGATTTGTGCTTTACATATGCTGCACTATGACTAAGATTAAGTATACAGTGTATGATGTCAGACCATGCAAAATGACAATATTAAACAAGACATATAAACATACTTAAAGAAGAATATCTGCATTTTAAGGTGAACTGCCCTCTGTATATTAAAGCAGCTGTCAGCAGAGCAGTGAGCTGGATCTGGCAAAGCATTTGAATTAGCTTGGTTACTAGGAAAAGGGTTTATTTAAGTCTCGGACCTCGGGAATAGCAGGACACAGAGGACAGCAGAAATAGTTAAAATTGTCTCACACCTTTCTGATTCCTCAATTTGCCCAAATAATTGGAAACCATGGCAACTACATTACCTTGTAATACCAGACGGTGGGGCTGAAATTCCCAGTCTGGATTTTTTTTCTCGTCATCAGGTCGAGCCATATTTGTTCGAGGCTCAGAGAGATGAAATGGTGAAATGTGATGTTTGGTCTTCCAAATACAGCTTTGACCTGATCATAAGATATGAGCGTTTTTCACAAAACATGGCATTTTGACGTGCACCTTAAATACCACTATTGTGTTGGACCGCCATAGTGTATCAAAACAGGCACCCGGGAAATCCTGTCACCGTGTTTATCATTACAACTGCTTAAAAAATTGAAATGCGCTACTCATTTGCTGTCAGACAAATCATAGGCAAAGAGCCATGTTACACCACCGTCAGCTCGTTTCTCTCCTCTTCCTTTTCCGACAGGCCACACAAGCTGTAAATTATCAGTTGCCCATAAGTAATTCTCTCTCTCCCACAAGAGATTTATTTTGGAGTCTCAGTTTAATATATGATGGTTTGCTATGCACAACCACTCCTTGTTTTGTGCAAATGTCTTAATAAGTGTGTGGGGTAAAGGTGATGTAAAAGATGATTTCACATTAGAAAATCAATTTTAACAAATTGTGTTGTCATATTATACCTGCCTGAGATGGCACAGAAGACATCCTTTTAAAAAATACCAAAAATTTCACTCAAATTGTTACGTTGATTAATTATTTTATTAGGAAAAGTTTTTCTATTCATAAATACTTTAGTTTGAAAATTAATGTATGAATATTTATTAAATTAAATATAATTTTTATTATATTATTATTTTATATTATTATTATTAAAAATTATTAGTATTTATTTATTTTTTAAAAAATAGGTAACACTTTACAATAGGGTCCCATTAGCTGATGCATTAACGTTAACTAACAATGGGAATACATTTGTTACAGTATTTATTCATCTTTGCTGATGTTAGTTAATAAAAAATACAATTGTTATTTCATGTTAGCTCAGGTCCATTAAATAATATTACCAGATTAAACGTTTGATTTTAATAATGTATTAGCTACCTGACTGTAATATTTGAAACGTTTTTTTTTTTTTTTTTCTGTAAAGCTACTTTGAAATGAAAAGTCAAATGCTTTAGAAGTATTTTTCATTGTTAGTTCATATTAAATAAAATATTTAACAAATGGAATCTTATTTTAAAGTGTTACTGAACTATATCTCATTAAACAATTAACATAGGTATGCTTCAGGTTTTTCAGTAATTTGATGTGAAAAATGTTTCATTACAGTCATGTACAGAACAAATGTAAAACTTACCCAGTCATGTTAATTGTCTACAATAATTCTAATTCTACAATAATTACTGATAAAATCACACAATTATGATATGATTATGTTTCCCGTCATCAAAAAAGATCATAAGTGTAATGAAACCCAATAGTGATTTTTGTGGCAGATGAAGAGGTGTCTTTTTCTTTTTAACAAGAGAGCAGATTGTGTGAAACTCAAAGCCTACGCTACAGACCGAATCAGAGCCTCAGCAGTCTGATGGTGTAGATAATCACAGCTCACACCACTATACCCGTCTTCAACAGGACCTCTTAAACAAAGCATGGGGAAACTAAAATTCTATCTGGAGCCACGAGGCATATGCTATACGTGTGTGCCAGTTAGTTAAGTATAAGCTGTGCATGCCCTCTTTTCTTCTGCCATGCTGTCAGTCCATTGTATAGTTCGCCCCCAGAGCACTTGTGACGGGGCTTTTCATCATGACAGGGAACAGAATAGACTGTTTCCTGCCTGCCCGTTTCAACAGAATAAAACGCAATAGAATAAAAAGTCAACCTTGAGGACCATAAATGCTGCAAATACTGAGTAACAGAAAAAGAACAGAACTTTCTTTTCATCTATGGTCTTCAGTCTGAATGACAGTTTGATATCAGTTTATATGGATTTCTAAATGAAAGTTCAGGAGGATACTGTTCAACCAGTCCTGGCTAGTAGTCTCACTTGTTTCACTTGTTGTTTTGAAAGTCGATTGCTGTATAAGAACATTCAGTTATAGCTATGTCCATAAAAAACAATTAAAAAAAACCTACTGAACATTTCCATAATTCTTGCCCAAAACCACAATACATAAAGATAGAGAACACGTTGATATTTTTTGTGAGGTAAGTTGTCACAAAGTTGTCATTAAAGGGATAGTTCACCCAAAAATGAAAATTCTGTCATCATTTACTCACCCTAAATTTGTACTGTACGAGTTTGTTCTTTCTGCTGAGCACACAAAAAAATATATATATATAAATATATATATTTTTTTTTTTTTTTTTTTTTTTGAAGAATGTTTTGAAGTACTGTTTTTCCAAAAAGTTTCTGTTCTTCATTGATTTCTATAGTATCTTTTTTCCATACTATGGTAGTCAGTGGGGACCAGCTACTGTTTTGGTATTAACTATCCCTTCACACAACCTCTTATAGGCTTTTTCAGATAAATGTAAACAGTAAACAATTATTAAAAATGTAAAATATTTTATAAATTTACAACATATGAGTCATATGTAACAACTTGCCCCAATAAAATCTCAGACTCAGAATATTTTAGTTAGTGACATATCATCCCTGTGTAGCAACCTACCTTCCTCTATAATGTTTTCTTTCAATATTATTTCAAGGATTTTAAATATTTACATGCAAATGAGTTTTTGTTTACCAACAGGGGACATAAGTCACGAGTGATTGATTGGCCCATCATGAAGGAAGACGGATGGGATTTAATATGATATAAAAGTCCTGTGGGATATATGAGAAAGTACAAAGAAAATACAAATTATTTAAGTGATACATCAACTTTTTTTATTATTATTTATTTATTTTTAAATTTTCAGGATTGCATACTGTAATGTAAACTAAGTCACATAATACGTCATACAGTAATATAAACAATAAAAATAAAATAAGAAAGGAAAGAAAAATGTATTAAATGCCATTATAAAGTATTAATCTAGTCTTAAAAGAGCTTGAATGGGTGAATGGATGATAACTGATCTGCAAGGATTTCTTTTGCTGTTTTGTTTTCTTTGGTTGGTTTAAAAATTTAAGCAGGCCCGTTGAGCACACCAGCATCCAAAACACAACATTTGTTGGTGACCAGAAAGGCTGTTCTTTTCCAGCAGGGGAGATGGATGGGCATATTAATGGGTTGAACAATAAGAGAGATGTGAAACAGCCTTTGTTTTTCCCTTGAGCTATTTTTGATATTTCTGTGAAGCTTGCATTCATTGTGTTCTGAGTAACAATTTACAAAACAACTTTGCTTTAGGTCAATAATTTTTATGTCCCACTCAGCATGTTGCATGTTTGTCAATGTGTGTCCGAGGCTGATGTATATTTGCAGGCTTAGAACCAATGCTGAGTTTATCTGTTTGGTAATATCTGTTCTAGTGAATATGGTCCACTTACTGAGCATGAGAAAAGACTAAAACAAACATATGCCATAGTTAAGTAAAAACATCTTTTTGAAGGCTTTCAGAAGACATCAGTACATTGTCATATGATGTTTTAAAAAAAAATAATAATAATTTTATTTCCTGAATGGAAGGACTGGGCAGATTGCCTAGGGCAGTATGTTCTAAAATACAAGATGAAGGTGAAACTGGTACTGAAATGTGCTCACTAGATATTCTTTTTAAAAACATGAGTTAAAGAACAAGAACAAATGCAGTTGTGCTTGTTTCTGAAAGAGAAAATATTCAGTTAAACTCAGATCATGACATAAAAACAAAACTTTTTCCAAAGTAGCCAATCAAAGTTTAAGCTCTAGCCTTGTATGACCAGGAAAATAATGACATTGAGGAAAAATACTTATGTTGGGGAAAGGAAGAAACTGAAAGAACAACCAAGATGTCACTACATGAAGAAGGCTGAGCTCATGAATATTAATTAGCTTATGCTGATGTTGCTGATATTCCGTATTGAGATATAACATCATGTCAGTTTTGTTTGCTCATATATTTTTACATAATTTGGGTCATGTTTGTTTTTGAACATAACTTTATCTTTACATATGTCAGAATACACAAACTCAAAAAAAGTTTGATTTGGCATGTAAAATGTGTGAGGAATAATTTGAAAATGAATTTCATTGATTTAATTGGAAGAATTATTTCATTTGGCTAAAAAATGTCATCTAAAGTTACATTTGGAGAGTACATATTGGTGCCTTACAAAAGCAAGAAGGTATTCCATATCTTGGGGGCTTTATAAATTTAACATTAAAAAAAAAAAAAAAAAAAAGATTTCAGAACTTATTTTGAGAAATAATCCACTGGCCTTAAAGGTGTAATTCACCACCGGCAAGAGTTTTAATAAAAGTTGGCAGTCTATGCATTATTTTTTTTGTTTGTTTGTTTGTTTGTTTGTTTTGTTTTTTTAATTAATGCTACATGACTAGAGAAAATATAGAAAAGGGGCTGTGGTTAAAAAAAAAAAAAACACTTTGTTCATTTACAGTACTTACGCTACTGACATTGTAACAATACAAAGCTGTTTGAAAAATGGCAAACTTTCCCTTTAAAGGTATTCCGCCATCGGTGTAATAATGAAATGCAATATGTTTGAGAACAAGCATCTAATCTACACTGAGATGAACCTCATTCCCAAAATGAAGTCTTTCAGAGAAAATATTACGGTCAGTGGTGCGCAGTACTGAACTAACATCCAAATATGCAAGAAAAAAGATGCTACGATGTCAGAGGGTGATAAAGACTGTCTGTCTAGTTCCAGAACATCTCGCATATGTCATTTCTGTGCACGACTGGGCACAACTGGAGAGCAACAGAATTTTTCAGTACCTTGGAGATGAAATGAAAGTTTGAAATGGGGTAATAATTTGCCAAATCACACTGATCAACATTTTGTTTCTTAATTAGGGAATTAATGACTCCCCTTTTAAGAGTTCTTCGCATGTGACCAAGTAGAAGCGGCAAGTTAATTAGCTTTAGCAAATATTTTTTCCTAAATAGGTTCAATTTTCTCAAGCAGGAGTTTCCTGAAATCATTACTGCTTCTGAAGAAATGTGAAGCTCAGTTGCTGGCAGGGTCTTAGTCTGTTTGGTTGCTGTATTGGAAAAGAACTAATATTATTCTTATTTTCAATTATAATTATAATTCTTATTTCAATGTAAAAGTATGTTAATCCATCTAGGTCTGTAATTAAAAAGGAATTTTTTTTTCAATTCGAAAATGCTTAATTTATCTATGCCACAGCTTGTTTTAGTGCAGTGTTAATTTTGCCGTGTAGCTATTTTAACCAAATGCATATATATTTTAAAAAGTTTTTAAAGTGAAGGAATGATAAATCGGCCAGTAGCACATTATCAGTGTCTGACAATGACTCGTGTCTATATCAGGTTTATGGCCACATACCACAATAAATAAAAATTACTTTTATAGTAATATTTCTAATCTATATTGCTAGTTCGCAGTGGGCAGTTGATCTTGTATCTATGTAAACAGCAGCCACTACAGTTCTGAAGAGTTAAAACTGGATAAAACGTATTTGTTACTTAAGACAATTGATTTATATTATTCTATTTTCTGTTCATATGTATATATTATATGCAGTACATATGGCTGCAATGCATGATGTAATGATAAAGAGATAACAGCTCTAAAAAGACAGAAAAATAAACACGACCAAATTGATGAAACACCACAGAACAATGCAAAGATGAGAGAGAAGAGCAGAGGCTCAACCTCTGATCATTTGCAACTTTTGCTCTTAACTAGAGCGAAAAATCTTTGTTGTAAAATCTAAGCATAATAACATAGTTTGATAAAATCTTGCCTGTTTCTTCAGGGAATTAAATCTTTTTGAATCATTTGCTTCAAAGGTTACGTTGTTGTGCTTAAAGTTTGCAGAGGTTTGATAATTGATAAAACACATCCTGAATTTTCTTGGTGTGAAGCGTTCTGAGGCCCTTACAAAATGTCAGGTTTATGAGGTGTGAATAACCACTCAGGTGTGAGAACCCATGTGTTAATTTTACTTCTGCTGAAGTCTAAATTTGTTCTCAAAACTATTTATTTTATAATTACACAAACTAAAACTAAGGGAATGCTTTTTCTCACATTTCTTCCTCTCTTCCACTTCTGTTTCTACTCGTTTTCTTTCACTTGTGGAAGTCATTAAATATCTATGAAAATGACACATTAAATAAAAGATGAGAAATGTTCTTTTCAACTATGTAAAGGCTAAAATTTTTATTTTTTTTCTCATTTCGTCAACATTTCACAAATGAGCAAAATCACGAAATCTCTCTAATCTCTCCTACATATTGGAGAACAAACCACAACTGTTGTCATTCACAATGGTTGTAAAAAAAAAAAAAAAAAAAAAAAAAAACTTTAAATGTTGCATCAAAATCAGGGCCGTAGCTGGGGTTTGCAGGGCCCCGGTGCAGGTTGTACCAGTGGGCCCTGTTTGAAATTGTTTAATTTTTATGTTCGTTCTATTTATTTATTTGTGCTATTGTGTTTTTTCAAGTTTGTAGGTGTCCAGGTACAGAAACCATATAATCAAACTGTAGCACTGCATAGTCTTCACTATAAAAATGAATTATACAGTCAAACCAAAATTTATTCAGACACCTTCAACATTTCTCACATTATCACAGTTTATTCGCTATAGTTTAGAAAATGGTAATAAAATATGACAAGAACTGTGTCAGTTTTACTGGTAGTCCACTGTATGAAGAATTTTTTGATATATGTCACAGTTTATTTATTTTGCTATACTCACTAAATGAACTGTCCTGCACCCACTAGTAAAAAAAATATCAAAAATTATATCTGGTGTCTGAATAATTTTTGGTTTGACTGTGGATTAATTCTTGTTAAAACTACAAAGTAAATCAGTCAAGAGCAGTGAGTGATTTTCTTTCATTTTCTTGGATTTTCTTGGAAACCGACAGCAGCTAGTAAATTAGGCGCAGTCACTTTAAGAGACAATGCATCCGTTATAATGATACACATCCAATACTTTCACTTAAGACATAACCGACAGTTTTTTTTTTTCTAGGATACTCTCCAAGACGGGTATTTTGACATAATTTTGTATGTATTTGTCGGTACAAGAGCAAGAATAGGCAAATTCGGTGTTGAAGCGCTTTGAGACGCGTCTCTCTGTGTGCGCCCTGTGCGCACAGAACACCGTGCGCGGGCGCTGAATTGGGCTCATTCACATCTTTTTCTGTTTGCATGTTTAAACTGTGATTTGTATTTGTTCGTTCAGGTGCAGGAGGACGCAAAGAAGAGCTGGGTTCGGTGTTGCTGTCCGTGAGCTCTCTGCGTGCGCACCGAACATGGCGCGCAAGTAGCCTGCTCAGTTGAGTTTTTCCGCGTCTTGTGTTTGAATGCTTTAAACTCTTTTGAATGTTTAAATTGTCAAGGTTTAAAAACATGTGCAAATGATAAGCTTTCGTGACGACGTGCAGCAGTGGCCCTTCAAATGTCCTGAGTGTCTTTTTAGGCTGGCCTCAGCGAGTCGGTTGAGATCGCCGAGATGGGGCCCCCTCTCAGCCGTGGGCCCCTATAATCGTCACCCCCTTTCACCTCACTAGCGACGGCCCTGATCAAAATCAAACTACTGTTTAAAGAAATTCTGTGTTCTGTCCTTGGTTGGAGCCTCACTTTTGCTTCATCAACCTTACACATCTCAGGGCCGAGTCCTTGGGTGGTTTGCTTCAGCCCTTAAATGAAACTCTGTTCAGCCTAAAAGCCTCTCCTGATGCATACAGCCAATTAGATGAAAATGTCAAGTGGTTTATGATAGAGGACTATGGCATCCACCTGTGCACTATGTGTGGAGTCAGTCTCTAACCGCTGGTTCAGCTTATTACATTATTTTTGTTATGCCAGCTGACCAATCATGTCTTTTATGTGTGTATCTGTAATAATACTGTTTGTCTCTTAAAATATTAAAACTTCTTTACAATTTGGAGTTTTGTTAGGCATGTTACCAAAGAAAGTATGCTTTATAGCTTTATATTTATACTTTATAAATATACTTTATACTTTATATTTATATTTTATAAATATTTAATTTATTTTAAATGAAATATTATTTCACAATATCACAGTTTTTACTGTATTTTTAATCAAATAAATGTAGCTTCTGTGAGCATATCAGAAACAATCTTACTGACCCCAACTTTTGAACAGTAGTGTATTTTAGGACAGAAGGAATGCTGTGTTGCCCAATCAGAACCAAGAGCTGTGATTATCTAAAGTTGTGTATTATATAGTGAATTAATAGATAGTTTTCATTGTGTAGGGAATGGGAGAGTAAGTGCAACTCCCAGGTGGTCCTACTCCTATCAGTCTATTCCACAGTATTGCTGATCACAGGAAAATCAGACTGACTGAAGGGAGCTTCTGTTGAATCAGCAAATCTAGACCTTCACAATGTGGCTTAATGCTGTAGATGTGTCTGATAACACTTACAACACCTTCAAAGAAACCCATGGGTTTCACTTTCATACTTTTACATTTAGTGTATTTTAACTCTTTAGTGATCATGTCACAGGGCTTGTTACACAACAGAGATTGTGTGTGTTTATGTGCAGGATGCTGTCAACGTGTTTCTGTTAAGTGAAAAGTGAAAGTGAAGTGATGTGTGGCAACCCATACTCGGAATTTGCATTTAACCCATCCAAGTGCACACACACACACAGTAGTGAACACACACACACAGACACCACCCAATGCTGCAGCGCCCGGGGAGCAGTTAGGGGTTCAGTGCCTTGCTCAAAGGTCTCACCTCAGTCATGGTATTGAAGGTGGAGAGAGCGCTGGACATTCACTCCCCCCACCAACAATTCCTGCCGGACCTGAGACTCAAACCCGCGACCTTCGGGTTACAAGTCCGACTCTCTATCCATTAGCCCAAAGCTACCCCTGTCTTTGTTGTTCTTTGTTGTGTGTGGTAGAGGGATAGTCCACACAAATATTAAAATTCTGTTGTCATTTTACTCACCCCCATGTTGTTCAAAACCTGCATGACTTTCTTTCCCCTTTCAGTCGGTCACTCCGAGTCACGTCGGATGACCAACAAAATTGGGATCTCGCCAGAGAGACCAATCCACTTCGAGTGTAACTAAACGAGCCAATGGACATTGGCATGCGATTATTGCATTCAGCTGCCGCTGATCACAGCGTGAGTATAAGAGGCAGCGGGTGCATCGCATTAATTCATCCATTCGCTTCGGAGCCGAGCGGTAGTGGTTGAAGCTACTGCTCTCTCTTTCCTAGAGAGTGTTCTGCTAGACGAGTGCGGGTGATATGGTACAGCAGCAGTGGTCACGGTGTCCAGGAGAGAAAGATCGTCTTCCTGCTGACAGCCACACTAGGAGTGTGCGGTGGCCAGCTCCCCTGCGTGCTTCAGCACTAAAAGAGCATTTCTCTAAAAGAACAACACGGGTGATCGCGTCTTTTTAAAGATGTCTTATCACCCGTGCGTTTCTGGGTGTGGTCGTTTCCTGGCTCCTCAGGACGGTCACGATCGCTGCCTCACGTGTCTGGGCATTCAGCACGCTGAGGAGGCTTTCGTGGATTGTTCATGTTCTTCTTGTGGGGACATGACCATCTCGGAGTTGCGTAATAGACTCCACTATGTCAAACATGGCAGAGTCCCTCTTCCTCTGCCGCGATCCGGCGTGCACTCCGCTGGATCCGGTGGAGTCAGAGGTGATTTGAGGATTACGGTGAGGGCTTCCCCAAGTGGAGCTCCTCACCCCTCAAGCACTCCGCAGCCAGTGGAGCGGTCGAAGGAGCGCGCTGGGCCCTCTGCTGAACGGGGTGCACCACATGTTTCCTTCAGTGCCCCCTCTGACGACCAGATGTCGGTCACTGCATCGGAGGGCGTGCCCTCTCTCTCTGGGGATGACGACCCAGCTACGTTTCCCCCTTCGGGTGTGGTAGCATTGTCCGAGCCAGACCCAGAGATGACGGCTATGCTCTCCCGGGCCTCCGAGAATGTCGGGCTCGTGTGGAATCCTCCACCGCATCCCGATCCTTCGAGGCTGGATGAGTGGTTTCTCGGTGGGGGTCGCACTGGTTCTCAGAGCCCCCCTCCGGTGCCATTCTTTCCGGAAGTGCATGAGGAGCTCACAAGATCGTGGAAGGCACCTTTCACTGCCCGAAACAAATCTTGTGGCTCCTCTGTTCTCACCACCCTTGGTGGTGGGGCCGCTTTGAGGTATACGGGCATCCCCTCGGTGGAGTGATCTGTGGCCATGCAACTGTGTCCAACAGCCACTACCACTCTGCGAGGTGACCCGTGTCTCCCCTCAAGGGCCTGTAAGTATTCGTCAGGTCTAACTGGCAGTGCTTATAGAGCCTGTGGGGAGGCGGCTTCTGCCCTCCACGCCATGGCGTTACTGCAGGTCCACCAGGCCAAAGCCCTGAAAGACCTGCACGAGGGTGGTCACGACCTGGCGGTTCTACATGAGCTGCGTGCTGCAACGGACCTCGCACTTCGAGCGACGAAGGTGACCGCACAGTCTCTGGGTCGTGCGATGTCCACAGTAGAGGTCCAGCAGCGCCATCTCTGGCTGTGTCTCGCTGACATGAAGCAGCAGGAGAAGGTACAGTTCCTGAATGATCCCATGTCACAGACCAGCCTTTTCGGCGACGTTGTTGAGAGTTTTGCCCAGCGGTTCTCGGCAGCCCAGAAGCAGACTGAGGAAATCAAACACATCATGCGCCGGAGGAAACCTGCTGCTTCCACTCCGGCCACAGCCCCTCAGCCTGCTCGTCGCTGTGAATGCCCCCCTGCAGCCGCCCCCGCTCCTGCATAGCCGCAGCAGCCTTCCACCAGGCAGCGTCGTGGAGCCGGTCACAGGCAGGACGCCCAGCCCGTCCAGGCCCCTGCCAAACCTGGCAGCAAGCCCAAGTGCAAGAGGCCCTGAGACGGGCGACCCAGAGATGGAGGAGACTGCTCGTCGGGAGATGGTGACCACACCACTCCCTCCCCCGGAGGAGGGCCGGGTAGAGAATCTTTTGTTTCATTTTGTTTTTGTACCCAAAACATCAGTAAAAGAGCGGTTTCCTCAATCTCTGGGTCTCAAGAGGAGGAGAGAGGTGAACCGTGCATCACGAGATCACTTCCCTCCTCCTCTCTTGCCAGCAGGCAGCGGGTGGTTGTCCAAGAGCACCCCTCCTTCCCATTCATGGAACCAGGTAAGGGCGGTAGCACTCCAGTCCCCACTTCAAGTCGTCACAAGCCTCAAGCCGAGTTCCTGTGTCTCCTCCCACATGAGGAAGAATCAGGTGAGTGTTACACTACACACCCAGACCTCGCCCCCCGCCGTCACAGGCCAGGCCGTCACAGGCCCCGGGGCCGGTCCCTGTGTTCCACCTCGCTGCCCCACCGCGGGTACGTCGGTGGCCCCGTTGGTCCCGCTGGTACGGTCTCTCTGAGCCTGGGTAGAACTCCCCATTCCGTCTCGGTGGCTCGTGCGGACCATCAGACTCGGCTACGCGATTCAGTTCGCCCAGCGTCCCCCCAAGTTCGGGGGCATCCGGTTCACTTCAGTCAAGGCCATCGAGGCCCCTGTCTTGCGCACGGAAATTGCAGTCCTGCTGGCGAAGGATACAATAGAGCCGGTCCATCCAGCCGATATGAGGTCGGGGTTTTACAGCCCTTACTTCATTGTGGCCAAGAAAAGTGGTGGGTTACGACCGATCTTGGATCTGCGAGTTTTGAACCATGCACTTCACAAGATGCCGTTCAAGATGTTGACGCAGAAACACATTTTTGGGTGCGTCCATCCCCTAGATTGGTTTGCAGTGATCGACTTAAAGGACGCGTACTTTCATGTCTCGATTCTCCTGCGAGACAGGCCTTTCCTGCAATTCGCGTTCGAGGGTCGGGCATATCAGTACAAGGTCCTGCCCTTCGGGCTGTCCCTTTCGCCTCGCATCTTCACCAAAGTCGCAGAGGTGGCCCTTGTTCCCCTGAGAGAACATCCTCAACTACCTCGATGACTGGCTCATACTCGCACAGTCTCGAGAGCAGTTGTGCACACACAGGGACCTGGTGCTCAGGCACCTCAGCCAGTTGGGCCTTCGGGTCAATTGGGAAAAGAGCAAACTCGTGCCAACGCAGAGGATCTCTTTTCTGGGCATCGAGTTGGATTCGGTCAACCAGACAGCACGCCTCTCCCAGGAACGTGCTCAGTACTTTGTACTTTCAAGACTTTATCAGGCAGGACAGCGGTCCCATTGAAACTCTTTCACAGGCTCCTGGGGCATATGGCTGCAGCTGCGGCCATAATTCCACTCGGTCTGCTCCATATGAGACCACTTCAACACTGGCTCCATGGCCGAATCCCGAGGTGGGAGTGGAAACGCGGTGCTCACCGGGTTCAGATTACATCAGCCTGCCACAAAACCCTTAGCCCGTGGTCAGATCCTTCGTTCCTTCGGGCAGGAGTGCCCCTGGAGCAGGTATCCTGTGGTATTCACGGATGCCTCGGCCACCGGCTGGGGTGCCACGTACAACGGGCACGCACTGTCAGGAGTTTGGACGGGTGCCCAACTGCATTGGCATATCAATTGCCTCGAGTTGCTGGCAGTACGCCTTGCCCTGAGACGCCTCAGAGGGCGCCTTCGGGGCAGGGACGTTCTGGTCCATACGGACAACACTGCGACCGTTGCGTATATCAACCAGCAAGGCAGTTTACGCTCCCGTCACATGTTGCAACTCGCCCGCCACCTCCTCCTCAGGAGTCAGAAGCATCTGAGGTCCCTTCGTGCCATCCACATCCCAGGAGTGTTCAATCAGGCGGCTGACGAGCTGTCTCGAGCGGCACTTCCTGGGGAGTGGAGACTCCATCCCCAGGTGGTTCAGCTGATTTGCAGTTGGTTTGGAGTTGCTCAGGTATGCTGTTTGCATCTCCGGAAACCGCCCACTGCCAGTGGTTCTTCTCCCTATCCGAGGCAACGCTCGGCACAGATGCACTGGCACAGGGTCCCCAGTGAGCCTGCTAGCACAGAAACTGTGCAAGATCAGGGAGGACGAGGAGCAGGTCCTGCTAGTGACTCCATATTGGCACAACAGGATCTGGTTCCTGGAACTCATGCTCCTCGGGACAGCCCCTCCCTGGCCGATTCCTCTGAGGAAGGATACACATCCTTAAGGTGTACGTTGCTGCTATTTCTGCCCACCACGACCCCACAGAGTCGGTGGGGAAGCACGATCTGGTCGTCAGGTTTCTTAGGGGGGCCAGGAGGTTAAATCCTCCTAGGCCTCCCTCCCTTCCCTCTTGGGATTTGGCATTGGTGCTAAGAGCCCTACAAACTGCCCCCTTTGAGCCGTTGCAGTCAGTCAAGTTGAAGTTTCTCTCTATGAAAACCCTACTCCTGACTGCGTTGGCCTCAATCAAGAGGGTGGGGGACCTGCAGGCATTTTCGGTCGACGAGTTGTGCCTTGAGTTTGGGCAGGCTGACTCCAGTGCAACACTGAGGCCCCAGCCCGGCTATGTGCCCAAGGTTCCTACCACTCCCTTCAGGGACCAGGTAGTGAACCTGCAAGCGTTGCCCCTGGAGGAGGCAGACCCAGCCCTAGCTTTGCTCTATCCTGTACGCGCACTGCGTCAGTACGTGGATAGAACTCAGAGCTTCAGGACCTCAGAACAGCTCTTTGTCTGTTACGGAGGACAGCAGAAGGGGAAGGCTGTCTCCAAGCAGAGGATGGCCCACTGGATAGTGGATGCAATCACCTTGGCCTACAAAGCACAAGGTGTGCCCTGCCCGCTCAGGTTGCGTGCTCACTCCGCTAGGGGTGTCGCATCATCCTGGGCGCTGGCTCGTGGTGCCTCGCTAGCAGACATCTGTAGAGCTGCGGGTTGGGCGACTCCCAACATGTTTGCTAGGTTTTATAGCCTACGTGTTGAACCAGTTTCCTCCTGTGTTCTCACCTCATACGGGTAGTGGCACTGAGAGGCCCGGCTCAGAGTCAGCTTGCGGCGTTCTTATGCCTAATTCTCCAGAGAGTTCCTTAACCAGGCAAACCCTGTCGAGTCCTCCAGCACTCTGGCGTCCGGACGTGGCGGAGCGTCCAGCGCCAGGCCTTTCAGCCAATGAATTCTTGAAATCTGATGTGAGGCTAGTGCCCATATTAGAGCCCCTGCTGGGATTCCATATGTGTATTCCACGGTATGCTTATTAGAGCCGTGTTTCCCCTGGCAGACCACGTTCTGCCGTCTCTAATGATGCAGCCTAAGCCATCTCAGAGACTTCCATGTGCAATAGGGCCCTACGGGGTTACTTCACATGTCTAAATGTCACTTAACCCCCTCTGGGAGGAGGTGACTCCGCAGTGTGCCTCTTCCAAGCAGAAGGGCATGCTTCCCAGTGTTATCCTAGTCCTACTGTTTGGGTTGCTCAAGGAACAACAGTAGTTGACCTTCTCTGTGTAGATCCCGGTCCTATCGTCTGCCTTATAGGAAGAATCAGGAGGCCTACACAGGGTCAGCTCCTGTGGCGCTTTGGAGGGGATCCCAGTTTCGTCGGTCATCCGACGTGACTCGGAGTGACCGACTGAAAGGGGAACGTCTCGGTTACGTATGTAACCCTCATTCCCTGAAGGAGGGAACGGAGACGTCACGTCCTGTCGCCACAGTTGCTGTACATGTCACCGGCATCACCGGCTCAGCTCCTCAGCGAAAGCATGAATTAATGCAATGCACCTGCTGCCTCTTATACTCACGCTGTGATCAGCGGCAGCTGGATGCAATAATCGCATGCCAATGTACATTGGCTCGTTTAGTTACACTCAAAGTGGATTTGTCTCTCTGGCGAGATCCCAATTTCGTCAGTCTTCAGGGAACGAGGGTTACATACGTAACCGAGACGTTCTTCTGTGGACCACAAAAGGATTTTTTGAAAAATATCCTGGACACTCTTTAAAATGAAAGTGAATAAGAACTAGGGCTGTAAAACACTCCAAAATGTAAAACTAAAAAATAAAACTTTTTCTTAAACTGGTCCATATGACTTGTGCCATATGAGAGCTTTGTGTGAGAATCAATAAAATTCAAGTCATTATTGCTTGATAAAGGGGACATCACTAGACCCTATTCAATACCGATGTGCCCCAGTACAATATAAATCCTTATGTGTCAATTGAATTAACATATACCAACCTGAGAATAATTCACAAATAAATCATTCTTTTGATCTAATCGGTCAAACAGGGTTTGAAATTGTTCTTGATTCAGTTTGATTCATTTGGAAGATGCATTAATGCACTGAATTGTTTGTTGTTGTTTCTCAAACTGAAATAGTAAGGGGACATTTTATTAGGCAGAAAACAAAAAGCACACTGGATGAGGTGAATACTGACTTACAATCTATTGTAGGGAACAAAACTTGTCTTATATTGTTTGTCAATGATGAAGCAGCTTTGATTGTGCATGCAGCTTGAGAACAAGTCTGTGCTGCAGGTAAAGACAATTCATATCCATTTATTACAAAAATAGTGGTAATAAATATAGCCCGCGGTTAATACTCTAAAATGGATTACAAAAGTAATATGGACTACAAAAACTGACATGTTGTCTAAATGGATCTATATCTAATTGAAGAAGAACAGCAGAGGCCTATCAGTGAATAATGATAAATATCAGGGTTTCGTTCCTCGCACAAAGCTCTCATTTGGCTCCAGAGGGCTTGGAATATAGTGTACAAGTCCACTTTTATAGCACTTTTTAATATATATATATATATATATATATATATATATATATATATATATATTTTTTTTTTTTTTTTTTGTCCTTTATCATCATTCATTTTAATTATATTGGAAAGACTGGACTGTTGATTTAACGTGTTGGTCAGCACACCAAAATAAGTGTACTTCTTTAAAGCATGACAAAGATCATTAAAACCATTTAAAATGTACTTTAAAGTAAAACTTTTAATTTGACATTAAGTGCACTTTCTAAAAGTGTATTTAAGTTTGTAAAGAAACGTAGTCTTGAAAGTGTACTCTAAGTACACCTAAGTGGCCTTTTAATTAACATTATATTATCAAGTACAGTTTTTCAAAATATATATTTGAAGTACACTACAAGCACACATTCAGTACAATTAAGTGCACTTCTTTTTCACAAGGGAACTCTCTGTTATTGTAATATCCAGCACCATTTTCAGCACATTTTTCCCTGTATGTGGCACCCAGCCAAACACACAGAACATCTCTCTTCCTTTATGTCACGGGAGGAGATCAAACTCATTGCTAGACACAAGCCAGTGACCCTTATTTGTTAAGATGTGCACTGAAGCCACGAGGCTCCCATCAAGCGAGCAGTGATATGGAAGAGGACCATATTGCCCTTTCACAAGAGAGGAGTCTACCATGAAAATAACACAGCCCTGGCTCATCCAGAAAGACATTATATTAATCTCATTCATATTCTCCTGTTTCTGCCTGAATAGGTTCTCAATACTGACCAGACTTCTGTGGCAGAAGCTTACAAGCCAATGACAGCACTGGTGAAGTGTGTCAGATGAACATTGGAATGAAAACACTGAGAAATTAACCAGGAGAGATTATTTTCTGCACCTAAATTAAAGTGCGTTTTTCTTCAACAAAAGTGTGACATGCTTCGAAAGGTCATTCTAATGTGTCTGTATTAATTTGGACTAGAAATAGCAACCAGATCTTGCAAAGAAAAAGGATCATGGTCTGATAGGCACTGCAGTCGCCTAGTGTTCGGACATCTTGCACTGTAAAGCTTTAATCTATATTTAATACCAGTCTGGGAATTCTGCCATGACTGAATAAATCACAGAAACTTATTAACTGGTCTGTTCTGTTTCCATTTTAAAGTTTTATATGTATACAGTCTGTTTATGTAAGTTCCTGTTTGACATACAGGAAAAAGTGATTTTTTTAATCATTCGTGCATTGTATGTGCTACAGATTATCGGTCTACCTGAAATTACTCACACACACACATCTTATTGAAATCCTTACATATTCAGTCAGTATATAGAGCAATAAGTATACAATCAGCAGCCTTTGAATAACAAACAAAAATGTGCAAGCATGCATGTACTGTTTATTTTATGAGATAATCTCATCAACATTCATTATCTTTAAACAAACTGTGCTCTTTCTGTCTGTCAAAAGGTTAACGATGTGCCTCCTATAAATTATGCTGTAATGGCAGCTAAAATCAACAAATTTAGAATATATTTGTATGCTTATGAGGAAATAAGATGGAGAGCCCCAAATGAGCTCTGAAGAAGTTAAACAATGTCTTATATCTTAAGCACATGGTGAAAACACAAAATAGCTCAAGTATTGAACAGTATGTTGAAGAGCGATTAAACTTCTCATGCCTGATTAGTCTGTGTAGTGGACCGCACATTCCAGGGCCAAGTTTATGGCGGGGCCCCTCTCTGACCACAATAGTGGACAAAGGTTTGCTACATTTTGATTGGATCTTGGTGGACTAACATAAGCAAACTGTCCAACGCCATCAGATAAAGATGCCAGGACAACGGCCAGACACCTCTTAGAGGGCAAGAAGAAGACCTTTGGTACAAAGCCCAGGAAGGATGGGACTTCCTATTGGTCAAAATGCAGTTTTTGCCCTTCACCCACCAACAGAGTGATTCCTCAGGTTTTGGCCTGTGACTGCCATAAAAATTCCTTAGGACCTCTGGACACAGCAGCAGTGTGTGAAACAAACAGGGATCACAGAGTTCCATCCAAATCCATTCATAACTATGTTCTCAAACCTTAAACTGATGCAAACTACAACACACACATCTTATACTTATTCAGAGAAATAAGTATTCTCAGTGACAGCGACGTGTAGTGCAACATCTTACTCAGCTGTTAAAGGACAAATGAATGCATGCATGACAGTTCAGTCTTCTTCCATCATGTTTGGGCTTAATGTGTTTGTAACATTTCCAAAGGTATTCTGGTTGTGGTTTGGTAAGTGAATGATGCATTGGTAAAACTTTAGTGACACTTTTCTAAATGCGTGTTTGGACTATGCAAATAAGTTCCACAGGAGGAAAGAAGGGTGGGCCACACCGTGTCCCCCCTCTCTGATGGAAATAGCCAAACACAGCCTGGAAATGGAGAAGCGTCAGATTGCAATCTCCTCCTCATCGGAAAGAGATAAAGGTACCTTTCCAAAAGACGTTAACAGATAAACCAGTTCTGAGTCTCTGGCCCGTAAGGAAAGGGACAGTAACAGAGCATCCGATACCCCCGTTCTTAGTCTGAGTCCTGTTACTGGGAAGGCAGCAACAGAAACAACCCGTTCTGAGTCAGAGTCCCGTAAGGGAAGGGACAGTAAGAGACACTTTCGTTCTGAGTCTGAGTCCCGAAAGGGAAAGATGTTAACAGATAAACAAGTTCTGAGTCTCCGGCCCTTAAGGGAAGGGACAGTAACAGACATCTGTTCTGAGTCTCCGGCCTGTAAGGGAAGGGACAGTAACAGACATCCGTTCTGAGTCTCTGGTCCGTAAGGGATGAGACCATAGCAGATCAACCTCCGTTCTGAGTCTGAGTCCCGAAAGGAAGAGACACTAACAGAAACACCGAAACCTCTGGCCGTGAGGGTAGAGGCAACAACAGATACCAAGTCCTGAGTCTGCAGCTTTGAGGCAGCAACAGATACGACCACGTTCTGAGCCTCCAGCCTGCGAGGAAAGAGATAATCTATGTTTAGACTTCATTCAGAGTCTTCGTCCAGCGAAACAAAAACAGATGCAGCACATCCTGAGTCTCCATCCTAGAGAGACAAAGCGGATCAACCAAATTCTGGTTCTCTAGCCCAGAGAGGCAGAAGACACACAGACATTTGCAACAAGGTTGAGCTCCGGAGAGCAAACCTTCACTCCAAGGTACCTTTGCTTGCGTGTTCCAGGCTAAGGACCTTCTGCACCTACTTCAGGGTCACATCTGCGTGTTCCAGATTTTAGGACCCTTTGGTGCTCCAGGAGATCAGCATCCTCCAGCGCTTCGTGTTCAAGGCTGTCGAAACGGATTCCTACTCCTTTCCCCACTGCATTGTTACCAGCACAACTAGTGGATGAAGTCACCGCTACCGGACTGCTCACTCAACCACAAAGAACGTAACTATCACCTATCCAAACCTCTTCCAGAGACCTTGGCATTGTTGTGTATCATCAGTATATGATTTTTCTAATTGACATTAGATGTTATATAGCTGATTGCAGTTTATAGCAAATCTTTCATGTATTTGTTTGATGCATAATACGGTTCTTTACCTTATTTCTTTCAGAGTAGCAACAGATTATCTTTACAGATAACATAGCTCTGACATAGCAACATCCAACATAATCACTTGCATTTTATGCATCTTATGCACTTTATTCCTTTTTCATTCATGGTATTCATTTAGTAGTTGTTGATTACTTTTGTCTATCTTTTGTTAATAAAATTTATTTTATTACACTTGTGTATTCCTTGTGTTGATAATGCAGAAAGGTTCTACAAGTTAGGTATCCCACCAATCTTTCTTATGTGATGTACTCCTAACCACACCTTAAGTGACACGTGATCCAAAAATCACAACGTCACCTGTGATGTGAGTACCCATCACTACACTATTTCGCCCCCTTAGGTTGGCGAAAGCAAAATTCACTACATCTGCTATTCAAATTGTTCCTCTAATGACCTGACCTTGAGAAGCCTTTGATTTGCAATAGCAAATAGCATATTACACCACTGCACCAAACAAGCACCTGAAGGCAGCACCTTCTTAAGAAAGGTTAAGCATTGTTTTGCAACAATGTTGCAATATAGTTTGATACACATATTGTGATTTTTAACAAAGAATCACCAGTTTTGTATAAGGGTTTGATCACATGTCACTTGAGGTTTGTGTGTGAGAGACTTGCTTGTAGAAGTGGGTTGACTGTACTTGGGCTTTGTTTGGAATTATTTACACTTTGTTAATGCAGCAAAAATAGACAAAATTCCTGGCAATGTTATGTTTAAAATGTAAGTTGCTCCATTTAACTTTCTTGTTTACTGAATTGTTGCATAAAAGTAACATCACGCTTACAATGATGTTGTCTTAATATCGTCATTTTAGTAAAATAGCATAATAGTTTATTAAATTGAATTAGCTCTTATTTTTATATTTTCAGGTTTTAGTCATTTTATTGTGCTTTTGTCATTTTTATTCATTTTTAATATTTCAGTTTTATTTGAAGTAATTACTTTAACTTATTTCAGTTAGTTGCCAAGAAAACATTTCTAATTTTAATTTTTTTTAAAGTTTTTAACCATTTTTAATAGCTTTAGTTAACAATAACAATGTAATATTGTGAATAAGTGAATAACCCAGCTACTAAAAGGTAGTAATACTAGAGCATACAATAATCTGTTGTGAGATTTATGATCCATGGTAGAGATTATTTTTGAACTATATGTCCAAAAGTTTACTCAGTTCAGTTACTTAGAATAAATCATTTATGAGTTAAAACTTATAAAATTTCATGGTACATGAATACTGTAATGTGATACAATTTAATGCAATATAGCGGAATCCAGAAACCTTAAAAGTTTTCAGAATGCACATTTGATCAGGCACTTTTCATCTTGAATGTTCATAAGATTCCAGGCGAGAATGAGGCAGGTAGTGTGTACTGATTTCATCAGAGCCAAAACCACTGTAACTTTGCAGAGCGTAAAACATTGAGTGATTTTCATTACAGAGCTGAACTTTTTGCCTTAGCCAGCCAGCACTCCAACCATGAGTGTTTAATTAGAGCGATTCAACATTTCCAACTGCTCTTCTGTTGGTTTACAGTTGAGAGAAAAGGCTACGAAAACACCACTTAAAAGTTGTCGGTCGGAAGAAAATTATTGGTAGTACTTCATCATTTGCTTTCAAGATTCTTATTAAATGGAAATAAAAACAATGCAGAGAATCACACAATACAGTTCCATTATTACTAAAAGTTACTAAAAGTTACTAAAAAGTGTAAAAATGTGCTGTTGCTGAAGGTTTCAGAGTTATTCAGAGGTTTTTTTTTAGGCTTTTTGAACAATAAGTGCCCCATGGGAAAATACAAGTCTTATTAATCTTATTTCAAAGGTTATCCAAGTGAATTTGCTGATAATTGTGATATAAAGACACAAATACTTTGAATTCTGACCAGATTTAACTATATTACATTCCTAACAAAGATATGTAAAGTCTACTTCACTTACAACCTCAAGATTTTACTTTAATAACAACACTTACAGCAAATCCACACATTATAATGGTATTTTTTGCATATTTTCTCCATATATCTTGAATATTTTAGCTTGTTTCCTCCCAAATAATCTTGTGACATCCTTAATGGCAAAGGAAAAAGGTCTCCATCTTCATGCTCCTGACACAATAACATATAGGTGTTTGTTTGCAAAAGCTTTGAAACTACTCCAAACTGTCAAATGACCCACATCAGTAAAAATGAAAACAAACGACAGGCTAAATAACTTCAAATATGAAATACTCTGGCCATATATCTTGAGAGTGGGAGCCCCAATAGCTCAGGTGTGACATTCCATGGCTGCCAAATGTGAATAATGGCAAACAGAGGAGAATGAACCCTTGATGTATTTGCAGTTCCGCCAGGCCTAGCACGGCACTTTTATTGCCTTCATATTCTCTCCTTTCTGCACACAAAAAGAAAGAAAGACAGGGGTCCCTTTCAGCACTGGAGGGCTACAACACAGCTGGGACCAGGCGAGATGGGAAAAGGGCATGAACGTGAAGTGATAAAACCATGTTAACACGTATTCCCTTGTAAAACATATAAATTGCTCCTGCCAGCATGAATAAATACACATAAATGTAAACGCCTATGTTGCAGTTCACTGAAACAAGCGAAAGAAAAGTGTGCACGCAGTAATTCTGGACACACAAATGGACAAGCAGGCCAAGAGACACACAAAATGAACATAATACCTTGTGAATGCCTCTCTAAGAGTAGATCTTATCCAATAATGGGGGACCATCTGAGAAATCAACAGGCACTAATAGTTTTTTAATGAGTTTGCGGAAAGCACTGGGGCAACTATGTAATAAAGAACAAACCCTGTTTAGAGACTCCAGAGCCAAATAACGCATCCAGGCAAAGGTAGCTTTAATGAACAGATGATGAAGTGTCAGAGATTAGGGAGGGCAAGAGATAAATGGGGAAATCTGTATTTGTAAAAGAGGTCAAATTAATCTTAATGCATTCATAAAGGAATATACACGAAAAGGGCATGAGGACAGGAATGCAGCTAAAAGCACAGACCTCCTACGCTTCTCAGTTCTTTGTTGTACAGTTTTCTTACCTGGTGGCATCTCTGCTTCCTTTAAACATTCATTTTGTGAGATCTGAATGAGCAGCCATCCTTCAGAGAAGACGTAAAGTCAGCTCAGGGCAGGGTTTCTGCAAGGATGAGAGAATTCTGAGAAAAAATAATACAATACTCCTGCATTTTTTGATATACAACCATTAAGAAACCATGACTAGTCAGATACAGGTCAAGATCATTGAACATCACTGAGAAAGAGTCATATGTAGATCAAACAACTGTTTCTGCCATCTTTTACTCACCCTCGTGTTGTACCAAAACCTGCATGACTTACTTTCTTCTACGTAACACACAGGTGAAATTTTGAAGAAAATGACAGTCTTTTGAAATCTTTTCAGTGAATCATTTGACAGTTATACAGTATACCAGGCTGAATATTTATTTATTTATTTATTGTTCTGTGATAGAAATTAAGGCATACAATTTTAGAATGACATAAAAGTGAGTAAATAACAGTGAACTGTCCCTTTATATTATTACATTTTCAAAAAAATTACAACTGCATAGCTGCATGAAACATGCTGGATGTATAAAAAAAATTGAGAAATTGTTCTGTACTTTTATATTTCAGTGGGATGTAGATTTAATGTAATTCATAGTTTTGATGCAAATGTCACCTCCATTTGTAATATCACTCATTCGCATATGTCTAGGCTTCAATATCAAGGACAGCAATCAGCAACCGCAACAATATAAGCTGTTCCTTCAGCCACCCGCTTTTAAAGCAACATGAGCAAACATGCCAATCCCTGTTCTGTCATTTTTACTTCTATGAAGGCCAGCAGGACTGGCTACATAATGAGACCTCTCTCAACAACATAATAACCACCTCCTTAAGGGTCGAGCATGCCTGACAAAAGCCACTGAAACTACATATTGTGTTTTCCAGTGGTCTGCTGTTGTGGTTTCAGTATATGAGCTGCCTTTCAGATGGAGCATTTTTCTTTCCTTTGACCTCGGCTGAGCATGAAAAGTCTCTAAAAAAGAGACCCGTCTACTAGCAGACAAAAGTAAACTGGGCAAAAAGACCACGCTTCCATTGACAGGTCAAGATCAAGGAAATGATAGTCCTTGTAAGAAGTTTTTTTTCTTCTCTCTCAGGTGGCCAGTAGATGTTGGTATTAGATTTCATTGTTGTATTTGGGATTAACTGGAATGTTGGAGGTGGGGAAACCCTAAAATTATACATTTTATGTGACTTTTGGTCACACTTTATTTTAAGGTCCAATTCTCTCTATTAACAAACCATTAACTGTGACTTTTGCCTCAATAAACTCCTAATTTGCTGCTTATTAATGGTAAGGTGGTTGTTAAGTTTAGGTATTGGGTAGGATTAGGGATGTAGAATATGGTCATGCAGAATGTGTGTTTTATAAGTACTAATAAACAGCCAATACGTTAATAATAGGTTGTAGTGCCCAAAACCCCTCTACAACAAGCACACAAACCAACCTGACCAGGTCGGGAGACCAGCTAAGACCAGCAAGCCAAATTGGTTTTAAGATTATTTTTTTCAGCAGGGGAAATTCACAACTTTTTAAATCTGTCTAAAGTCTGTAGTATTCTGGACACAAAATGGTTCATCCTCTCTAAACAAGCTAATATCCACACAATTACATTACACTGAAATGCACATCAGGTCAGAAGCTATTTATTTCAAGGACAGATGATAAGGCTGATGAAATGTTATTAACATCATTAGGCTGTCTTGGCACACATTTCCTTCCCTCTTCATTTTTCCCCCCTAAAGCATAGCTGTAATCGGGGTGCGGCAGACCAAAAGAATCCCAATTAGAGGTTGCTTTTTGGCTTCCCGTGATTAAATTGAAATGAAAGTGTGAAATGGAAGGTGAAAGCAAGTCAGCTGGGAGGATTAGCACAATGGTGCACAAGGTGAGGTTAAGAGTGAACTTTTAATTACCATAAAGTATCTGCTGCTCGTAGGCACACTCTCCTCCCCACCTTCTACCATGTTCTCTTCTCTTACTGAACTTTAACTATTTGATATCTTTTTATTCTTTAAGAATGTTCTGACCTTTTGTTCAAAAGTTCAGTACACTTGTCGTACTGTGTGGGCTGAGTGGGTCAGCTATGGTGTTAGACGGTCAGGAATGAAATGAGATTTTTTGGATCTAATGGGCATGAGTATGCTCTTTAAATGACAAGGAAAAACTCATTGTTCCTGACTTAAGTAAAAGGAAAATGCCAGCTATACCTGGCTTACAACAAGAATCTGAAATGTTCTGGACTGAATAGAAAATAATTATTATTATTATTATATTATCATTATAATTGTTTCAAAATATACTGTATAATATGGTTATTTAAAATTCAGAATTTAAGAATTTAAATGTACATTTGAATTGACTGCTCATTGACGTAGTAGCAAAGATACTTACAGTTCGTAGAATGTCTAAAATGGACTATCAAAATGTCTAAAAGTGTTACCCAAATTAAAACTGCAAATGTGCATCCAGTTTGCTTCCTCATTTGAAATTCAACTCAAATTCAGGAACTGAATTTAAAGACATTCCCAATTCAATTCTGAATGGGTCACAACCTTGTTGTCTAGTCTTAAAACTGCATTAGTCAGCAAAGAGTTTCCCACTTGGTTGTGGTTGTTTTTTAACTTCTGATCTCACTGTTTGCAAGGAAATTCTCCATGAAATAGAGTTTGATAAGTTAAAAAAAAAAAAAGCATATGGTCTTTACCTTCACCTTACTTGCAGCTAACAGCTTCAGGGTGTCTAACACCTGGTGCCTTGGTCATAAATTATTATCCAGATGTTCCTTCAAATTTCACCCGTATCCCACTGACGGCACAATATTTTGGCCAGAGCTAAAAACACAGATGTGTTTGGCCAGTTTGTTTCCTCTGGTGATTGCAGTTTCGCTACTTGGCCTTGAATTGGCACAAAATTCTATCTTTAGAGAGATTAGCATTAGCTAATTTGCTTCTTAGTGAGATGTGCTGCCCTCCAAGGCATGCATATAAGATAGGTCAAAGGTCACGGTAATTTCCCTTGTCAGTTTGTTCCTGAGGAGAAAAAAAAAGCTTCATTAATTCAGCAGGTTATCAGTTCCAACCTTTCTCTCTGAATTGTGCTCACTCATATACACACATACACCTTTAAAGTTTTTCCTTTTTTCATGATCTAAATTTTTTGTGGAGCCGTGGTGAATATGGCGCTGTCCTTGCCCATGGGCCTCAGGCATGTTTTATTTATGAATCTGATTAAGCCCGGTACAGTGTCCGTATGGGATAGAGATCCATAAAAGTGGTGAAGGAGCAGTGCGCAGCGTAATTCTCTTTCATTATCTGCAGCTGTATAAGAGGGGAGGCTCCTCGCATTTAATTGAGAATAAGAGCCCGCACAATGCTCTTTGAAATTCCCCACTCAGCTCGCTAAATCAAACTTTTAGTAACATTCAGCAAAGGGCACAGCGTGGTGGTACTTCAGGGGCTGGCATCCAACGCTGCCTTGAAGCCTAGACAAATGTTCTTGTGCTTTTCAGTGAAGTGCTCATTAATATGCCCACCAAATGTACAAGCGAGGAATGTTCAACATTCAAAGTGAGCGACTAATTATACTTTACCTTTCTTTGCACTTCATTGTTTAGCGATTCCAAACTCATTGCGTATCGGCTCAGATAAAGACGCAAGACCAACGCTGGTTTATGAAGCACTGGCCTGTCACAGACTATACAGTAATATATTCTCAGGGGTGCATACAAAGCACAATGCTCTTTTATAGCTATCATCTGGGTCATTTTGACTCATCTAAAATAAAGCACTGTGGATTACTGTACAAAGTTAATAGTGTATGGCGGCATCATTTCCTCTGTAGTCATAAAAGCAGCCCGCCCTGTCACTTACACCCATGTGTCTTACCTTTATTCGGGTCAGTCTAGCAGTCCATCTCCCCTCCTTTCTGAGCTACTGAGTTAGTAGGATGCCATCGGGGGCCCATCAATCCCCAAAACGACAGCTTGAAGGCCCTCCGCAAATAACTGCATGCAGTGGAAGCACTGACAGCTGAGGCGGACGAATATGACAATAATGATTTTATCTACAGCAAAGAAAATAAAACTGTCAGACCTATTAGGATTTAAAGCCAGGAGAGAGGGAGGAGAGAGGTAGATATGGAGAAGGAGGTGGAAGAGAAAGAGTGTTTGTGGGCTTTTGAGCTAGAATGGATTTTAATAAAAGAGCTGGACAGCTGGAGTGGATGAGCATTAGTCATGAACAAATGGTGCAGTTTATTTGTGATAAAGATAATAAAAAAAATACTTGCCTTGGGTATTTCGTATTTTACTAGAAGGGATGCTCATGATAACTTATCTCTTTAAAATATTATATGCACAAACTAAGTTTTTGAGCTTTCTGCAAGTGTTTTTGCTTTTAAAAAGAGTCATTGTCATTGTAATTTATGCAGATTAGTCAACTCGGTTGAAATTAACTAATTTTGTGCATGAATCAATGCTTCTCAATGCCTGATGTTTTTGACTTGGTTTGGGTTCAGTGCCAGTGTGTCTTTCTAACAGGTTGTAGACCATTTGGAGACATCTGTGCTTCCAAATGCACTACATTCTTGGCGCTGAGTGTAAAACTTCCCTGAAGAAAGTTCTGCATTTTGCACTGTTTTCTTCTCAGAGGAAGGGAATTTTTTTTTTTTTTTTCAATTACAGATACAAAAATAGTTCTAAATAGAACCTAATCAGGGTTATTTTATTTTTCTTTTTATATAAAGAACCACGCTTTAAAAGTGCTGTATAGAACCTTCATTTTTAAAATTAGGGTTTAAAATTAATATTTTTATTTTCTTTTTTAGTATTAGTTGATTTATATTCATGTGTGTGTGTATATATATATATATATATATATATATATATATATATATATATATATATATATATATATATATATATATATATATATATATATATATATATACACTATTCAAAGGTTTGGGGTTGGTAAGATTTTTTAATGTTTTTTAAATAAGTCTCTTATGCTCACCAAAGCTGCATTTATTCAAAAGCTATTTAAAAGCTATTTTTAGCTTTTCTATTTGAATATATTTTAAAATGTAATTTATTCCTGTGTTGGCAAAGCTGAATATATATATATATATATATATATATATATATATATACATAGAAAGATATACATGTGTTAATTAATGCTACCCGTAAGTTTACAATGTATACAACAGAGTAGCAGTGACAGATCTCTTAATCTCCAATATAGGACATTCAACATATCTGTAATTGTAATTCTTTAAAAACTTTGAAGCCATTCTTTTCAGTTCCTGTGTTGACATAGTTATTGCATTCTGCTTTTATAGGGCAACATAGCCTAACCTGAATTATGAAAATACCATTGCCACACACTTTAATTAGACTGAAAGAGCTTCTAATATTGTTTTAATAATAATTTATGCATGCAGGTGAAGTTAGCAGTCACCATCAACATATTACTGAGAGTGTGATCAAAAGGCCTGGCATTTTCTCTGAAGCTCTCACCACCTTTTGGAAGGAATCAAAGCTGAGAAAACAATGTCATCAGCTCATTTGACTGCACTGGGAAGTATTCATATGCAAACACAGGCTAATACAACCTTTCACTCCATCTCCATCACACCCACCCAGACCAAGATTATCTCTCCTAATCACCTTAACCCTTCGTCTCAACCTACTGTCTGCTTGCATCTAACCTGCCCAAATTAAATCAAATCCTGTCTGGATCACTGTAATGGAGCCTTGAAATTGTGTGCAAATATTCACATTAATAATGCAAGTAAATGGTTTGCATTATCCATGAGAAACTGTTTGAAATGTTGAGACGTGACAGCATTTGTGTCCTGATTGGGCACTCTGTTCTGCATGAGGGGTGTTATTTAAATATATAGGTGAACCTTCTCAAATAATAGGGCCTCGTTTAATCTGGACAGACCTTTAGCACAATCCACTTGTCATTTCACTCGCCTTTAAATAGTAGTGTTATTTGACCTCCACCTGACTTGCTGTCAAATGACAGACAATTAAACAAACATTTACATTTCTTTTCATTACTCTGTGTGACCACTTACATTTTAATGTACAATAGTATATATACATATAAAGATAAGTACATATATAATCTTGTTTGTATTGTGTTTTGTATTGTATCATTTCTTTAACGAAAGTCTTTGAAGTGCTGCCTACATGCATGTACTTCCCTTAAAACATGAACATGACACCTTTTTTAAACGTTTTATATTCGAAACTTCCACTTTGCAAATGCAAAAAGATCTACACAGACCTACACACATGAGCACACATAATTGGTACCCTAAGGCCTTGATTTATTAAGGTCCTAAATATAGGGTATGTGCATGTGCAGTTTAACAAACTTTGTGGATTTCGTGGACATGCAAAACACATGCAAACAGGCTGGCCGTTAGACACACCCTCATTCAAAGCAAGCTTTTGCATATGGTAATGCCATGCAGCTCAATTCTCACTAAATCTCACTAAATACCCAGGGTATGATTTACATTATTTATTTCTACAAAATGTACAATAATTGATCAGAATACCCATATTCAACATGTCTGCAACATTTGCCTGAATTCACAGATGGAGTATTATTTTCAGATTTAAGCACATTACACCACAGATTTATACCAAAAAGAAATCTATAGTGTGCATGAAGTGAAACCTGGGGGAACCTCTTTGGCCCACAAAGACATCAGATCAATAACGTTTTCCAGACATATTAATTTACACATGCCGTAATCATTTCTAAAATTACTTAAAATGCTAATAATAGCTTTGTGAGTGTAATTTAATCTATTTGTACTACATGAAGGCACGCCCCAAATTACATATTCATTAAGGGAAATATGTAAAAACAGCAGTGCAACTGCGATCCTCAGTAGACGTTAGTAAATCAGCTATATTTTTTGCACATGCCATCAAGTTTGCACATGTTTTCATACACTTAAATTTTTATCAGGGCTTCAAGGCCTTTGCATACCCTGAGATGTCACTAGACAACCTATTTTGTCAAAGTCTGTGTTTAATGTAAAATCTTACCTTCATAAAGTATGTACTGCCACCTTTTTGAACCACATTTGTATCATTTGCATTGTATTTGAGAATATTATCAGTCAGAAATTACATTACATTTTACAATGTGAAATAATCTGACAAATATGCCACTGTTTTCCACAGACTAAATATTCAAAAAGCAAAATGGCTTGTGCTTTATTTCATTACATTTGAAAGAGATAAAGGTGCATAGCTTCTCACCCATGATTAAAAAGAACATTTTAGAGATTTATGAAAAACTTGGCATTTCCAGAAAGTTTTAATACACTTGCAGCTGGCTGTCACTGTCTGACTGTGCAATCTCATTTGAGTTCATTTCAGCACAATAGCCACATTTTCGGTCTTTTCATGAACTTTTAATCTTTCAGTTTTTATAATGCACTAACCTTAGCCATCACTGCTAACAAAGGAGCACGACAGAATTTTAATATGAAATACCTATCTTTATTTTCATGATTTGTTTTTTTTATATCTGTTTTTCACTCTCAATAAGCCCATCTCTCTGTCCCTCAGAAATCAGGTGAGTTCAAATCTGTCTTTTAGAAATGCTTTTCCACTTTTCCGTCCCCTAACAGAACGCAATGTCAAATCATAGAGATGCTCATTAATTTAAAGAGCATTTATGATGCAAAAACTTCAAAATTTTCATCACATTCCTATTTTATTCTCAATAACAGCTATGAAAGAATTTTAAAATTGATAATTATATGGCCCTCTATAACCAAAAACAAGAAAAAAATTAGCATGATCTTCAGCTTGAATGATAACCCATAGGAAAGAAAAATTAAAAGTGAGATCTCTTTAACATCGCAAATATTTCTCCTAGACAGAAATGACGTTCCTTTAAGACTGAATGGAGATTTTTGCTTGAGTTTCCTGCTTCTCAAACTTGTCTCCTGAGACAAAAACTCTAACACTCTCACAATGGTCTCCTTTAAAGCTTTAAACAAAATCTCAACAACATCACACACTGTGCTCAGATATTTCTCCTTAGCTAAAGACTCTGGTGTTCTCACATTTGTCTCCTCTAAAGCTTTAGAAGAGATCTCAACAACATAACACACTGTGCTCAGATTTTTCTCCTTAGCTAAATAACCTGGGGGCCTTATATTTGTCTCCTGTAAAGCTTTAGAAGAGATCTCAACAACTTTACAAAGTGTGCACCAAGTCAAGTACTTGAAAGGCACTAAGTAAAGGGGGATAAAATCATAAATTCAGAGTTAAAGGCTATGTTGAGAGAGAAATTAAGGATAATGTTACTTTTTATAGGACAATTTGTATGTAGGGTAAACGTACCTATTAAGCTTACCAAAATCTACATTGAGACATTTTTAGTGCACAAGATATTGGTTTTGGTACAAGAAGTTATGTTAAAATAAAATATTAATCTCTCACACAAAAATATTTGATTAAGATATACATCATTAAATGCAAAAAGTCTGGCTGCGCTTAATGGGTACATTTCTGTAAGCACACCCCTGTTCCCATTAAGTTCACATCATGTTTTATTAAAAATTCTTGTTTATTTTAAACAACCTTTTTAAAGAATAATTGAAAAATGTTTTATTTGAAGGTACAAAGTCAATCACAAAAAAACAAAACTCTAAAATCAAGCAGCAAGGCACTCAATTTGATCAGTTATATGTTCATAGTAGAGTGACATTTAAGCACATTGCAACATCTAGACTAGTCCACGTTCAGCTAAGTAACACATATTCAAAAATCAAATAACAAAACAAACCAACAAAACATTTCATTCATGGGGATGAACACAGAAACTATACTCATTATGAAGCCTCTTATTAAATGGATCTCAACTTGTCTACAGTCTCTTAATGATAGTGGACATGAGGAAGGAGAGGAGAACTCACCAGCCACTGTTTATCCGAGATCTTGAAGTGGAGAGGGTGAGCAGCTTTAAATACTTGGGGGTCCACATCAGCGAGGACCTCACCTGGACACTCAACACCACCCAGCTGGTTAAAAAAGCACAACAGCGGCTGTACTTCCTAAGGAGGCTGAGAAAGTTTGGCATGTCACCTAAAATCCTCAGCAATTTCTAAAGCTGTGTTGTTGAGAGCGTTTTGACCAGCTGCATCACCGTGTGGTACGGCAGCACTACAATGAGGGACCGCAAACATCTGCAGAGAGTGATGAAGACTGCTGAGAAGATCATCAGGACTCCACTGCCCTCTCTGCAGGCCATTTACCATCGCAGAGTTCACAGGAGAGCTGCCTCCATCCTTAAGGACCCCACCCACCCACAACATGGACTGTTCACACTCCTACCCTCAGGACGGAGGTACAGGAGTGTGAAAAGCAGGACTTCCAGATTAAGGAACTCCTTCTTCCCCTCAGCCATTAGACTGTTAAACGAGTAGCCAGTGGACACAGACTAGTCTCACATATCTCATAGAATATGTGGACTGAATGGCTACAGCTCAATTTTGCACATTTGTTAATGTTACTGCTGCTATTATTATTATGTAGTTGTACTCAATTTGTTACAGGCCACTGTACTACTGTTTTGTACATAAGTCAATATTGCACACTCGCACACAGAGATATACTACATATTACTGCTACATGTGGACATGTTAATGTTAATTATTGCACGTCACTATATTGTTGTTTTGCACAAGTCAGTATTGCCACTCGCACATACAGATGTACATAGTCTATATTTCTATATCCATAGTCTATTTCTACTCCTGCAACATAGCTGTACTTTATAATTCTTATTTTTATTTATGTGTATGTCTGTTTTTATTTTTACATAATTTGCACTTGTCTTGGCATTCAATGTGGACAGCAAAGAAAGAATTGCATTGTACAGGGAAACTTGCTTTTCCTCACTATGCACATGACAATAAACGCTTTGAATCTTGAATCTTTGAATCTTGAATCTTTAAGCCTGGAATACACTACACAATTTTTGCCCCAATTTTCCACCGATTTACAGTCTGGAGAAGTTGATGCTATTTGCCAAAGGTCAGAGACAGTCTGCAGATTTGAGCTGACATATCTAATAGAAAATCACGTAGTGTATGATGATCACAGACTCTCAGATATTTTTAGCTTCAGACTTTAATTCCATCCAGTTGGAGGATATCAAACATGTTTGATATTTTCAGCAAATTTTAAAACACATTGTTTTCATTTGTCATACGTCTCCTAGCAACAATGCGCATGTTTCTGTGTGAGTTTGTTGTGATCGGAAGGAATTTAAAATCTGGAAGTGTATCATCCTCAGTCGTTTAGTGTATGATGCCCAGTTTTCCTTTGTGACTATTTACAAAGTCTGTAAGTGTATGATGCCTGATGTTTTAAAAATCTGTTCAAATTTTAAAAGTCATATAGTGTATTCCAGCCTTTAGCTGTTTTTTTCCTGGACAGATACAACAGGTTTCTGATGGCTCCTTCTTTGTATGAATAACATGCCTCTTTCATCTTTCATTTCTCCTTAGCTAAAGACTCTGGTGGTCTCACATTTGTCTCTTTTAAAGCTTTAGATGAGATCTCAACAACATCACACACTATGTTTAGTGTTTTTTATCCTTAGCTAAATAATCTGGGGGTCTCATATTTGTCTCCTGTAAAGCTTTAGAAGAGATCTCAACAACTTTACAAAGTGTGCACCAAGTCAAGTACTTGAAAGTCACTAAATAAAAGGGTGAAAATCATAAATTCAGAGTTAAAGGCTGCATTGAGAGAGAAATTATGCAGAAATAAGGATAACGTTACTTTTTATGGGACAATGTTTATGTACATAATTATGCACATAATTTGTTGTTGGAAACAGTAATGTACCAGATGCCTTAATCCAAACTTATTTACAGAAAATGTAACCCTGGAGCTTTCTTTGCTGAAAGACACATAAATGGCTCATGACTCAGTCTTGATTATTAATTGACCAATTTGATTATTAATACGTATCATGTGGTAGAAATGTTTGAGCTCATATTGAGGCATTTGACTTGGTGCATACTTTGTAAAGTTATTGAGATCACTTCTGAAATTTAGAGGAGACAAATGTGAGAGCTCCTGAGTCTAGTGTAGGAGAAAAATCTGAGCACAATGTGTGATGTTGTTGAGATCTCTTCTAAACATTTGAGGAGACACATGTGAGACAACTAGAGTCTTTAGATTAGGAGAAAAATCTGAGCACAGTGTGTACAGTTGTTGAGGTCTCTTCTAAAGCTTTAAAGGAGACCATTGTGAGAGTGTTAGAGTTTTTGTCTCAGGGGACAAGTTTGAGAAGCAGGAAACTCAAGCAAAAGTTTTCATTCAATCTTAAAGTGACCTCATTCTTGTCTAGGAGAAATATTTGAAATGTTAGAGAGATCTATTTTTTTATTTTATTTTTATTCTCTCTGGTTAGCTTCACTGTCATTTATTCACACCATTTCAATCAAAGACAATACATGCATTGACGTATTTGAAGTTGTTTTATGTAGACAGTGTTTTTATTAGACAGTGGTTTAACAGAGGAAACCATAACCTATATTTACATACATGCAAAAATGGACTGTACAAGACAAAATTTTAATGCTACTAAATACAGCACAAATTTAAAAAAATAAATAAATAAAAAATAAAAAAATAGTGTTTTTGTTTAAAAATAAAAAAAAAAAGTGTTCCATTTGTTAAAAAAGGTATTGCTCTTATACTAAACATCTTGCACTTTTAAGTCCTTTCTAGTGTGTTTGGAAAATGTAGTGTACTGTATATACAATACTGGACAATGAAGATAAATTTAAACATTTAATCTAGTAACCCTTGATATTCTGATTTTTTTAATGCTATTGAAATACTTTTAGTATTTACAATATTAGAAAAAGTTTAACGTTTCTCCTAAAATAAAACTGTAGAAATCTTAAGACAAAGCTGATATCTCAGTGAGATATATAAGATAATCGCCCCTTAGTATCCTGAGCATAGATTAGCCTCTGTCAGAGCCATAGTCTTGTGAGCAACACATCGACATGAAGGCACAACTGCACCTCAGACAGCATGAGTTTGAATCCCAGCAAAAGGTACTTTCCTGCTCCTGTTCAGTTCTCATCTATCCAATTGTTTCCTGTCTCTACTCCTACTGTCCTGACCATTAAAGGTGAAAAACCCCATTACAATAATAAAAAAAGCAACCTCTGAGCAGTAAACCATTTTTATAATGTCTTGCAAGAGATTACAGCAAGACAAAGAGATCTCCCATGTTTCTCACACATTTCTCTCCAATTATCATTTTGGATTCCTTTCTTTCAGAATTTTCTCATGTCTCAGTTGTGTCTACTTTTATTTCTCGTAAGGATTTTTAGGAGAAACATCTGAGACACTGTTGAGACTAAAATGAGAAATACATGAGAATCACAACTAAGTCTCATGAGCTTAGAAAGAGCAACCACTGAGCAATAAAATATTCCAATATTGGAGTCTTGATAGAGATTGCAGAAAGACAATAAAGAGATATTCTTTGTTTCTTCCACCACATTCTCAGTTTTTACTTTTTTTTCTCAAATATTTATCATATCTCATTTGTGTCTACTAATATTTCTCCTAAGGAATTTTAGGAGAAACATCTGAAATGCTGTTGATACTAAAATGAGAGCTATATGAGAATCTCATCTAAGTCTTCTGAGCTTAGGAAAAGCAACTAAGGAGCAATAAATTTTTCCTATGGGAATATCCTTGAACAGCATTTTAATGAATACGTGCTGAATCTCTGGTAGCCTACCTGATATTCTATAGTTATTCTATAGATCACTGAAACATATTATCTCTATAATGAAGATGTTGGTATTGTGAACTGAAAACCAAAATAAAATGCACTTGAAGCCACTGAGAAGCTCAAAACTTTGACCTTGTAAGGTTGTTTGAATCTTTTCATATTCACAAACAAGCAATCGTCTGAATAAGTTCTCATGTATGTTTTTCAACTGTTGGAATAGGATTGATTAATTAGGGCTTGACATTTACTGCCCCCATTTGAAGAACTTAGGTTTTAGATCCTCCAATAGGTTTTATTGAAAACTGTGTTTAGTGCGAGTCAATAAATGGTAATCAGAATCTTTCATTTGGCTGCTATCTGTCTTAATTTCGTATTGCTTTCACCAGGGGGTTATTTTCATGTTCACTGTGTTGGAGGCAGTTTTAGTCCAGATATAATGAATTTTAATTATTATTATGAGTCAAGGTCATGATCAGTTTGAAGAAAAAAAAAAAAAAAAAAAAAAATAGCCTGTTCAGTGAACTTAATTATTATTTGTTTAACTGAACTTGTTTTAGTCTTGTTGTATGGACCTGAACTAATTGCGTGGAAAAGTTTATTTTAATTTAATTAAGTTCACTGAACAAGCTATTTTATTGAGTATTTAGCAAAAACACGTTGGCATGTTAATGATAATTTCATAGTATTTAACAATAACACATGTGGCATGTTAAGGACAATGTTATTCATAGTTGTAATATATACCGTAAGAGTTGAGCAAAGACTGATTTTAGAACTGACATTAGCACTGTTATTAATCATTGAATGAATCATGAAATCAATGAAGCCACCAGCACCCTAAGCATATGAGCGCTACTCTTCTACACAGTGGTAACCTCAAAACTTTTTCTAATCTCCAGACCTCTTCTAAATTTCAAAAATAACTCACCATTACATATAACTCTAACATGTAATTTTTTTTTTTTTTTTTAATTTAAAAAAAGACCTTAAAATTACCATTTTTGTCAACATGTTTCCCTCTTAATGCGACCCCATGCAAAGCATGCTGGGAACTACACATCCACTTTTCAGTTAGTTGTGTCAGTGATTCACCTAGTCCCAACACAAAATGATTAAGCTCAATTAATTTGTACAAATTTAAGTGGTCTGAACATAATGGAAATAAGTTAGGTAAGAAAATGTCAACAATTTAGTTGTTTCTGCTCATTTTAACCAAGTAATTTGAACAAGCATTAAAAATCCTTTTTTTTTTTTTTTTGAGTGATAACCTGTTGTCCCTGGCTTCTACACTGTTTCTTTTTTCACTGGACTCTTTCTCTGATCTCATAGCTACAACAAATTTCATTACAAAACCACAAGTAAGATGGAGGCCATCAGAATCTAACAAAAATTATATATATATATATATATATATATATATATATGTTTGTTTGTTTTTTTTTGGAAACTGACCCAAGTGCACAGGAAGAACTTCTTTTGGTTCACTGTCTTTGGTTTGGCAGTCTCTGGTGGTTTTTATGCAAACACTGAGCGTATGGTGCCAGGGGACATCAGAGCTCCATACAAACCACCTTGCATTTGGCAGCTCGCTGAAACCATAAAAAAAATAAGGAAAATCGATAGGTTTGGACACACCCTGTCCACACGTGAGTGAGAGAAGGACTGACACTGAATGAAGGAGTGACAGGAGAAGAGTGCAAAGGGATGAGAGATTGAGCGCGCACCCCCTTTGGGTTTTTCCAGTGCTCCTGGGGAATGACGGTGGAGAGAGAAAAGAAAAACACATCACATCAATAGCTCTGTCTGGCCGAGAACTTTCTTTAAGGCAGATCTAAGTGGACCAACTTTTGTCTCCAATAGTCTGTCCCAGCAGTGAGGCATCTAATGGAACCAAGAGTCACGCTGGTCCTATAGACATGAATCAACAGTTTGTATGCTACAGCACAATGGCGATAATATATGTCTCACGTTTTGTTTTGTTTTGTTTTGTTTCCCCCTGTACATGCATTCTTGCTTCAAGGCTATTTCTGGCTTTAGAAACAATACGAGTCAGAAGATAAACATATTCACACATTGCAGATAAATCATATGCACTACTAAACACTGGAATTTCAATGCATACTTCTCAGAGCGGGTAATCTTTCATAAAGACAGCATTTCACAAACTCTCTCTCTTTCACATACATACACAAACCCGTATGCAGAGACCACCACCGCTCTAGCTTATGATGAATGACCTTTTTTTTTTCATATTCTGCACTGATTTTTGGCGAAAATCTCTACGTGATAGATCTAAACATAGTAAAAACGTTACTTGAAGCAGAGAGTATTGCACACTTATTGGTTTCTGATAACATAGATAGATAGATAGATAGATAGATAGATAGATAGATAGATAGATAGATAGATAGATAGATAGATAGATAGATAGAAACTGATTTGAGATTTCCAAAGTGAACGTAAAAATAGTGCAAAATTAAATTTGTACAATTTGCTACTTGTTATTGCAATAATAGTTACAAAATCCATTACTATGAACGCAGTAATACTGACTAAATCTGTTTTGTTTTGTTTTTTTTGTTGTTGTTTTTTTTTTTTAGTCTTATTTTCTCTTTTAATTTAGCTTTTTCTATGTCAAAATGTAAATTTTATGTTACTCAATAGGTGGGGCTTACTGTTCAGAAGAGAGAGTGGTTATATGGAGTGGTTGATATGTTTGTGCAGCATTTGAACAATGAAATCAAATAGTAAATCAGGTTTTATTTTAGTAATCAGGTCATTTTTTTTTTTTTAAATGGGCAGTTTTTAAGAATACAGCTGCTATATTTAGAACGCCATGACTGACCAGCCTGTCTAATATGTGTAGAACTTACCAGTTCTGTTGAAATCTGGATCTTTCTGTGTACGCTGATTCAGTGCGGCCCTGCTAATGAGTAACTGCAACAGGCAGGTGAAAAAAAAGAAGACCTGGTGCCGAAAGAGGCTTATCTGGAGGTCATACACATTTCAGTAAGCTTTGATCCCCCCGGCCTCAGGAAGATTTTTGACCTCCCGGTCGCGAGCCAGAAGAGGGAGCAAATGGAATCGGACATGGGCTTGTCGGAGAAGAGAAAATAAGACGCAAGGATTACGGGGAGCCACTGAATAGCTTCGGACAGAGAGTTGGGAATTAAAGGGTAGATAACAATGGAACAGGTTATTGGGTGTTATCGGCGTGTGAGTGGCATGTCGATTCACAGGCATTCCAGCAGGATGCCAGCTCTTGTCACTCACATTGAGAGCTCAGTTCACTCACAGGAGTAGAGTAAAACAACTTCAGTCACACTCCATTCTCTTTCGCTTTGTCTCACTTCCGCCCAGGGTTCACTTGGGTCAATCCTCGGTTGTAATACCTCTCTCTTTTTTCATCCCTGCCACAGATAGCTGCTGAGCTGCGGTGCGCAGAGGTGTGGAGATGTTCTCACATCTCTTTGATAAAGGGTAGCGCAGAACATTTAGCGCAGTAGAGCTACATGCAGTTCCAGATAGCACAATGTTGCCTGAGGAGGAATCAGTCAGAGGGGTTACTAAAAGATCCTTACACCTCGATTGATAGGGAATGATGGGACGTGATGTTTTACCAAAGTGCTCATCACTAGACTCGCATTGGATTTTATTCGCTAGTTCCATCTGCATGCAGAAAAAAAAAAATAGAATGAAAAATCACAAACTCTTGCCAGTACTATTCAGTGGTTCAAGAGTGCAGACAATAACAGATTTTAATCAGATCTACCCAGCTGTCATTAAGAATAGCCTTTAAGAGTGTTTGAACAGGTTTTTGAGGCAAAAAATCACACACCTGTGAAAATTACAAAGCAGGTGCAAACATCAAAAAAAGTTAAAAGTTCAGCCAAATAAAACTTTCTCATGTTTGGCAGTTGTCTGAAATGAACTATGTGGTTTCACAACTGTTTTATTTTTTTAATGTTAGGTCTATAATTATGTATCTAAAATACTTCTTTAAAAATTACACAACTGTCAGTTTATTTGTTATTTAGACTACTATGAAGAAACAAATCTTTCTCATGCAAAAAAATAAAAATAAAAAATAAATAAATTCTATAGCAGTATTTAAATTTGCATGTACTTTGAAACTTTTACAGTTACTATAATCATTTATTATTTTTATATGTATATTTTAAATATTTTATTTTATTTTTTGGCATTGTACAAACACAGCAATGATAAGTTTTACCTTCATGGGTAATATAAAAAGTGCACAGTCGTGCCATGTCATTAGTAGCATTTAAGTTCAACATCCACAACCACTGAATGCATGTTGACTTTTCTTATTTCACCAGTCATCATATAGCAGCAAAGCCAATTGTAAAGAAATTGAAAAGCAGGCAGAAAAGGACAGAGTGTAATCTAACCAGACCCAAACTGCTGTCCTCTCCTTTCATCCACTGTCTTTCAACTGGACCATGGAGGCCATCTGATCCCCGGCCACAGCAAATTAAGGCAACCACTGGGGTGACCACAGGCCCAAGCATTGTTTCCAAGGAAGAGATGTGGAGTTCTTCCATAGCAGGCTAATGAGGAGACAAGGGTGTATGTCTCAGGGAGATGCTTTATTTTATTTTAAGTCATGTTTCTTCTCACAATAGGATAGGAATTGGCCAGTCAGCCTTTTTTTTTTTTTTTTTTTTTTTTTTTTTTGAAAAAAAAAAAAAAAGTATCTGTATTTTTATCTTGTGTTCCAATAAAATATCTATTTTAAATATTGAGAAACATTATTTTATTTTATTTTATTTTATTTTATTTTATTTTATTTTATTTTATTATTTTATTTTATTTTATTTTATTTTATTTTATTAAAATGTGGGTTTACCATCTGAGCGGCCATGTTGTCATTCTCGGTGAGTGACACCTAAAGAGATATACTAGTTTTAGTCAGAATAAAAAAAAAAAAAAACAAATGGACGAGAAAGTTCACACATGGAGCAAAAGACAAACCTGACCCAATAGGTAGATGGAGAGGTAAGAATCAGCTCGTACAGGGATGAAAAAGAAAGAGGAATATATGCAGAAATCTTTCCACACACATTTCCTCTAAGCTCCATTGTAAGATAAGCTGTTCTTTTCTCTGAAACGTGTGCAAAGCTACTGTATTTCTGAAGAGAGAGGGGGAAAATTGCATAAAGAATGTGGGGAAGAGAAAAAAGCATTATAGATGTAGTCGTGTCGGCAATATAAAATATGAAAATCAAAAAGCCTAATCATACATTATGCAAAATACATAAAAAAGAGTATTGTGAAGACTCACATTGCTTTTGGGAGGGACAAGAGAGGATATGGAGTCTCATTGCCAACTGCCAATGACTAAATATAAATGTTGCAAAGACAGAATTATGGAAAATCATGTCATTTGATGACCATTTTGAAGGTTGATGAGCTCCTAATAGCATTTTCAAAGTCACACTGTCTTTCCAAGCTTATTGCAACTTCCTGACTTCCTTTGCAACAGTGCCTCTCAGTGCCTCTCAACTTGGTCTATACGGTCAGCCTTACATTGCTGGTATAATCTCAAAGGAATGCGACTGTAATGGCATGAGCAATCACATACATTATGGATGCCCTGTAAAGCTGTTCCTCCACTGAGTCTGTCAGTTTAGATGACAAATGTGGTACAATCCATCACATGCCAGACTTTTCTTTCTCATAGGTTGTGCTTGGCTGCCATCAAGTGGTCTGTTGGGTCTCTGCCGGTGTCATTTTGCCTCATTAAACCATAACGTGTGCATCTAAAGATGTGGGTTTGTTTTCAATGAGCTATTTGACACGATTAGTCACTTAGCTATCCCCTCTAACCCTCCTCCTTTGTTTTTTTCTGTCTCTTCCATCATCCTGCAAAAACAATCATTCGTCTTTCAAGCCTTGGCCCTCAAAGCTAACGTCTTGTTCCTGGGCAACACTCCATCTTTCCCTTGGTAAAACAGCTACATCAGGGTTGGATTCAGGCTACCTCATCAGTTTGTTTTGTGTTTGTGTGTGTGTGTTGTTTCTCACCGTAATGAATCACGCTAAACTCATAACTGTCAGAGTAGTCAGAGAAACTCATAAAATGGTAATCTGATCTCTAGGAATATGGAGAACTGATGAATGTGAGTCACAGGGTGCCGCTTCCAGTGTTATTTTATCTCCTCTACATGCAAATATAGATTTGCTGGGAAAAAAAATCCTGAAATGTATGTTTGGATACCTGTCGACGTTATTTTAGTAATGAAATGAAATGCATGACTTAAAGCAAAGGTCTTCTACAGGAGGTCCACAACAGTACTGCTGGTCTGCGAATTATTGTTTTCAAACTAATTATTTTCACAAAAAATGTAAACACTTGTTAAACAAAAATACAATGTTATGTTCAACCAAAGCTAAATTAAGAACTTGAGTTCAGCTAAACGTTTACTTTCCTCCCACATTAAAATGCATTAAGTAAAATTAAAATGTACAAGTACACTCCTGTTCAAAACTTTGGGGTCAGTAAGATTTATTTATTTTATTTTAGTTTTATAAAATAAATAAATAAATTATTATTCATAATTTTATTCAGCAAGGATGCATTTAACTGATCAAAAGTGACAGTAAAGACATGTATAATGTTACAGAAGATTACTATTTCATGGTTTCCACAAAAATATTAAGCGGCACAACTATTTTCAACACTGATAATAATTAGAAATGGTTCTTGAGCATCAAATCAGCATATTAGAATGATTTCTGAAGGATCGTGTGACACTGAAGATTGGAATAATGGCTGCTGAAAATTCAGCTTTGCCATCACAGGAATAAATTACATTTTAAAATATATTAAAATAGAAAATAATTATTTTTCATAGACATGTTTTAAAAATATTTGTAAAATTCTTACCACCCCCAAACTTTTGAATGATAGTGTATATCTCTGTACATCAGAATTTATTATTGCAGTGTCTTTTTACCATAAGTATTATATAAAACTATGTAAATACGTTAATATTGTATTAATAGCGTGTTATTTTAAGGCAGGTTTACAATGCACCATTTCTCTATCCACTAAGAAATCCTTACCCATAAAAATGTTGAAGAGTCCTGTACAATAAATAGCTTAAATAATGAATCTTTATGAGTGGATCTGTAAACCACTTTAAGATGAGTGTTGTTTAATTGGTTTTGCTTCATAATGTAAATGAACATCACTATGAGTCCAGAACAGAGAGTTTAGTGTATTTAAGATACACTGTGCATCAAAGCAAGAACACCTTACCCTGGTCATTGCTTGTTGAAATGACAATGTGACTCATGGATCAGATGACTACAGCCCACAGCTGCCCACACTGCCTCTCTTTTAGCTGTCGGGTTGTCTTGTCTCTCCTGTGCCACTTGTCATGAATTGGTCTGGAGAACAGCTGAGCCTTCAGACACTGGGCATATAACAAGAAGCAAAGAAAATTAAGCATTCAGTTGACAGAAACCGGACCACTCAAGCAACAATACCAAAACTAAAAGCAGATGTCACGTTCAGAATACAGCTCTATTTCTGTCAGTGCTGGAAGCTGTTGTTGATGTTGTTTTTTTTTTGTTTTTTTTTTCATTTTTGGCTCTCAATCAAATCTGAAAACATAATGTGAACGAGATCTGCAAAGATGGATTAGGGGTTTTTTTCCTTGTCTCAATTTTTCCAGCTGGGGACTCTTAAGAGATCTCTCATGAATGCCGAATAGATGGGCGCTCCTTGGAAAAGTGGTGTGCTTGTAAACAGATGCAGCACTTATGAGGCCTGGGCCAGGGAAGCGCAACACGAGAAGTAACATGTCATTATGCAAAAGACGTCTCCTTAGGCTTTGAGCCTCCCCTCTCCTCCGGCTGCCAACTGCTTAGTGTCTGCTCTCTTGTGTCTCTAGCTTTCTCTTTCTCTTTCCTTCCATCTCTTTCTCTTAGCTCAGTGTCTTAAGTTCAGGAATGTTAGCTTCAGCTGTGTCCTCTTAATGTTGTTGGCTGCGCATTATTTCGAGAAGCTGATGCCTTTCATCTCACCCACTCTAAAATGCCCTTTTGGCTGAGAGGCGAATATAAAACGTATCAAAAGCATATCAATTAAATATATCCTTTTATACATTCACAGCTCAAAGGCCATATTATGCCTAAATAAAAATGATCTGTGCAGCGTATGTTAACCTATGCAGATGTAGGAAAATGCTAGTCAATAGAACACCTGATGTGGAAATATTTATTGCCCTCTAGTTGCTGTAGAAGGTATAGTCATAGACCCTAATTTATGTAAATAATGCCCCTTGCAGTTTTTCTTTTTATGTGGTAATGTTGTATTTTTACATTACAGGCAGAGTACAACAGGTATAAAATCTCTTTTAATTTTGAACTTTTCATTTTACTGTATTTTTATGAAAAATATACTTGTACTTTCCTCTAACTGTCACTCATTCAACAGTTACTGAAAACTGTTAATTTAATCATTTTAAACAAAATTGAAAATCATAAATATGTCTTTTGGAGAAATTTAGTATTACATCACTTGTTCACCAATGGATCCTCTGCAGTGACTGGGTGCCGTCAGAATGAGTGTCCAAATGATATTATGGATTTTGGACTATATTTTGGCCAGAAGTTACAGTTAAAAATTAAAATGCCTTAATGATGGATTTGTTTTTTTGTTTGTTTGTTTGTTTGTTTGTTTTTTACAAACATGCAGATTTTTACTTCACGAGACGCTGTTTATCAGCTGTTTGAACTCTCATTCTGACGGTACCCATTCACTGCAGAGGATCCATTGGTGATGCAATGCAAAATTTGTCCAAATCTGTTCACATGAAGAAACAAACTCATCTACATTTTGAATGGCCTGAGGCCTGAGTAAATTTTCAGCAAATTTTGATCCAGTTTAATTGCTATGCTTTTTAATCTATATAAATTAAAACTGATTATTTAACTGATATGTAAATCTGGAAAGGGGCAAACTAAATCAGTTTTCAGCCTTGACTTGGTGAAAATTTTTAGTTCCTCTGAAATCTGTTGCATTACAAAATGTCTTCAGTAAATAAAATAGCATTTTATTTTATTTTAAATTTTAATGTCCACAAATAAGGTAGAAAACAAATGCTACTTTGGAATAGGAAAAAGTTTGAACATATTAAAATGCCTGCTATTGTAAAAATTATCTCAAAGAGCCAAGGTGTTTAGGATTATAGAATTACTTGCCAATGACTCCTCTGTGAGGCTGTAGTGAGAACTAAACAGAGCTTGTGCAAACATTGCAATGCATTATTTATTGATGTGTACATTACAGAACACACTGCAAGGGCTTTGGTCTTTGGGGAATAGTGTGACCAAGCAAACAAATACTCATACAATAGCTGCATATATCTTCTCTCTTTTTCTGTCTCCATTTTTTCTTTGTCCCTCCACAGGGACCAAGCTTATGCCCCTTTGTTGGTGGGACAATACAAGCCACAAAGACTACAGAATTAGAGTTTAAAGGAAGTGCAAATAAAAACAAATAAAGACAAAGCTCTGGAACAGGGCCTGTGCATTGATGAGTAATTCTTGGTCAAAAAGGCAAAATGTAAACATGCCACAGCATCACATATGATTTCTTGATCATCATGACTGATATTTATTTTTGACTTCACGTCTTTTTATTTACATTTGAGGTACCTTGAGCAACCAGCAAAAAGTCGTCAAGTCCTACAAAGCATTGAATGCATCCTCACATCCTCCATCACAGTTTGCCTCTCCACAGTTTGTCTCCACCTGCTCCAAAACCAGGTTGCAGCAAGAGATCCTAAGAAAGAAAGTCATCAAGATTTTACTCCTTCTCAAAGTCACCTGCTGGCAAGAGCTTGGCCACCTTGGCCACCTCCTCTTCACCAAACTCACCAAAAAGACCGTAAGCATGTTACTGCTCTGTAGTTGTTCAAAAATGTCAGTGTTTTGTGACATTTGGAACAAATGGAGCTGTTTTTAATAAAGTGGGTACTATACCCTTAAATAAGTTATACGACTAGTATACCCATGTTTATGTCATCCACATAGAACCGTTGTGAGTGTCATATTGTTCAAACAGTTTATATAGAGTAACTTACATTTTAAAGACGATATTCACAGTAACTTTCTTTGTTTTTGTCCAACCAACAAATAAATTCCAAACAAAGGCACAGAAGAATTAACACACATCTCTGTCCAAAACAAAGCAGTGGTGTTTCATTCCTGTGTTTTTGAATGAACAGTTTTAGGGAATGATTCAATGACCCACTCACGAAGGCAGTAGCTAAATGTGGAATAGCATAGTCTGCTATCATAGCATTATTATTTTTTGACATGTAATATGTCCGTAGAATTAAGAGTTGTATGTTAATATGCTTTTCCGAATTAGCCAGTTACTTTGTTTCTGAATCAAGTAGTGGTTTTGAACTAATCGGTTGAATGAATTATTCAGTCGCCACCTACTGGCATGGCAATGTAACCTGCAGAAAGTTTCACTGAAATACCCCATCACTACATAGAATAAAAACAAATAATAAAACATAAAATTAAGATTAAGATTAAGATTAAACAAAAATAAGATTAAGATCAAAGTAAACAAAATATCTGATAAATAAATACATCTAAAAGTGCAGTATTACAGTGAGTAGAAAAATGTAACAATATAAACTAAATATTTTCCAAATAATATTTTACACACTTATAACATTCATTTCTGACAGTATAAATTGGGTCTCCATATATGAAAATATGTCTCGGGATGGGGATCGCTTGGATGAGGATGATATTTGGGGTCCGTGGCATCTAAAATATTTAAAAGCTTTGTCCTAGACCAATCAGCTAACTGTAATATTCTTTTATTTTTAGGTTGATTGGTTTGTTTTATTCTATTCTATTTCTTAACTATGATATTTCTAAATAGTATGCAATAACACTGTCATTTTTAAGACACCAGTAATCTCAAGTTTTTGTGATGCTTTTCCTGATGTCATTCATATTAAAGGACAAGCCCCCATCACAGAGTGAAAAGCAGAGAGATTGAATCTCATCTTGTGCTTCATTTTGTTTGTCTCAGAGGATTCTGAATAATGTGTCTCAACCCGTCCGCCTTACTGTGTCACCAGGCCAAAATCCCACAGCTGCCACTCCTCATCTTCTCCTCTCGTTCTCATCAAATGGAACTTGTCTCAGCATCCAGACCCAGACATCACTGGCTTTCATTTATAATTGGTTTTAAGCAGTTGGTCAAACGAAGTGAGAGGTTACATTTCAACAGGCCGACTGGATGTCTTGTGAGATGGGGAAAAGGGTCTTGTCTGAGCATGCAGATTGGTGCTACATTTACATGATGTTCATTGGCAGATGCAGTAATGGCGTAATCAATTATCGCTGACTTGAGCTGTGGATTGAAGTCTTCACACAGGCACAAGAAATGTGTTCCTATTTCTCAAGATGATTATTTGAGCAGTGTTCCAATCACGTTTCTCAATCTGTAAATAAATTTGGTGCGAGACTTGATTTGGTCCCAGACAAGAGCATCTCATTTACTTTCATTTCACTCTCCAAAACCTTAAAAATAAAAGATTGTCTAACCTGTGGAGGCAAGTAGGTTATGATATGCAGTATTTAAAAAAATAAAAGTAAAATAAAAAAAAAATTAAAAAAAATTTAAAAAAGTGTTTCAAGTTCCTGGCTATTTATTATTATAATTATTAGATGCATTAAGAAACTCAACTACCATTGTCATTACTGAACCAAATTCTGCTGTTTCCATAAAATGTATGGATGTATTTATACTTTTCTTTGACAAATGTACATTTAAGAATGGCACATGAGATACATGGATTTCTGAGAAAGCCTACTAAATGTACAATATCAAGAATAATAAAAAATAATAATAATAATTTTCTCTCAGGTTAATTTATTTTCCTGTACTCATTCTAGTACAAAAAAAAAAAAAAAAAAAAAAACATGGGAAAAGCTAAGGATGACAGATGAAAATCTGGCAAAATCCTGTTCATTCTTTGATAGCATTAATCTTTAAAGGTGTTATATAAAGTAGGTATTGCCAGTGTTATTATTGATATTATGAGGTGACCACTCTTCAGGCTGTGTTCAGTTTTCTGTCTCTCCACATTTGTAGCAGACAGTTTTATCAGAGCCCCAGCTATGCACTTCATGTCTGAGATAAGTTGCTCAAAGCCCTGAGCCAATTTATGAAAAATTCCCAGTTGCAGCCCTCTATGATTTTACACCAGATTTCACTCAGTTTTCATCATACTCCAGATTTTAGGGGATCGTAATTGTCGAAAGGATTGAAATGATTTGATCGGAGGATTAGTGGACAGTGTCAGTCAGCTGCTTGAACTCAATCATTTATGTGCACAATATAATCATTTTTCACCCCAATGTGAATGTGACTGGTACTTCAAACATGCCATTTAATCAAATCATTGATTAAATGGCCTGATTGACATCCCATGTGTATGTATCAGATATTGACATTAGACTCTTCATCTTCGTGGTATATCTATATGTACATAACTATGTATATGCTTATGTTTAAGCTAATTTCTGGTGGTCATCTTAAGCATCTGACTGATGTCTTCTACACATTAAAATGGTATTTATATCTAAATGTCTGATGGGATGCTTCTTATGTTACTTATTGTTTATTGTTTATTATTAACACAAATAAGTAAACTATCAAAAAGGACATGTTTGGGCTCCATTCCATTGCATCAAATGCAAATGTACAGAAGAGAAGAATGGACCATGCACATTGCACTATACTTTTTATTTACATTTTTTGCCTTTATTTAAAAGGACAGTCAGGTAGAGATGGGAGAGACTCGAACTTGGGTCACTTGCACTATAATGTCAAGGCAAACTCCTCCCAAATGCCATTTTTATTGCTGTTCACACTGGTTCACACTCACTGAACATTCACAATATTATTTTTTTTTTTTATAAACACAGGAAAAATGGACAAATATCCCTTTAAATCGAGAATTTATGGGAAAAAGTTGACAAGCAGAACAAATAACCTCAATGATGGTATGTATACTGGTGCAGAGGAGTAACTGAAAATAAGCAGACTGGATCTGAAAAGTTTTATCTCTGCTCTCTTTGAGATTTTTGTTTCTTTGCAGATGAATATGAAATTTTGATCCTTTCAAATTTAAGTCCTTACAGCCACTTGTTTACTTTGAAGCTGTGCCATATAAACATACTACCTGGCATTGCAAATATTTAAACCTGTGATGTCTGGACTCTGCACTCCCAAATGCCACATTCTAAAATAAGCCTTGGAGAACAGATTTCATATGCCTAATAACATGTTCATATTAGTTCATACTAGCTACTTTTAATCAATAATTCTCTGTTTGTACACTGATATTTCTTCTTTTTAAGTTGCTGATATTTGAAGAGTTGGCCTATCAATAATGTTCAAAACACTGAGTGAATGGGTTAATTATTAATTAACATTAACTATAAATGCTGTACATATAAATTTACTAAATACTAGAATTATATTGTACATTGTTTGGTTTTTGTCAGCGATCAACGTGTTTTTGTAAAGCTTGCATTGTGTTTGACCAAGGAGCAGGAGCAACATATAATCCATTATAACCACTGTGTAAGCCAACTGCAAAAATCAAAGTGACTTTTTTATTGATTTTTCTAGTTTGAGTACTTGTTAAACATTTCCTGTTAATCAGGTCACATGTTTAGGTCTTGTGGGGTTTATGATAAAAACAGCAGCATTACTAACAGCAGCAATGTCTAAACTGCAGAGCAGATCTACAGCAGAGCCTGTTTCATGTGTTAGTTTTTTCACGATATGTTAGTTACCTGCTTTTGATTTTCTTACAGCTTACAGACAAAAGAAGACAGCTGGTGGAACAACACATTGCTTTGTCAAGAAAAGCAAGGTATGTTGTCACAACACTTATTTTCCTTCATTATTTTCCTCATTAATCTCTCCCAAAAAACACTTTTTTTATAGTTTATGTGTTGCTCACCAGGTCATGGGGATTCATCACTCTATAGTGATTCTGCTACTGGTCCTGTGTGCCTCATTGTCCACTTATGGTCAGACAGAAGAAGTAAAACAGCGTTATAAGAAATTCATCAGGCAGCATGTGTTTGGAGCCATGAATGTGCAGAGATGTGACAGTGAGATCCGTACGAGACACATCACAGGATCCCAAAATAACAACAGCTGCAAAGAAGTCAACACCTTCATACTAGCAAATAACAACCAAGTTAAAGCAGTTTGTACTGGAGGAGGTACTCGACTCCCTGAAAACAGAGACTTGTATATGAGCAACAAGCCATTTCCTGTAGTTACATGTACATTAACCAGCGGGGAGAGACACCCCAAATGTGAATACAGAGGACACAGATCCACTCGAAAGATTGTTGTGGGGTGTGCAGGCGACTGGCCAACACATTATGAAGAAGGCGTCATTGTATAGATGTCAAGCATAGTCTCTCATAGCTTCATATTAATTTACTGTTCATTTATTAACTGTTATTTTTTAACAGTGTTATTCATTGTTTACTGTTGATTAATTATGTAAACTCACAATCAGATAATTCTTAGACATTAATGTGCAATAGCTTATACATTGTGCAGTAATATATATGCAGTAGGCTAAGGAAAATCATTTTTTGACACTTTTTTAATTTAATTGTTTAATTCATTCAAGTAAAACTCAACTTTTAACTAATTTTATATTATGAGAAGCATATGCATTAATAAAATTGGTTTGTTGATTTTTCCCCATTTTGTATAACAGACGAATGAATGAATTCATTTTATGAATGAAATTAATTAAAGTAGAATTTGAGCCGTATTTCATGTCGTGCTTTTAAAAGGGTTACAAACTCTTTTCAAGTTATATTAATGCTAGCGTATTGTGTCATGTTCATAAATAACCGATAAAAAAAAAAAAGTGAATTTACACACAAAAGATAGGCACATTGTTTTAATTTTGCCAACATTTCTTTCATTATTGCTGGATGAGACTCCCGGCCAGGCTGAAATTTTGTCCCAGACCGGCATTAAATTAATTTTTGTAAATATTTGTGGCTTGAAACAGCTAAAAAAATTAAAGTGTACTGCAGCTCTGTGGATGTTTTGCCATTTGTGTATGGTTATTAAAGTTAATTAAAACTATTAAAAACATTTCTGTTATAAAGCTGAATTAAAGTAACATAAATTATACGTTTTCGACACGGTGTATAAGTATATAAGATCATAAAACGGAATAAAATCACATATATAAAATAAATAAATAGTCCTATTCGCGAAATATATTTGACTTAAATGATTCACAGAAACGAAAGAAAAACTGTGACAAGTTCTAGGCTATATGCAGAGTTTCTGCCCATTTTTCTAATGCAACAAGTTCACGGAAAGGAAATCAATAGCCTATATGGCAGAAAGCGATATCTGTTTGTTTTCTTTATTTTATAAAGCATGGTGTTTTGTTGTTATTGTGACACAAATAAAAGTATATCCTTTATAGTTTTATATGATGTCTGTCTTATCTTTGATTGTGCTGTCATAAAATTCAAATGATCGCGCAGGCGCACACCTCACATATTAGTTATAACATCACAGCCTGTTCATTATCAAAATAAAATAAGCCAACCAAACATATAAAAAGTTAGGCTACACTACTCAATTGAAATCCGAAGCACAATCCATTGTGTTCACTCACCAAACATTGCACATGTGAAGGATGATTTACGTGCAGTGAAGTTCAAATCATAATAACTAATAGTATTCAAATACATCATGAATATGGAAACATTTTTGAGTGGATTCATGCCGAATATGAGAGGTAAGTTATGTGGGCCTGACGACCGTTCCAGTTTCAGCAGAAATTAATTCGCTTTGAGTTGATGTTGTAGACTTGTAGCCTATTTTTCATTAGTTTTCTGAAAACCGTTAAATTTAAAGGATTTGTTAGCCTATGGAGTGAGAAGAACTAAAATAGTTTTTAGTAATGTTTATCTGTATTTATAATGTAAACATTTAGCTTTATTTGCCAGCATTTTACATTAGGCTATTCGTGAATGTAATAAAATGCGACTTGGCCTTTACGCGGCTTAGCCTACTTTTTATTTTTTAATTATTTTTTTTTTATATATATATATAGTACCTCAAAAACGCAGTTTTATAAAAGGTATTTTGCATGCAGGAAACGTTTTAAAATATTTTTAAAAAATTACTTTAAAACTAGTGAACTTTTGTATGTGTGCACGCGGGCGCGTCCCTGTCTGTTTTGCCATTGCGCATTATAAGTAGTGGTGCCCCCCCCCCCCCCCCCCCCCCCCCCCATGGGATTGAAATGCCCCCCCAGTTATGCCATCCTGGCGCCGGGCCTGTTGAGTGTAACAGTGTATTTTTTAACTGAAGTAAACCTTTTTGCATCCCTAAAAAAAAAGAATACTAGCATTAGCCTTATTTCTCTGATTGTCTTTCATCTCAAAGCTGTCAGTTTTTTAAGCTTACTGCACAATGTGCACATACAACTATCACATATATTGACACTGGACTATAGTAAGCTAGCATGTCTGTAGACAGCCGATATCTATAAGGAAATCTCCCGTTTAGAAACTTGGTGCTTCCTGCTTCTTTACAATCAAGAAGCTAAAATGAAATCTACTAAATATTTATACTTATTTATACTAAATATATATTTAGAAAAATAAAAAATAAATAAATAAAAAATCTGAAATTTAGAATATGTCGTGAGAAATACATTAAATCAAGTCCATTTGCCGGTTATTCGCGTCTTTTATTTTGTAAAAAAAATAATAAAATAAATCCGAACTTCCTGTTTGTGTTTGGAAGGCCAACGCTGGCTTCACGTCGCTACTGAACGCGGATTCAGACAGACAGCTGCCGCTGTTCACCTTCAAACTAACCACAAATCGCACTTATGAGCTCGACTGAAAACCAGTGGACATAAATGGACCAATTTCAGGTGAACGCTTCTTCATAAAGGTCTTGTTACAGCACTGTTAGGTCTATATCTTCATAAAACAGTGGTGAAGTTGCTAACAGTTGATTGCTAGCAAGAACTGGTGATCATAACAACTTAAAACAGCATCATCATCATCATCATCATCATCTCCTCACATGCTGCTAATGACTGAACGACTCAGCTCTTCTTCATTTGAGCCATGATACCTTTTAACTACCGGTGTTAAAATCATAACATAGATCCTACTAGCCTGCTGTGAGTGCTACAGCCAGTTTGCTGTAGATTAATGTCCATTGTCTGATGTGTTGAGGAGGCTTTTTCAGTTTTACCTCATTGAGCTCTTGTTCAGTTTTGGCTTTTTTGACAGCTGTGAAAATGGTCATTATGAATTATGATAGTTTAGATGCATTAACATTTAATGTGAAAGTGACACCCTATTTCTTTCTCTCAGACATTTAATTAATGTATTTATTCTTTACAAAGGAGTGAGTGATGATTGTGTGTTGATGCCCCAAACAAGAGGATCAGGACAGAGGGAGTGAGTTTATTACCTTCCCTTGGAGGATATCTCACTGCCCTGGACATGATGGGCCCACGGCGCAAGGTCACCAGGACTCATAGTTTGGGGGGAGGAACATTTATCTCTCTTGGACATGAGGAACTTAAAGACTATATCAACGAGCTCTCGCATGAGGTGCTCTGCCACATATTCCGGTCAGTACATCACATCACTAGTTGGTACAGTAGTTAGAAATGTATTACCAATGCTATAATTGTCGATCCATTCTCCTAACCATTTGTCCTAACTAGAGTCGCTAAGATCCCTGCGATTCTATTCTCTATTCCAGAAAGTTTTTGACAGCTGTTATAGGTTAACTCAAATTGCAGTGGTTTATAGTTGACTTGAATTATGATACATAAGTCCATCTCCCCACAGATACTTACCCATGCAGGACATAATGTGTATGGAGTGTCTCTCACGGAAACTGCGGGAGGCAGTGACTCTGTACTTACGGGTGGTGAAGGTCGTGGACCTTTGTGCCAGCCGGTGGTGGGAGTACATGCCCTCAGGTAGACACAACTTTTAATGCTGAAATTTCAGTACTGACATCTATTTATAACCAAACCTGGTATAAATGCGTAGTCAGTAGGTTTGAATTGTCTAAGGGCTTTGAATTTATAATCAGATAAAGTAACATACTCATTAACTTGACATAGTAAGACACTGACTTAGTTCTGCACAGAATCTGCACCCACTCAACAGATTTCTGCCAGATTTTAAAGTATTCATATCCCTCACCCTGCATATTTGTGTATTAAAAGTTTTGATTAGGCTTTCAGCTGTTTATGACTTATTACCTAGTACTCTCAGCTACTTACCATGCTTAAATGTAGTGGTTCATAATGATTTATGCTTATATGTAGAATGCAGGGTGTCCAGTGTAAAGCTAAATTTTCAGTACCATAACATTAGACTTTAGTGTCGAAAGACTAGAAATCATTCTAATATGCTGATCAAAAAACATTTCTTATTATTATCAATGTTGAAAACAGCTGTGTTGCTTAATATTTTAGAGGAAACTGTGATACTTTTTTTATAGAATTCTTTGATGAATAGAAAGTTCAAGAGAACAGCTTTTATTTGAAATATATATATTTTTTTGTAACATTGTACATATGTTTTCTTTACTGACACTTTTGATTAATTTAATGCATCATTCCTGAATAAAATTATTCATTTCATTAAAAAACTGACCACAATATTTTTAATAAGTGTATATTACTTGTGTAATAATAATTTAATGATGACAAATAAGATGTACTAAAATATCAAAATTGTCTATTTTACCCAATTTTACTTGAAAACAGTGAAATTATTGAAAACAGATCGTGTTTATTACCTTTTACCAGAGCTTTTGATAGGTATTGGCCAATGCCAGTGATCTCCAGTTATCCGATTAATAGACCTGGCAAATATATTGGTCTACTCTTACGTAAACCTTTCTTGGAAGATAGATTTGTTTTGAACAGTTTTCCAAATTGGTGAAGCCAAGAATACTAGTCTTAAAGCCTTACAACACTTAAAACACTTGAAATGTGACTCTGTCAATTTTTTGTGCTTAGTTCAGTTGTTTGAATTATGTGTGTTTCTCAGGTTTCACAGACTCCAGTTTCCTCATGCTAATGAAGAAGATGCCTGATTTGGAGCAGCTGTATGGTCTTCACCCACGTTATTTAGAGAGAAGGAGGGTCCGAGGTTATGAGGCCTTTAGCATTCCTGGTGTTTTGGAGGCTCTACAGGCCTGTCCCAACCTTATAGTGAGTCTATGATATATATGATATAGTTGTCAAAATTACCGACTAATATATCTGCACATAGACGGATCCGCTGACAGACGCCTGCTTTCAAACACTCCCGTGTGCTTCTGTGTAAGTGCTCAGTGAAGAGCGTGAAGCAATGATCATTGTAGCCAATCACAGTCATATCTGTTGAACGCGTGAACACAATGGCCAATCACCGGCGTTTAAGAATCTGCTCAACAGCACTCAAATGCTAGCGGGAAATGGACGTTTTTAAAATTTCTCTACCGACTGGTACCGAAGTCAGTACTTTTGACAACATTATTGTCATTTCAGTTTATAAAAAATATTTGTCAATCTATTTTCAACTACAGTTGAAAATAAGGACAATACCTGCACTTACAGGGTGTGGAGACATCGCATTTGGAGCTGGTGGAGGCGATATGGAACTACATGCCTCAGGTTCACATTCTAGGGAAGTTTAGGAACCGCAACGGGGCCTTTCCTATTCCCTCAGAGAACAAACTCACTATTCCAGCTGCAGCTAAAATCCAGACCCTCCATCTTGTCGGTAAGTTTCAGATTGCTTTCACTGTGCAAACTGTTTTCCACATTATCTTGGTCATCTTGTCACAAACCTTTCTGATTCTCTTTCTTATAGGTGTCAATGTACCGGAGATCCCCTGTCTGTCCATGCTCAGGCATCTGTACTTGAAATGGGTGCGCCTCACTAAGCCTCAGCCCTTCAAAGACTTTCTCTGTGTGAATTTGCGTACGTTCGTCATGAGGAACTGCGCTGGCCCCACTAATTCTCTGAAGTATGTGCCTCTTGTCACCGGTCTGGCCTCTGCCCGCAACCTAGAGCAGCTGGAGCTGGTGAGGGTGCCATTCTTGGGTGGACTGATTCAGCATGTTGTGGAGGATAGCTGGAGGTCAGGTAAGATTAACATTTTTTCAGCTTCTTATAAATAGGAGTCATACTTAAACTGCTGAGCAATATATTATAGAATTGTAAAGCACACTCAACTTTTTTTTTTTTGACTATGCAATTGTTCTTGCAGTACCTATTTCTCATTGACTATGTGAATGCAATACAAATATTGTTTTATGTATTTTGAGCAAGAGAATAGTATGCAGTGTGCACTGCTAGAATAAAGTTCCAGGTCTGTGACATATTGGCTAAATTACATCTCTTCTAGGAGGATTTCGTAATTTGCACACAATTGTATTTGGTGCCTGTAAAAATGCACTTGAAGTGGATCTGGGCTACCTCATCATTACTGCTGCTCGCAGGTAAATCTGGGTTTAAACATTCAAAGAACACACTAAACTTGATAACACTGATTCCTTTATAGAATTAGAGATGTTATCAGAATCAACTCTGGTTGTCCAGGTTGCATGAAGTTCGAATCCAGCCTTCCTTAACCAAAGATGGGGTGTTCTCCGCACTGAAGATGGCTGAACTGGAGTTCCCCCAGTTTGAGACTTTGCACCTTGGATATGTTGATGAATTTCTGTTGCAGTGTAAGTCATTGTTATAACATGTCTGTCATCAATCTCATCTTGTTACAAACCTTTTGTTCATCTTCAAAATGTTTTTAATGAAAGCTGAGAGATTTCTGTTCCTCCATTGACAGTCCATTCCATCAAAACCTTCAAGTATCATAAAGTTCATGAAGACATCATGAAATTATGTGTCATGCAAGCACATTTGAGTTTGCCATATTTAATCTGTTCTATGTATGACTGTTGATCATTGTTTCTTTTAGAAGACTTGGATAAAACGGATTCATATGGATTCATTTTATGATGTCTAACTTTTTAAAGTGTCATGGTTTTGGTTGAACAGACTTTCAATGGAGGAACAGATATCTTGTATATCTTAGTTTGTGTTTCAAAGATGGATGGCAGTCTTATGGGTTTGGAATAAGTAAATGATGACCGAATTTTGATTTTTGGGTGAACAAACCCTTCATTTACCTGCAATAAAATTGTTTCACACAGGTAACATGAGCCATGCTGAGTTAGTCAAATACGGTCTTGCTGATGTGATCGAGAATCCAGGAATCATCACAGACATTGGAATGAAGGCTGTTAATGAGGTGTTTACCTCCATCAAGTATCTGGTTATTTATAACTGTCCTCATCTACACAATCCACAGAACTGGATCACAGGTAATAGATCCATCATCATTTATTTATGTATTTTCTGACTTGATGGTACACTGATTTTTCTTTTTAAATGTACCATTTCTATCAGCATTATCTGGAACATTCTTAAAGGGTTAGTTCACCCCAAAATGAAAATGATGTCATTAATTACTCACCTTCGTGTCGTTCCAAACCCGTAAGACCTTCGTTCATCTTCGGAACACAAATTAAGATATTTTTGATTAAATCAGAGAGCTATCTGACCCTCCATAGACAGCAACGCAACTGAAATGTTCCCAGGTCCAGAAACGTAGTATATACATTGGTAAAACAGGCCCATGTGACATCAGTGGCTCAGCTTCAGTTTTGCAACGGTATGAGAGTACTTTTTTTGCGCAAAGAAAACAAAAATAACATAATTTACTCAACAATTCTTCTCCCCCGAGTTACATCTTCTGCCATTTTGGAGAATACCCAAGAACGTATTTGATGTAATCAGCGTTATTTACGTTCGGGGGAAAGTGCGCATGAACGTATAATCTGCGTAATAAGCGTTGTTTACACTTAGGGGAAAGCATGCGTATGTATTGTGATACTCTCTAAAATGGCGGAAGATGTAACTCGGGGGAGAAGAATGGTTGAGTAAATTGTTATTTTTGTTTTCTTTGCGCAAAAAAAGTATTCTCGTAGCGTCGCAGAACTGAAGTTGAGCCACTGATGTCACATGGACCTATTTTACTGATGTATTTACTACGTCTCTGGACCTGGGAACATTTCAGTTGCGTTGCTGTCTATGGAGGGTCAGATAGCTCTCCGATTTAATCAAAAATATCTTAATTTGTGTTCCGAAGATGAACAAAGGTCTCACGGGTTTGGAACAACATGAGGGTGAGTAATTAATTACATAATTTTCATTTTAGGGTGAACTAACCCTTTAAAAGCTGACAGTTGATTTTATGCATTTTTTTAGTACCAGTTTTAAAATTGGACTAATTATCTGTTCTTTTTTTTTTAAAGACCACTCACGCTGGAGTCGCTTGGTAGACCTCACTCTAGTGCGCTGTCATGCTATCAAGCTGGAGTCGTTCAGTCAGTTCATTGAGATGCTTCCCAGCCTGGAATTTATCTCTCTGGACCAGATGTTTCGTGAACCTCCCAAGGTGAGCTGTCAGCTCGTTAAAACAGAGTTGACGGAGTGATATTCATTCATTATCTACACACTATCACTTTGATATCTTTACCATTTGATGTAAACAGACAGTTCAGGGTCTTTCCATATACAATAATCACAATATGTGTACTTTTGAACAGTAAAGAAGTTACAATATAAATGAAAATAATATATACTACAGGAGATTAAATGTTATGAGGCATGTTAACTTTATTTGTTTACCACAGGGCTGTGCCCGTGTGGGACTCAGTGCAGGCACGGGTATCGGAGTTTCATCTGCCCTGGTCAGCAATCAGAATTCTAACAATGATAATGACAATAATAACAACAACAATCACCAGAACAATAATGATGCAAACATTCCACCAAATAACAACGATGACCAGGTCGAAGATGTGCCTCAGCAACACCACCGTGGCCCAGAGGGTACGTATATACATTATCATTCAAAGTTTTAGGGTCGCAAAGTTTTTTTTTTTTAGTTTTTTTTTATTTTTTTTTTTTTGCCAAATAAATACTGTTCCTCTGAACTTTCTGTTCATTAAGAAAAGTCTTGGTTTCCAAAATTTTTTTTAGCAGCACTGTTTTTAACATTTATAATGAGAAGAAATGTTTCTTGAGCACCAAATCGGCATATTAGATTTATGAAGGATCATGTGACACTGAAGACTGGAATAATGACTGCTGAAAATTCAGCTTTGCCATCAAAGGAATTAAATGGCATTATAAAATATATTCAAATAGAAAAAAAGTTGTAAATTGTAATACTGTTTCACAATTTTACTGTTTTTACTGTATTTTTGATCAAATCAATGCAGCCTTGGTGCACACAAGAGACTGCTTTCAAGAACATTTACCAAAATATTACCAACTGCATACTTTTGAATGATAGTGTACATCTAGAGTTTGATGATTGTTTGGTTGCTTATAGCTTTGAATTAACTTTTCTTCTTGACTTCAATCAGAGATTCCCGATGTTGAGGGCATGGTGGCAGACAACATGGAGCCTGAGCCAGTTCTTTTGGCCTCCAATCCAGAGGAAGAGACCCAGGGATCCAGCCAGACTACTAATCCTTCACTTGAACAGGATGAAGAACAAGCAGGTCTGATGAAACCTAGCAAATAATGTGAACAGATGGGATACGTTTGATGATTCGCCATTAACATTTGTGCTTTTCTTTTATAATTTAATTCAGGACCTAGTGGAGTTCAAACCTCAGTAAAGAAGCAGTCGGTGGTTGTGTCAGACTCAGACAGTGAGGATGAGTACTGTCCAATCAGGACGCCAGCTGCTGCCCGCTCTCAAGGCCAGTACCCTGAGACAGAAGCCCAGGGGAAGAGCAGTACAACTGTGACTCCACATGGTATTTGAAGACAATTTCTTAAAAAAAATGAATATCATTGCTTTAAATGATAGCATATTTTTGATCAATATGCACTACTGTTCAGACTTTATCATTTAATTCATACATTTCATTCGTACATGTGACTTAAGTGACCAGTCGTATTATAATATTTTTGGCCATATAAATTCAGAAATATTATCCGTTTGACTGCACTAACACTACTGGAAGAGAGAGAACTTGATGGCTGACTTATGCCGATACGCTTGTTGTGCTGTATTCTGAAAGGTAAAGGTAAAACTCCACTGCGTAGACGTGGACCGCAGCCTCAGGAGCTCAGCTGTGAGAAAGGCTGTCAGGTGACCAGCGAGCAGATCAAGGCTGACATGAAGGCAGCCACTGAGACGGCTGAGCGTGGGGCCAGAGACAGAAACAGTGGACCTGGGTCTGCTTCAGGCTACGCTGCCGGCAGCTGTGTTTGCTCCATCCGCTGGAGGGAGGACTCGGCCAATCAGGACAACCAGGGTGGGGCGAGTAGAGGAGAGGATGACATGGTGAGGACTCGCTGCACGTGCAGCAGGTCTAGTCAAGGCTCTGAAAACAGAACTCGAAGTGACCATGGCCTGCCAGCAGAGGGCGAAAGCCATAGATCAGAACGTCACAGCCCAGAACAGAGAGCAGGAGGAGATGAGATGGAGGACAGGCACTCTAACACTCAACCCAGGACTCAGGACTCATCTGAGGGACATAGTGAGAGGACTGCAGGCCACCAACAAGGATCATCACACAGAAGCCCTACAGATGAGTTTCCCAGGAGACCAGTCACTCGTGCACGCAGCAGACTTTCCTCTGTGCCCCTGGTGTGTGAGTCAGGTAAGATGAGAGCAGAGGTTCCTCACAGTGGGATGTCAGAGTCAATTGAACAATGGAAAAAAGGCACAGTTGGGTAAAGACTGATCCTCGTGGTGTGCCGTTTGTGCATAGCATAAAAGCAGATGGAGGAACGCTGGGGGTCTGGATTACTCCACTTTTAGTCTATATTGGCAGTTATATTTCAGGACATTTCCTTGTGTTCATGACATTTAGATAAAGTGAAACACTCATTTTGTCTCCTAGTGAACCTACAGTACAGAGAAGTGATGGTGTAGAATGTCTAATGTCTACAAAGTGTAGATGCATTTATTTCAGGAATATTTCAACCTTTTTACAGGCCCTCTTAATAGAAAGACATGAAGTGTAATAGATGACTTTATAAGATATTGAATATTACATTACATACTTTATAATGCTTACGTTGTATACTACCATTCAAACATTTGGGGTGGTAAGATGTTTTAAATGCTTTTGAAGTCTTTTATGCTCACCACGGCTGCAAACATACATTAAAAACAGTAATATAGTGAAAAAATATTACAATTTAAAATTACTTTTTTCAATTTTAATATATTTTTTTTAAATGTAATTTATTCCTGTGATGTCAAAGCTGAACTTTCCACAGCTATTATTCTAGTCTTCAGTGTCACATGATCCTTCAGAAAGCATTCTAATATGCTGATTTTCTGCTCAAAAAACAAACCAAAAAAACCTTATTATCAGTGTGGAAAAAAAATTGTGCTGCTTAATATATTTGTGGGGACTGTGATATATTTTTTCATGATTCTTTAATTAATAGAAAGGGGAAAAAACAGCATTTACTTGAAATAGAAATCTTTTGCAACATCATAAATGTCTTTACTGTCACTTTTGATCCATTTAATCTGTCCTTACTGAATACAGTTGTTAATTTCCTTAAAAAAAAACTTACTGACCCCAAACTTTTGAATTGTAGTGTATTTACAACTCATATACTTTTAAAATTACATTTAAATTTACTCATCTATCATTATTTATCAACTGTGTGACCGTCACGCTTCAAAAAGGACTCAAAAGTACAATAAAAGTTGTTCACCAGGCTCATAAAACAATGAAATCTGCCAAGACAGACTGAAATCAGTGTCGATGAGCACTGAGAATCTTGACATCCCTCTTAGCGCTTCTTTGTGTTTTTGTGAGTGAAGTAGCTATGTTCAATTTATGAACGAGTTATTGTTTTAAAGCAAATCTTTTAAATTAATTGGTTGATCCATGAGATTAAAATGACAGAAGGTCCATGGTATGTTCCTTTTTCTTCCTCCTATGACAGTAAGGTAACTGAAATGAGATTTAATAAAGATGAATTTGACTATCAATATAACTTCTATTTCATTTCTCATCACATTTTGGTATTTCCAGAACTACCCAAAGCAAAGCCTCGGGTTGTGGTGAAAAGGAAACGTATGGCAGACAAGTCCACCAGCACCAGTGACCCTGTGACTGAAGACGATCATGTGCAGGTGGGTTCATGGTCTTGTTTCTCTCAACTAAATGTTTCTTCAATGCACTTTCTTACAGAACACAATTATTTTGCACATTATACAGGTGCTCAGCCTTAAATCTAAAAACCTGGTGGGAATCACACTTACAAACTGTGGCATCACAGACCTGGTCCTTAAGGAGTGCCCCAAAATGATGTTTGTTCACGGTGAGTTAATAACAGAAAATGTTGACATTGACATAAGAGTCAAATTGTATCAAATCCTAATGCGTAATTTGATTCTTTCTTCCCAAGCGACACGCTGTAGGGTGCTGAAACACTTGGTAGTAGAAAGTGCCCCCATAGTAAACCGCTTTGATTACGCACAATGCAAGAAGTTGGACATGGAACAGGTGCTTGACCAGATCTTACGGATGCCACCAGAGAGAAACCGTATCATCTACATGAGGCCAATGCAGCAGGTCAGCTTTATTCTTTAGTAAGGAGTGAGTTGCCATTGCAGCGACAATCAATAGTTTTCTTAGTATTGTTGACATAAGACTTACAATTGTCACATCTGATGAAACTCTGTATAGTATTACTATTGATTGCATAAGTGCAACATTTAAAAAAGTTGGTTTTTTTTTTTTGGTTTTTTTTGCATTTGAACAGCATTCTATTTTCATTATTATATATGCATACATTGTTATATACACACATATTTATAAATGCTTTGGAAACCTAAACACTTCGATTTTAATGATTTATTGGCCATTGTTTTAATAAATACGTAATAAAAATAACATTGTGTATTGATGGCTGACATAGATGAGGTTCTGCAAGAAGGAAATTATTAGAATAGTTTGTAATGTAATCATCATTGGGAATGAAGAAATCATTGATGTTTTGCATCATGTGCAACTGTTTTCCAGCAAACGTGTGATTTGGATTTATATATGCTTAATATGTAGAGTTACATTGCAGCTTTGTTTTTGAGCTTTTTAAAGGGTATTTAAAGCACAATATGTTACAGTTATGTTCTTTTCAACATCCAGATTGATTCTCTGACTCTGGAGAAAAAGCTTTTCAGCGGTCCGTATCCATACCATATTGCTATTGTCCATGAGTTCAGCAACCCACCCAATGTCAGGAACAAGGTGCGTGTACGTAGCTGGATGGACACCATTGCCAACATTAGCCAGTAAGTGGTCTACATTACCCATAATACAGTACTCATAAAACTGCGTCAGTAATTAGAATATTTCCGTTTTGACACATTCTGATATGGACCAAGAATAAAAGCATTGCTTAGCGTTTTAGTGTTTATCATCTTTATAGTACTGCAATGTCTAATTTATTGTTGCCTGTCTCATTACACTTTGATTCTGCAAAATTATGCCAGTTTTCCAAATGGCTCATCTGATTCCTGCTTTGTCCACCAGAAGGCACTATTTTCTTATCAAACTAGACCCAAAAACTCACAAGCTGTGTTTTTATCCTTTCACAAGAGAACTCATCAAGTATGAATTCTTTCCGGAGGCCACACGGACGGAAGAGGATGTAAAGAAGTATCCCAGCTATCCCTGGGGCCGAGACATCTACACTTTAGAGGGTGAGAGGAAACAGATCAGGATCCTTCGAGACTAGTTCCAAGTTTCCCCTCACTTCCTCTGGAAACACAGTTATAGTTTTAGTATGTGTGAGAGAGAGGAGAGAGAAATTTACAGTTGCATTTACATTTTCCAAATCCCTTACAAAAAGTTAATCATCTTAATGGATGAGAAAAGTTGCAGAATGTTGAATCTGCCCATAAATGTTTACAAGATCTCTTTCAGTTTTAAAGGAATAAAAAAGTAATGGTATTCAATCTTTCCTACACTCCCTGTGCTTTAGGAGTAGTAGATGGGGCGCCGTATTCAATGATCACAGATTTCCCGTGGCTTCGCTCGTTACGCACAGCAGAGCCCAACAGTTACGCCCGATACGACTTTGAGGATGATGAAAGTAGTAAGTAACACACTGTCTATCATCAAATAACAAAGTTCAGGTGTTAATAATCAGATACAGATGCATCATAACTATAGCACAATTGATATTTAGTCAACCATTTATTTTCCAATGTTATTTTTACTTTTTTTTTTTTTCATTTTGATTATACAATTATATGAATTATATAACATAATAAAAGTTTGAGCTTGGTTAGACTGTTTTTGAAAGAAGCCTCTTTTGTTCATCAAGGCTGTATTTATTTGTTCAAAAATACTTTTTTTTTTTTTTTTTTTTTTTAAACCAATATCCAAAATCACAGTCTGAACTCTCTCTCGCTCACTCTCTGAAATGTTCCTTTCTGTCAGCCACTATCTATGCGCCACGGCGTAAGGGACAGCTCTCAGCCGACATCTGCATGGAGACCATTGGTGAGGAGATCTCAGAGCGACGACAAACACGTAGGGGTGTTTTCCAGCGTGTGGTGGTCGTCTTCATACACTACTGCGACGTTCGGGGGGAACCGGTGGATGACGACTACATCTAAAACAATCACTGCTCAGCTGGAGATGCTGGAGTGAGCTCTTCAACTCTCTGCCAGGCTCTGCCCACCTCTGTGTGAGAACAGAGAGGCATCTTAGACGCAGCCTCAGTGTGGAAAACCAAGGCATTTCCAGTTGCCTTTATCTCTGAGTTGACTTGAAACAGAGAGTGATCGCTTTCAATCAGCCATTGTCTTTTTGTGAGTTCATTCTAGACTAATGAACTGTAGAGTAATGGTGTCACCAGGCTGCTTTGCTTGTGTTCATTACATGAAGGATGAATGGCAGCACATTTACAGTAAAGATGGGGTGATGGTGTCAGCAGTTGTTTTTGTTGCTGCAGTTGCACACATGGGAAAAGACATGCAGAGCCATGACAGCTGGCATATGAAATCACTTGTTTGGTTTTTGTTGGAGATGGAAATATTGTTCTTGGTAGGTTTTTTTTTTACAAACCCAGGCAGAGTCTTTGGCCACTTGACATGAATTCACAGTGTGTGTCTGCACCATTGCAGGCAATAACAATGTAATTTTTTTTTGCACCTCATACTTTTTGAGAGACCTTTGTTTTAAAAAATTCATATTTTATTTTTATTTTTCTCTCACCTTTTCTCCAGAAGATGGCTTATGTGTATTTCACTATTAATGGTGCTGTAAGTCAGTTTAACCCAGAACCTGGTGAAGAGATTAAATGTTTCTTGGCCCATGAGAGGAACGTGGCAGAATCTGTGAATAAGTGTAGCTCGTTTTCCTCTCTGTGATCTTCACAGTGTTAAAAAATAGAAAAGCTGAGAGTATTTTATGCACAAATATTTTTTTTTAGTCTTTTCCTCTTAGTTGAACCCTCTTTTTTATGGAACTCCAGTAGAATAGTTTTAAATCAGAAGCACAGTGGATAAAGTTCCCAGGCATATCCCTTATTCATCTTCAGATGACTTGATGCATTTGACTTCATGCTCTTTTCCTCACAAACTCACTCTCTTCATATAGTGAAGCATCTTCAGAAATAGCCCTGTGCTATTAACTTGCATTATAACCTATACCAGAGACGACAGAGTCAGCATTACTGTTTCTGGATGGTTTCATTCCTCCTCCTTGCCTAATCCTTCACATAGTTGCTTAGTTGCATTACAAATGACAAATGTGGATAATGTTAATGCATGAAAACCCCTGTCTCGCTGCTCTACTTTGTGCTTTTCTGGGTGACCCACTCTGCCATGTTCAAAAGCCAAGAAACTCCATGGATTGAATCTGCACCCATGCTGAGCACTGCAGATACTTGTGTACAAAGTTTGTGTACAGATGTTCTGTATTTAAATGATTTGTTTTATATGTTTATATAAAATAATAAATATTTCACTAAGACATTGTGTCATGACTGTCATTGTTTTTCTTGTATTGTAAGTGTATATATATTTATAATTATAATAATTATTATTATTATTATTATACAATACACATTATGTAAATATATTATATATATATATGTTCTGTTTATTATAAGCACGTGGTGCAGTTATGTTGTCTGCAGCTTTAAATGTTGAAGCTTTTAAATTTTGGATGTTTTTATCGTTCATTAGATGGAAATAACAATTCTGAAACTGATTCCAATTATATCATTCCTCTGTATCCTTATAGCTGTGTTGTGGGCTCATTAAATTAGAATTATTATTAAATCTATAGTTTAAATTTCCAGCAAAGTAATTATTAAAATACAGATAGCCAATCAGAATCTACTCAATGTTAAAGAGCTCAGGCACTTAAAGGGATAGTTCACCCAAAAATGAAAATTCTGTCATTAATTACTCAGCCTCATGTCGTTCCAAACCCGTAAGACCTTCGTTCATCTTCGGAACACAAATTAAGATATTTTTGATGATATCTGAGAACTTTCTGACCCATCATAGACAGCAACGCAACTGAGATGTTCCCAGGTCCAGAAACGTAGTAAGAACATTGTTAAGTTGTGGCCTAATGGTTAGAGAGTCTGACTCGTAACCTAAAGGTTGCGGGTTCGAGTCTCGGGCCGGCAGGAATTGTAGGTGGGGGGAGTGAGTCACCCTCAATACCATGACTGAGGTGCCCTTGAGCAAGGCACAGAACCCCCAACTGCTCCCCGGGCGCCGTGTGTGTGTTCACTGCTGTGTGTGTGCACTTTGGATGGGTTAATTGCAGAGCACAAATTTCGAGTATGGGTCACCATACTTGGCCACATGTCATTTCACTTAAAACAGTCCATGTGACATCAGTGGTTCAACCGTAATGTTATGAAGCTACAAGGATAATTTTTGTGTGCAAACAAAACAAAAATAATGACTTTATTCAACAATTCTTCCCACGAGTACTGTAATTCATGGCAGAACTTTCATTTTTGGGTGAGGTATCCACTTGTAAACACATTTATGTTTAACTGTGTAATTCATAAAAGTAGTATAATTCGCAATTGTGCTGTTAGTCTGAAAGTCAACACTGCTCTGATTCCCCAGCCCCTTTATAAAATTATTTTTCTCTTTAAGGTGACCTCCACCATATTTTTACAGAGAGCTGCATGTGTCTAATTATGTGAGTAGCAGTCAGTTTCTCACTTTAGTCTGCAATTATAGTGTAACAGTCCCACATGCCTACAGTACAGCAAACGCGTGCATGTAAAATCCATTTACATACTCAGACACGGGGCTGCGTTCAATAACCCACAAGGCAAGAGAGGGGAGTTTGTCTACACACTTTGCTGTTGTAAATTACCCATTCTGGATTTAATCTTGTCACATTGTTTACAATATGTCACTGACACCAAAAAGGTGTTTAATGTTTCAGGTCATTTGTCGCTTAACACTGTATAAGCAGGAAGAGGAGAGATTTGTGGTTTGAGCAGAACCCCTCCTGTACTCAGTTCCTGTCTGAGGGGGCTGGTCAAACCTGCAGCATTTCCAAATAAAATCCAGCCAGTTTCACCAAGAGAAATCAATCTCAGTGGTGAAACAGACTTTTTCTTTGTAGGACACAACATGTTAATCGATTTCGGCTGTCTTGAGCCAAACACTCGAAGAAGTAAACACAAGCGTGTGGTTTGTGTTGATGTTTTGATCTTTATAGAGAAATACATTTTTAAATATAATGTATAAACCTTCCACCTATCCACTATGATCTCTACAGTTAGATAATATATGATTTTTGTATTTCTCATTTTTCAAAAAATTGTGTGTATATATATATATATATATATATTTCCTATATAATCAACATCTTTTAATAATTAGTTTTATATTTATCCATCATTTTTATTTTGATTGTCATTCTAAAAGCTTAATAGGGTTGCAGTTCTTTCCCTCATTAAAACCGTTAAGTACACAGTTTTATACCTTTGTCTTCTTTTACTTCTTGCATCAAATCAAAGTAAGTAATATTGTGATTAACCTCGTATCTGGTTGGTTTGGTTCATAGCTTATTACCATTTAACAAAGACTTTTAAATTCCCTATGAAAAAAAAAAATTAATAGGAAGGATATTTCCGGAACCAGAAATTGCAGTTGAAGAACACTATGGCACATTGCAACATAATCAGGTCAGTCATCTTATTCTCTGATACAACTTCTATCTAAATCCTGTTGTTTTTAATTTTATAATCACTGACAATGAATCAGTTTAAATTTATAAAGCTCAGTTTAAATGTATTTTTTTAAATCTTCTGTCTGGAACTACTCTTTTACTTTTGTCAGCTTGCGCTTTGAATTGTCTCTTGTTGTTGTTCACAGTTCATGTAAACATCATTTCCTCTTTTTGAGGCCCTCAAAGCCACTTACTCTATTATATTGTTAGAAAAATAATCCTCACAAAACAGGCTGCTTCAGACAGAGTCATTTTTACACTGTGATTTACATCCATCATCTGTGCATGGATTGACTGCATGAATCGATACAGTCAGGTTGCAGCTGGTCTCATTAATTGAGTCTAATTTCCTGATGCAGTTTTTCCTCCTTTGTCCCATTCCAGCTAATTAAACTCCAAGGAGATTTCTTTTCCCCCAGCATTATTTGTTTTCCAGCCCCTCACATTCCTTCTCCTTCCTCGGTTAAGGGCAAAAGATGCAAGTGGTTGGTGACGTAATGCCAAATGACGTAAAGGGAGGACAAACATCTTAGGGGTTAATGCACCATGTTGAAATGTTAAGAGTCAAAGCCTTATAAAGAGAAAAAACTCCTCCAAGCTGAAAGCTTTATCATCTTCAGAGCGTTTGCAGATAGTTTTCAGAGAAAAGAGAAGTGTAGCTAAGCTAGTCTTTTTGTAAATAAAGGCCAGTCATGAATGTACAGTGGAATAAAAGTCAGACCACATTAAAAATCTGTCATTTTAATTCAAATCGGGAATTGCTTAAAAATGTTTAGGATTTAGAGTGATTTAAAATAAATAAAAGCAATGACGTAAAATGAAGAGTTATTTAACCTTTGTGTTCTGTTAGGGCCTGAGAGACTCTAAGGCCTTTTCATTAGCTTAAAACAACAACACTGAAATATGCTGAATCTGTTTGACTTCTCCGCATCTCCTGACAACTGCTTATACACAACATTTCAATTTGATAATGTGCTTTAAATAGCTTTCATAAAAATGTTTAGTGTCTTAGAGACCTCTAAAAGTTATAAAACATGATGCAATGAATTTTACTGCATTAACATTATCTCACTGGTGTACACACAGTAGTCTTTGACTCATTTTAAATGTGGAATTTCTAGACCTGGAAAAATCATGTAAATTAATAAAATTTCAAATCTCCATGGAAATTTTTTATAATGGATATACATATTTTATAGGGTGGAAACTGTAAGTATTTTTTTTTTTTTAATTCTTATCCAGTAAATCATGAATAACTGGAAAAGTCACCGGAGCTTCAAAAAATGGTCGTGAACACTTCTGTAGTACATTTCTGTCAATTGCATTAAAATGATTTGGGAAAAAGGTATTACATTTATTTATATTGATCTAAAATGAACCCCTTAAACCTTCTTAAAATTAATTAAATTATATAAAAAAATATATTTAAAAAGTTGAAAGAAATTTCTAACCCATTTTACAGTAGGTCACATTACTTAAAGGGATAGTTATCCCAAAATTTTGCCATTAATTACTAACCCTTACGTAGTTAAAAAGCCATAAGACCTTCGTTCATCATCAGAACACAAATTAAGATATTTTTGATTAAATCCGAGAGCTTTCTGACCCTGCATAGACAGAAACACAACTATCACGTTCAAGGCCCAGAAAGGTAGTAAGGACATCATTAAAATAGTTCATGTGACATGGTTCAACCGTAATGTTATGAAGCTACAAGAATTTTTGCAAGTAAGAATTTTTTCTTACTACCTTTCTGGGCCTTGAATGTTTCAGTACCGTTGCTGTCTATGCAGGGCCAGAAAGTTCTCGGATTTCATCAAAAATATCTTAATTTGTGTTCCAATGATGAACGAAGGTCTTAGGTGTAATTAATGACAGAATTTTCATTTTTGGGTGAACTATCCCTTTAATATGCTGCTTCAGTGCAAATACATGTATTTTCACAAGTGGTCTTAGACTTTGAATCCACTGTACAAAGAAACCCGTAAAATCCAGTGGTGTCAGATGTAGTGTAAACAGTGCTGCAGGACTACATGTAAAGAATGAGAACACCCCACTGGTCTCCATCAAACACAGAGCACAGCTCCAGCTGTCAGACACTGGGAATCTATTGTTCTCCCTTTGCTGATACATCCTGCCATGTGTGCGCGCATGGCTTTTGTCATTTACCTCCCTGGCTACGTGATAAAGGATGTGCTGAACCTGGTCTGGTGGACGTAAGTACAACCAGATGTGACAGGCCAGTTAAATTAGACACCTTGGCTGGCTCTCTTCCTTCAGGGCATGTGAAGGTAAAGCAAATGAATCTTGAGCGTGTAGAGATAATCCAATGTCTGTCATATGAGTATGGCCAAGGAACGGTGATCTACTGCAAGATATTCCTGCCGTACAGAGAGGTCATTCAGAGGACAGCGCTGGGATATGACTCTTATGTGATAAACATGCATTTATAACATTTAGCTTGACTTAAGGAAGGTTAATGGACTTGATAGAAATGTCCATAAGCCAGTCACAGTAAGTAACTTTCTTAAAATTATTGGCAAATGGAAGTGTAGATTTGAAATCTTATTTTCATGTGATGCTCTTCAGTGCCCTTTTTGGTATTTCTGGGTCACTGCTAATGCACTAGCTTTCATAAATCGCCATGCAAGCATCAGAGGATACAAAAATAAACGTACATATTATGATATCAAGACTTGTCCTCTTTATCTATTTTGAGTCAATGACCTGCGTTATCCTCTGCAGAGTGGTTCATCTGACCCAGCTGAAATTTTTATGTTTGCAGTGGGCTCTGTGCCATCTCTCCTGATAAAAAGGATGCATCATTACTTCAGTTTTCAGTGTCACATGATCTTTTAGAAATCATTCTAATATTCTGATTTGGTGCTCAAGATACATTTTCTTATTATCAGTGTTGAAATCAATCGCTCCGTATTTTTGTGGATACCATGCTATATTTTTTTCAGGATTCTTTGATGAATTGAAGGATCAAAAGAACAGCATTTATTTGAAATAGAAATTTTTTGTGAAATCTTTTATATTTCATATAACAAATGTTTCAGGATGAGTCCCATGCTGAACCTCTTGCAAGGTCTACTAATTAAAGACACCAGTATGATATTTTTCATGGAAATGGACTGTAAAATTGGTCTCAGCATTTCCAGTTTTTGCAATGGTTTCAAGATGTTACCTGTATTGTTAACTTAAAAGTTCAGAATCAGTCCGTCACAGTTTGTTAACCCAAGCAAAAGCCCCCCAAAAATATACATTAATGTAAACAGTCTTACAGATTGTATTCATCTTTGTATATTTGAGCTGTGTACGAGTCTCAACGAGTCATCTATCACTAGAACTAAACACATTGTTCTGTTCTGTGCTATGTGGGGTCAAAAACTGTCGCAGAAAACAGCTTCAAAACATCTCAAAATGTCTATTATATATATGGTATAGAGTTAAAATGATGCATTTAGTTGCAAAAAAAAAAAAAAGCTGTATTTAATAGGATTTTATTTAATTTTTCTTCACTCTTCATTGTTTTATGCTTTTCTATAAATGTTTTCAGACCCAGATTTGATCATTTTAAAATGTACTTTTGAATTTATTGACATAAAAATAGGTACTGCAGAGTAATTTCTGCCAAAAATCTGTTGGCGAGAAAAGGGTTTTACAATTCTTTCCATTTTGTTTACAACATATATTATTTTTGCAATTAAAAACGACTTTGCTTCTGCAATACTTTGTTTTTTTCAGCTATATACATCATCATTTTGACTCCATAAAGAGAATAAAACCCACACATGCATCCAGAGCCATTATTCAAATATAATAAAATAAAGAAATCTAGCAAAGGGGGAAATTACACTGCTACGCTCCACTTGTATGACGCTCTCTATTTGGAGAAAAAGAACTCATCAGCCAGGCCATTAACGCTCAGGGCTGCCAAGCCACGAGGCACTGGTTGGCTGCTGTTTTTAAAAGCCCCCGTTTCTCCAGATATAAACAGAGAATCTTCCCCAAACATTGCCTTTTTAAGACTTCTCAGTGAGAGCTAGGGGGCGACCTCTTCTGCCACTCGCTGAAGCTAATGAAGGACTCACCGAACAATGGCTCACACTGACACCGTGTTGTCACGCTCCTCCACTTCACTCCTGTCTAAATTTAGTCTTTCCAGAGCATGGGTCTGGAGGAGACAGCCCCTCCAAACATTAGTCTTTCGCAGGCTGCTTTATGGACGAGGGCGAGAAGGGGATCTAACCCTGATGGACATTTCACAGACAGATCTCACCGCCCACTCGCTCTCTCTTTAGCCATATCCAATCTGCCTCTTTGACCTCCGTGGCTCGACTTGTCCAGGAGGAAAATTCATCTGGCGGCGAGCACGGCCCAAGGTCAAGGCTTTGTCTTGCTTTCCTTTATAATCGCTCTTATCTCTCCTCTCAGCAGATGTCTTGGTCCATTGATGCCGAGACGTGGTGTGAATGAATGTCTGGTTTGTGAAGGTCTGCTGCTTATATGTACATTCTCAGAATTAGAAAGGGTCAGCATATGTAAGACAACACTGAGTATTACATTACAATTAAATAAATACAAAAACACACTTAAAGAATATCAAATCTGGCCATCTGAAGACCTCCACAGAAAAACGCGAATTGGCTAATAGATTAATCATTAACACACACATTCCAGTTTATCCATGTGGGTGTGTGATTTCATTAGCGAACTGTTTGTGTTGCCAGTGGTCAGTGTAATGATGATCTCCAGAGCCATATTATATTATTAGATAACAGTTTTCCATAGGCCCGTTACACACACAATGTCCATCATCCTGAAGATGACCATGTAACTGCCGTTAATCTTTGTGTCATGAAAGCAAAAACATACAGCAGCTTCATCTAAATATTTTTCAGATGTATAGAGGAGCCCAGGACTAGATGTCACACAAGAAAGTTGTCACAAGCGTTACGTCTCAGTAGGTTCTGAGTCAAAAGATTCATGTGTCGCTCTAGCAGTGGTTGGTTTCAAACTATCTATTTCACAACTAGGATATTTAGGATTTTAAAAAATAACACGATTTCTGTCCTCCAAACTAAAATTACAAAATCGAAATAATTTTTTAGTTCTAAAAATGGGTATTCGCAGTGATGATATAGAAGAACCATTTTTGGTTCCCCAAAGAACTTTTCACTGAACAGTTTTTCTTAATGAGAAGAACATTTCAATAATCTAAAGAACCTTTTTCCACTGCAAACATCCTTTTGTGCATTGAAAAGTTTCAATGGATGTAAAAAGTTCTTACCATTGATGCCAGTAAAGAAATTTGTATTTGGTAAGCAAGTGAAAATAATAATGTCCTTTTTTATTTTTATTTTTTTCTGGGCAATAACCATTGAAATGTCCAATAGTGTTTTTATATCTATGACTTTTGGGTGTGTATGAGAACCAATAGAGTAAAAAGTGTGACAGCTTTCTCTCGCTTGTTGTGCACTGTCATATAATGTTTAAATTTTGGCTTGATATTCTGATTTGTCCAAATTTATTGACGTTTTATCTGGTTACAGCCACCAACAGACAACGTCTTTGTGTGAAGACCCAGTTTTTGAGCCCAACTGCGATTCTGCCTCCTTGAGGAAAATAAACAAACCTCTTTCTCTCTTTTCTCTTACCCCCTCTCTTACTCTTTTCTAACTGTGACTTGTATATAATTCCCAGCATTCTGTAAGCAAATGCTTTGCCATATGGGGAAGCGCAGTGCTTTTGAGAGGAAGTTAATTATTTTAAATAACTGTGTCTGCGCAGAGCCCGTGTGTTCCCAGGCAGGAATGGCAAGGAGCCCTCTGTTGTTAATGGTTTCCACATGGACTCTCAGAGAGGCCGGCCAAAACTCCAGCACGGGCAGAAATCTCCAAATTTAGAAGAAATATGAAAATTGTCAAACGTGCCTTCCTTAGGCTGAGACGGCGGGCCCGTCCCCCTAGCCTGAGCCCTCCCTCCCCGTCTCTTCTCATCCTCACACACCGCGGGTCACAGCTCGGGGTCACGGGGGCTCTTACACCAGCCAATCAGACAGCTCGGGAGGCTTTCCCTGACGTGCCGCTCTGATAGTAAGCCGGCCCCTTGCCTCATATAAGGTAAAAGAAAAGTCTTTGCTCCCCAAGCCGGCCATGCTTCAAAAAGGAGCCTCGCACCGGGAACCCCCTTCAGACGGTGGAGTGCACGGCGTCCATGAGCGGGGACCCCCTCTCTGCATCTCTACCCATCCCGACACCAAACACCCAGCACCCTCCCACTCAACCAAATCAGTCCAGACCAGTGTGAACGATCCTTCTTCTTCAAGACGCAGACTGCGGTAAGTCTATCTCAACCTACAATTCTAAACATCCGACTCAGTTCATGAAGGTAAATGTACCTTGCATAGCAAATTAATTTCTTGGTTGGTCATTGCTCATGTTGCTCATGAGATACTGAGACATACCAGGCATGTCAAGCTGTCATTGAGAGCAGGGTGACACTGAGCTGATCCAGCTGGCTAAATACACTCAGTTGATACTGTACAGTGAGTGCTTCCCCTTCAGGTACTGAGAGCAATAGGGTGCAAGGAAACAATCACCAAATGTGGCTTTTCTGTAGGAGTGTACTTTGAATCAAAGCTCAATTAAAGTCCTCTGATTAAGACAGGGTGGAATTGCTCATGAAAACCCAGTTTTATGTTTTGATGAATCGCAGATGACTTGCATTGTGCTTGCATGAGGCAGGTTGAGTGTGTGCTAGGGAGTGTAACAGGAGAGTTCACCTGGGGATAGTGGGGCGAAATGTGAAATGACCTCACAGAGCACAGTCTCGAAAGCTTCATTGGGGAATGTGATCCGGCTGCTGTTTAACTGGTCTTTGAACTTGACTTTGAACTTGAATTCTGTGAAATCAGATGATAAATCAGAAACTGTAGTCAAAATGTCTCCCATTTGTACTTTTAATCAATTTCATGTGCGCTATTGAGCAATTATTGTTTACATTTTCATAAAACCGACTTAAATCTACTGCTTTGTGAAGGCACCGTCTCACTAAGTTCTCAGACTACACCAGCTTTCCACCATGTGCAGAACCTCCTGTCAATAAGCACATTAGGAAGTTTACCAAATATCTCAGCAGCAGTGTCTAATGAAATTGTTAGAGCGAGAGAAATGAGGGGCAGATCTCCATCCCCCACACTCTCTCCTCCGTTCCTCCCATCCTTTGTTTCTGGAAAGACCCTGTTGCAAATATCAGATTGGGGGGGGAGCGGAGGAGGAGGAGAGCCAGCAGATGTGGCCAGCTGTTGTTAGGCTTGGGGTCAGCGTTTAACTTTCCTAGTCCAGGGATGCCACTCTGGTGACCTACTGAAACTGAGTCTTTCACACGCACACACACACACACACATTCCAACACATTCGAGCTGAATCTTAGCATGCCCATATAAAGTAAAAGACATGTTAATCTACCGCTTGAACACATTGCAGAAGGGCTGAAAGTTTGCATCAATAACTTACAAAGAGCAGTTATGGCACATCTTGTTATAACTTTGAGATTTTTTGATTACAGACTTTGAGCACACTCAATCTGGCTGCATTCAACATAAACACTTGATTTTGTTTACAATTGTTGTGTGATTCCAAACCAATAAATCTTTTAACCATCTATTAGCTAGTTTGTGAGGTGTTTCAAACCTTGAAATAAATAAATGTATTAAAAAATATTGCAACATTTATTTTATTTTTATAGAAAATAATTTAAAAAAATCTTCCAATAATTGTAAATATTATAATATTTTTATAGAATTATATTTAAATATTATATATACAAATACATACTGTATATTGTATTGTATTATTTGCTATTTTTATTATTTACTCATAAAATACAATACAATTCATACTATTTATTTTAGCCCAAAATTGGAAGAAGGTCAAACGAGCACCAACAGTTCCTTATTAGCTGTGAAACATTTCCTTTGTATGCACATTTGTTTACCATATTGTTGCAATTGTCCTGTAACACTCAAAGTCTTATAGTCCAATCCATCATTATACAGTAAGTCTTATTCTGGATGGATAAACATATGTGTGTTGATGGACAGATGGACAGATTAGATAGAGGGATGGAGGGGTTATTGAGCTGGGGACAGTGAGGGAGGGAAAGGAAGTGCATTATTTATTTTCTGAAGAGTCAAAAGTCTGGCAGCCATCAGAGCAGAGTGCTTTCACATGACCCTGTGGTGGCCTTGGTGCTTTGGCCTGTCCCCCGCATCACTTGCTCCCCTCCCCGAGCCCCTGGGGACCCCAGTTCCCAGGGTCACTTTCACATGTCCACCCACTCATAAGGGTCCACACAGCCTCAGGCCCCCTAAAAACTCACATGGGACTTTTAGAGACTAGTGCACTCACCGGTTAAGCTCTGAGGTGCTGATAGAGAGCGCTGCCCTGTCTGTCTGGGAGTGTTTTTTCCACATTCACACCACTCCACATTCCAATTACTTGTGTTTAAGGAATGCTTTAGGGGTTTGTCAGTTCCTTTTTGGGCCGTAAAGCGCTCCTGCTGGGTCTTTGGCTTGTAAAAAGGGATGTTGGTTTTTATGATGTTTAGATGTACCTGAGAAATGTTAATGATCTCATATCTCTTCATCAAATGCAAATGTTTTCCCTTCCTTTTAACCTTGTCAAATGAATATTTCACATTTGTTGAAGAAAGATGTGGCATATAAGAATGGCATATCTTAGCACTGACCGTTTGAAGGCATCAGGCATAAAATTGACCCAAGATGTAACATGCAAACAAAACAACAATGCATAAATCGGCCTTTCTAGTTTTGTTCTTTTTGCTAAACTGAATGCCACTATATGCTATACTATGTAGCTAACATCTCAGAACTGAGTTTGAGAAATTTGGTTCTCTGATATATTTGTTATTTTAACAGAACTGCGATAATAAAACTTAGTTAATTAGTTAACTTTAAATTACCTTATCAAATATGGAAAAAAATCTAGATTGTACTAGTAATTTTACTGGAAATCGATATAAAAATTTGACTTTAAGTAGTCACCCTATTATTTACAGTAAAAAATAAAAATAAAAAAACATATTCCCAGAAGTCCCTACATCACACATCACATTGGATTTTATTTAAATATTTCTGTTTCTCCTTATTTATTTGATCAGTTATGTTTATTAGGTTGTTTGTTACATTTTATGCTGTTTAGTTAATATTTATTACATTATTTTAATATTGCATGAGCTACCCTTCAAATGGTGTAATAGTCTTCTAATTAATAATTATGGAGGTTATCATGTGTTGTCCCCATATTTCATACAGGAATAGCAGCAAGTTTTTACAATATTTTTTTTTACAATGTGTGATTACTGAAATCATTTCTGATCACAGCAGTGATAGTGTAAACATAGTGCTGTTTGCACTTCTGAACAACCTTATCACCAGAATCGTAGTACAAGTGTCGAGCAGAAGATCACAAGCAAACAAACCCCACACCATTGTTCTAATTACACTACATCTCATTCTCAGTAAAACGCTACAAGTGTTAACAATGCATCCTCACGAATTATATGTGTTTCCCAAAAGAATTTAAAAGTAGATAACGGCTATTAATTTGATACTCTATTGGAATGGATGAATGTTTGCATTTGTAGTTCATACATAAGCCTGATCTTCAGAAGAGAGATTAGCTTCAAGAGCTAGACAGAGCAGAGAGAGGTAACAGGCGGGGTGCCCTCCCTCCTCCTCCTCCCTCCCCTCCTTCACGTTTCCTTTCGTGATGATTTAAGGAGATGGGGAGAAATGAGAGGGAACCTTAAAAGGCAATGTTTAGGCATGCTCGCGCTCTCCATTATCAAGCCAGAGTCTGTGTCTGTGTAAACACAGCATCTGCCTCATCTGTGGAGGTGAGCGTTTTGGCACTAGTCTGGCCTGTCACTGTAATAACTCTCTCTTTCGCTCCTTCACCGTATCCCTCCCTCTCTGTCTCCTGATCACATACACACGTTTACCCCCATGATTCACTCTGCTCTCACTGTTGTAGTGTCTCATGAGAAGTGTACTAATTATACTATAGCTTTGAATTTTGTATGTATTTAGTCATATTTTGTCTTTTATCTTTTAATTATGGATAGTTTTATCTTTTAATTATGGATAGTATTTTAGTTAATAAGAGCTGCCAAGATATTTGTCTATATCTTTCTACAGATTAAATGCCTCCAGATGTCTAACATCTTTTTTACAACTGTTTTTGAGAAATATGCCCCTGACATATTTGTTATTTTAACAGAAAAATAAATGATTTGGTTAACTGTAAATTTCTGTATCATATATGGTAAGTGAGAGAGAGGGAAAGAGATAGAGAGAGAAGATAAGGACTATGCATGTATTTTTACTGTAAAATATTAAAAATGCATTTTGTCATGTTTCATGTTTAATCAGAGCAGGTTTGAAAGGTTCAAAAATGTATATTATATGCAGAATTAGAAACTGAAACCAAAGAGTATTGTGTTCTGATTTTATGTTATGCATTTTTTTTTTTCATTTCAGTTTATACAATTATTTTAGCTTGTATTTTTATTTCAGTTAACAAAAATATATTTAGCTAGCTAAAATAATATTAAAAATGTGTACACTATTAGTAAGTGACTTTCAAACTGGACTTCATAGTCTTGCCACATTTCCTGTTTGCTTTTTATTTTGTCTCTGGAATGGTTTGTTTTTTGAACTATTGCAAAAAACAGCTGGCGTGCTGTGAAGTGTGTAAAGCTGGTAACACTTAGGCAATCTTTAGATCAGGACTGTAGACTTCCTCCTAAATGGCCGGACTATGTGTGTGTGTGTATCAGCGTTCGAAGAAACTGAAGGCCATCTGGTGTGAGTGGAGGTGTGTGAGGTTCACCTCAGCATACAGCCAAACCGCCAAAACTGCCTCATACAACACAACATGCCAAGAAATCTGAGACATTCTTTGCATGTCATGCTTGAAATAACCATTAACATACTTTGGAGGATTTTGAGAAAGTATCTTTACAAAAAAAAAAATAGGACACGGGATAACTATTGATTCACATATCCAGTCTATTCCCATTGTGAGACAAATTTAACTCTTGCCTGGGAACTAGGGTTTAACCAACAGGATGTGATGTTTATTATTGGTGCTCACTTATTAGGCAGTAGTTCAGTATGAGTTTCTCCACAAGCGTAGAGCATGGAAGCAGGATGTGTTTGTTGAGTTTTACTTCACATGGAATAATAACTGAGACATCCGGCTCCATAATACCTCACAGAAAGGATATTCCACAATTGTCAAATACGAGACCCAAGGCCTCGGCTACACATACTCAGGCAGATTTCCCTCAAAGTCGTGGTTGCCGTGAAGTTTTCTGGCTTCTTCTACACCTTCGGCTCTCTTTTGCCTTTTACGTCAGGCTCCCGCCGGCTGTGACTAGAAAAGGGAATGTATGCAGGCAGTACGGCGGAGAGCGACCAGGGGAGGGGAGGCCAAACGGAGCAGTGACAAACTATCTGCTTCCACAATCACTGGCCGTAAGAGGCTGAAAGAGTGAATGTTTATCGAAAGCGCAGCTACATTTTCCATTATCCCAAAATAAAATCCTTTCAGAATTCCTTATATGGGCTGAGGGAGATTCCAGATGGGGGATACGAGACAACCTAAAGCTCTCACTTGCTGGAAAAGACTCAAAAAAAAAGACTTAGGAATTTTCATGTTGTTTCTCCACTTTTCCCCCATTTTTTTGGAAGAGCCTTTCTGCTTTGTAGTCAATTTGATACTCCGCAAATTCAATTAAGCGGGATTTGTTGGGATTCTTAGCCTCCTTATCAAAGCCACCTGAGGCATTCTGAAACCCTATGAGGATAATTGTTGATAAAGTCTTTTCACACAAAGTCAACTGAGAAATGTGTGCAAAAAAAGTGATATTTGTACCTCTTGGCTGAGCTATTCCATAGCATTGAAGCACATGACACTGGAATGGTAGAATTAGCAGTATGACATTATCCTGGAATTGCTGTTTATGAGAGTCCATCTTTATCTCACATTACAGAATCTGCAGGGGGGAAACACAACATGGACAGTTGACACACAACATGCTGAAGGTGAGAACATATTCCCTTCCATACCCTTGAGATTTTTTTTTTTTTTAATGTTATGAGAGCCCGTTTCCACTTTCTGTTTCTGTATAAAAATAATAATAACAAAGGTAATTGCAACTTTCTATCTCACAATGTTATTTTAAATCTTGCAGTTGTGACTTCACAATGTGACTTTATATTTCAAATAGTACATTTTATATCATAATTTTGACAATATCTCACAATTTGACATTGAATCTTGCAATTGTGACTATATCTCATAATTGTGACTATATCTCACATTTGGGACTTTATGTCACAATTTGACTTTAAATCTTGCACTTGTGACAAACAGTGTGACTTTATATCTCAAAATGTAAATTGTATAACTTGTAATTGTGACAATATCTCATATTTGTGACTTTTTATTACAACATTTGACTTTAAATCTCTCAATTGTGACTTTATATCTCAGAAAATAAATTTTACATCTCATAATTATGACTATATCTCACGATTTGACTTTAAATCTTGCAGTTTACTTTCTCTGAATGTAAATTTTATATTTCAGTATTTTACATCTCATAATTGTGACAATATATAACATTTTTGGACCTTATATGTCACACTTTTACTTTACATCTCGCAGTTGTGACTTTATATCTCAAAAAGTACATTTTATTATTTGTAATTGTGACAATATCTCATAATTGAACTTTAAAATTTGCTATTGTGACTTTATATCTCATAATGCCAATTTTATATCTCATAATTGTGACTATATCTTACATTTGGGACTTTATGTCTCACAATTTGACTTGAAATCTTGCACTTGTGACTGACAGTGTGATTTTATATCTCAAAATGTAAATCTTGTAATTTCAACAATATCTCATATTTGTGACTTTATATCTCAATATTTTACTTTAAATCTCTCAATTGTGACTTTATATCTCAGAATGTAAATTTTACATCTCATAATTATGACTATATCGCTGCTTTACATCTTCCAGTTGTGACTAACTGACAGTGTGACTTTATATCTTAGAATTTAATTTCTTTTATATCTCTTAAATGTAACTATTATATATTTTGTTACTTTACATGTCACAGTTGTGACTTTATAATTCACAATTTGACTTGAAATCTTGCGATTGTGACTACATCTCACAATCATGACTTCATATCTTACAACGTGACTATTTCTTATTTTCTTAAACTTCACCTCACAATTAACCTATACTCTGAAACAGAAACAGGCTTCTATATAATACACTTAAAAGAAAGACCAAGTGGAAGTTTTTCCTTTGTTGTACTCAGAAATAGGTCACCGTGCTTCATTTCAGTCTATAAACAGCAACAAAGTGGAGCCAGACGTGCTTGTCAACTGAGCCCTTGAGTGCTTCTCCAAAGGATTTTACTGTAAACTGTGAACAGTACCTTGTGGATAAGCTACATATCTGTCTGTTAATGCCTGCTGCCCTCATCTCTCTCCATAAACCATAGCACTGCTGGAAAAGCCATTAGAGAGCTGTGTCAGAGTGAACGAATGATACTGCATATTCACACCCGCTTCCTGGATGGAGAAGTGAAAATGATCCACAAAATATATAGAAGGAGCGCAGAGTTGTCTGTCTATGAGAATTAGCTCAGCTCTGGGTGCTATACAGTAGCATTTTGTGGTTTCCACACACCACAGCATCAGACGGCAGCACATTCAGAGAGCTGACGGCATTGGAGCGAGGATTTTCTGCTATGCAGATGCCAGTGTGGTGTTATCACATGATTGGGAAGGCTCAGACTCTTTTAAACATATTCGATTCGAACCATGTCATCTGCTACTTAGAGAAGATAAAGCTCACACTGGGTTGGATTCTGACAGGTTTATGAATCTTGCTTCTTGAAGTATGTGTCAAATCAGCCTGTTTAACCACCTCTATTTGGTTGGGATTTTATAAGATGAGAAAGGACATCCCCTAGAACCCGGCTTCCCTGCGGACCAGTCTGATTGAGACAGAGGAAGTGGTTGTGTATAAAGGGGTGTGGCCTAGAATTCTGCGGTACACTGACTCAGGGGCACTATGGCAGACGGCTGCACTGATGTTGCCTTTGAACTTGAGTACAGATGTCCGCTGCAGGAATAAACATCCTGTTCTGTAACCACCAGTCTAGCAGAGCCAGTCTGTGCCGTATACCGCTGGGGGCAGAAAAGCGCTGGAAGACAGAGCGAGTGTGCAGTTGTTTGTTCAGTGGATTGGAGTCCCGCAGCTCCAAGGTTTTTCTTGGGTGACGGCCACTTTCAGAGGCAAGAGCTCATGCTAAATATCTGGCAAGTTTATTTGTGTCTGAATCACTACATAAAGGGTTTCTGTTATCCTGGGTGGCATATTCCAAAGCATGGGATCAAGACTGGAATAGGAAGGAGAAGCTGAGAGGTTTGTAGGGAGATCAGGGCATGTAGGTCAAAGCCATTTCCTGTACACCCACAACTCTTCCCCCTCAAACATCCATCAACTTGGGCCTAACAAATCCATCCATCATATGGATTTCAATGTTTTTATCTAAAAAGAGATAAAATACTAAATAAATACTATCTATTCATGTGTAATTGAATATTCATCTTCTGCCCCTGATCTTTAGGTTTAATAGCTGCAGGTCAGACTGGCTGCCTGGGTGACAAACTGAGGAATTCATCCAAACCTCTAGTTCTTTATATGAGACTGAGTCACCTCCCATGTAATCAACAGGACGTAAGAGGTCATAGTCCATGTTGATCAAAGACGGTAAGATGGAAAACATAAAAGAAGTCCTGCATGATTCATTCGCCCTACAGTCCTCAGGCCCAAGGTGCAGTGCTGCATCTCTGGTCAACTGGGAGTCTGAGATGAAGCACTGTAGCTCGGGAGGAACGGCACTGCCTGCTAATACACTGAGCGCAAGATACCTTGATTTTACATTACAAATGTGATATTTGTATTGAATAAAATGCTCATTTATAATTAGTAGTAGCCTAACTATTGTTTAACATTAGCTTTATTTGGTAGGCCAGGTGTTGGTAATTCTAGGATTAAATGTGCTTCTGTTGTTGCCAGTCTTTCGTCACAATGCATTCCATCATTTCCCCATCCCCGGGGTCCAGTTTTCCCAGGAATCCCTTGGGCAATCATAAGGGGGATTCCTGGAAATACTGTTCTTGGGGGTGGGGCTGGACAACTGAATTTATCAAATGATATTTTAGCTGTACCTCTCTTATATTATCATGTATTACTATGATCACTCCATTTTAACATAGCAAAAATTTAAGATGTATTGCCATATGCCATTCCAAAGTTTGGGGTCATCAAGGTTTATTTAGTGTTTCTTATGCTCACCAAGGCTACACTTATTGAATTAAAGATACAGTAAAAATAATAATATTGTGAAATATTATTACGATTTGAAATAACTGTTATCTATTTTAATATATTTGGACATTAAATGTATTTTATTCCTGTGATGGCAAAGCTGTATTTTCAGCAGTCATTAGGCCTACTAAAGTCTTCGTGTCACATGATTCTTCAGACAACATGATGCTTCAGATCAGTTTAATGTGCTAAATAAGAGAATATATTTCATTTAAAAAATCTGCCCCAAACTTTGAATGTTTAGGCTATATTACAAATGTTATATTTTTCTTTTTAAAGATAAAGAGTTATATTTTAAAGATAAATTATATTTTGAATACTTTACAGATTGAAATATAATAGTTTTAAGTTGATAACTAAAAGATAATAAATACATGAACTAATGTTGACCTCCTTTACAATGTTTCAATAAAACTATTGTTTATTCATCTAAAAGTGTTATTGTTTATTCATCCAGAAGGGTTGTAACTGACTTTTTAATATAAAAAAATCCCTATTTTAACAATTAAGTTTATACTGCTGTTCTAGTTATTATAAAGCCTTTACTTACATTTATCATACAACATGAAAAAACCAGCGCCACCTATTAGTGAAAATGTACAGAACATCAAACACAATGTCCACTGGGGGGCGCAGTTCACAATGTAAGGCGGTTCAAAGGCAAACCGCAGCCCACACGCGGTGGCTCAGATTACAGGAATTTTACTGAAGTGTGACTGGAACCATATACATATTTTTTTTCTGTAGGATACAGTTATTACAGCAGTCCCACTATAAGAAAATGTATTGTAATCCCTCTATTTGTGTAACTGTAAATGTGAACAGATAATCATATAGACCAGTGGTTCCCAACCACGTTCCTGGAGGCCCCCCAACACTGCATGTTTTCCTTGTCTCCTTAATCAAACACACCTGATTCAGATCATCAGCTCATTAGTAGAGACTCCAAGACCTGAAATGGGTGTGTCAGACAAAGGAGAGATGCAAAATGTGCAGTGCTGGGGGGCCTCCAGAAACGTGGTTGGGAACCACTGAGATAGACCATTCATTAAATAATGAATTTTTGATATTGTTTTATAATACTGCTGTACACAGATTTGAGAGAGCGCCTGTATACAGATGCTTCGGCACCTATGTGCAGTGAGTCATTCGGGATTAAGTGGGCGGTAGATGCTCATACATTTATGTGAGATTTCTTATACTGTTCACACACTGAAATGTATGACACTGTGTGGGAGAAAAAGATCCACGCATTTTGCCCTCTGACAAAGATCGAAGGCAATTATATATATTTAAATAATAGTAAACAAGAAACTGTAAAGCGATTGCAATTCAAACTTACTCTCTCTTATCAACTCTTACTATCCTGAGAGACATCAGTTGCATAAATGTTGATATGGTTTGCTTACATGCGAGGAGGGGGAAGGGAATGGCACGAGGATCTGTGCTGAGTTGCACCATGTCACGTTCAGCCCAACAGCTGCCTGCTGGAATCCAGCTCTGTTGATTCTGAGCCTCTGAATCCACACTGGCAGAGACGCTGATACAAAGACAGCTGTTGGTGCTTCAGACGACAAGATGGTAAATAAGTGACAGCGTATAACTATGTAGCTTCAAAGCTGAATCAAACTTTTCTGCATTTGTCTACATCTGTTATTCTGGGTTGCAGCTACATAACCAGAAACAACAATAGACAGGCCAGAGGTCAAAAAACTTTGCCATAGCAAAACACAGGAGGCAAAAGATTTTATGCATATGATTTTATTATTATGTATTGCCTTTTATGTTGTTTCTTTTTGGCCCAATATAGTGAACTGGCTTGACATATTTGCTATTAATTTAACAATTTAATACAAATATGATTGTGTATATGAGTGGTATGTTTAGTATACGTCAATTTAAACTAAATTAAAATGAGAAATAAAAAGTTTATCCACATTTAATGTATTTAAATTATTATTAGAAATGTTTATGAGAAAATGAGTATAATATATTGCTTATATGAAACACATATATGATATTTTTGTGATTGATTTCTTTGTATGTATTTATTAATTTTTTTATTTATTTATATTTTATTTTACATGCAACTCAGGTCTTTTGTTTGCGGATTGCAGTTTAGCAATAAAGTCTGAGTCATGATTCTCTGCTCAAACATGAAAATCTCAAAAGGCTATAGTACACGTGTCTAAAGAGCATTAGAGGAATAATAAAAAATGCTTTTTCAGAAATGATTATTGTGATCAGCAAGTAAAGATCAGTAACTCTAAGTTTAGCTGAGGCTAGTAACATGTTTAGACATGATTTAGATGGAATGCCTGAATTTAATCAAAATCAAACATTTAAGGTTATGGGCAGATTTTGAAGGTGGAGTTTAGTTACTTTCATATAACCTATTGTTGTATAAAACAAACTGAAATGTGATTAAATAAAGTTGACAGTAAATGCTAGTACAAACTACATGTAAAACAAATCTCTCCGTTCTGGCTCAGACTTGCACATATGACGCAGAGGAAGAGATCAACAGGGTGGAGGGACTTGCATGGCTGGTAATGCCGTGAAAATGTGACACACACAACTGATTAATCTGATCATGGCACACCTGGCATGCCAAGGTGTGTTCTTCCTCTTCCCTCCATTTTTCTCATTCAAATGCCAATGTTCCCAAGGCCAAACGTCTTTAGCCATCTGTTTAACCAAGACCACACACTGCCACTCCATTTGGAGTGAGAATTCCCGTGATTTGCCACACTGTCCACCATGTGCTGGGTAAGAGAAGCAGTATTGAGTGTTCTGTGTGTGTTTCTGACATATTACAGAAGTTAGGAGGCAATTAATCAGCAACCATGGGCTCAGCAAACACATTTATATTCTAAAAATGTTTTTCAAACATTACATTTTGGTTATGTAATTTAAAATGTTTTAAAAATGTGAAAAAACATGTCCAGTTTTCTTAGTGTGAGTGGAACATTGTTTTAAGGTAAGCATATCCCTAACTTAATTTTAATAACTCAACATTCTAGGAACATTAAAAATTGTCCAGTTTCCATATTGTTAATAAAACGTTATTTTATGGTTAGCATAATGTTCCAAGTCTTTCACTTTATCACTGATTTGCAACATTTCAAGAATTTCTCATGTTATTTTACGGTTAGCATGTTCCTGCAACAATTCAAGTATAATAATTTCAACTCAACACCCTAGGAACGAAGAAAATTACAGTTTCCATAATATTAAGTCAGTGTTATTTATAAGTTTGTGTGTTCCTAAGCATTCTTTCAACTGAATTTTCATTTTTAGGAACGTCGATATGCAACATTCCAAAAACTTCCAAAAAGTCCCAGGAAGCCATACGTGAGAGAATGACATCACCTCTATTATGTGTACACAAACAGGTCCATTTCTGCAACAATATACATGTCAACCACTCAAAAGACATTTGACAACCAATCAACTGTCTTTTGAGTGCTCTACAAACTGTGTTGTTTAACTGGTTTCACTGTTAACCATTTAAGTTGTTTTTACAACAACATTTCAGTAGTAGGCCTAACATTCACGCTGTGGATATCTAGATGTCCTTACGAAAATTACACTGATTAACCACGAAGTCATGAAAAGTGAACTAAAATTGACAAATTTGATAGTCTGGTCCATTCTTAAGGTCATTAGGGACCATCATGGGCCTTTCATTTAATGTATGAGGAGTGGCTAATCCTTTAGCATGAATAATTCACACTCACTCACTCGTTCATTCAGCACTGTCCTCTGATGGAGTCTGCGCTGGGATTAATGCAGGTGAAAGACAGTAACTATCTGCGTGTTAAGTGTGCATTGCGAAACGTTAAAGCAAATGCCAGTTTAAGATAGGGTGTGTCGGAAATATGTGAAACGGGGAATGACACACCACATGCTGGGGGCATTTCCAGAGCACTGGCGTGCTGGGTGTGTCTGAACGTGTAAAGGTGCCTCGTACTTTTCATTACAGTTTCATGAGATGCACTAATTAAATATTTGGACTCCGTATTCCTTATTTTCTTATGAACATTACCATTTTGTCTCCCAAAACGGCACCTTCTTGTTTAATTTGGTATGAATTAACTAAATAACTGTAGAGCCTAAAGTAAAAGAAGGGTATTACACTGTTTGTTCTGGTATTCTGAATTATTTCTTTTCCCACAGCATGAGTCTTTCCAGTAATTACATATACAGTGAGCGCAAGGGGGACTTGCAATACAATCCCCTCATTTGGATAGCTCTGTGTTACAGCACACTGATATTATTTCAAATGGATTGGCTTTCATTTACCCCTCGTAGTAAGCATACAATTACTGAACACAGCCCACCAGCTGACGCTCAAACAACAGGATGAAACGTGATCTTTTCCTGAAGCAGCCTGTGTATCACAAAGGCTCCTCGAAACCGGTGCAGGGTCTTATTAATGCCACAAGGGGGCGCGTGTGCTTGACTAGGGAGGAACTAGTAGCCTATGTGTCACGTAGTTGCCTGAGGCATTTACGGGATAAGCATTTTTTTTTTTATGTTTTTATATATTCTGAGCTGTCGCAGTTGGGTGTATGAGCCAAAGTTATAAATACTTGGTGTTAAAATATTAAAAGTTTTACGTTATTGTGTCCCTCATGAAAATATGTAAATAATGTGACTTTTACTGTGCTTTTAAAGAAATGTGCGGAGTGTTTATTCTTAGGGTGTGTTCTGATTGATGTGCAGATGCCCTACAGGAGGCGTGTGTCATGCTGTATATGGACTGACCACTCCCAGTTCATCCAGTAGTTCTCAGAGAGGTTAATCTGCTGTTTGGATGAGATTAAGTCTGATGTAAATTCATCTCATGACACGCGGACATTTTCAAATCCCCAGACGCTTATATCTGCATTCAGACATTACTTTTTTTTTTTTCTCCAAATCTTTTATCTCAAAAAGCATGAATGAGGTGATATGAATGTAGCAATTTTGTTGTTAGCCTGAGGCTAAATACAGAATGTAAATTATTTGCTTTACATGCACAGAATTCATAGACGACAATTAAATGGTTAATAATGAACGATGACTTTACATAAACCAATAAAAGGATTTACTTGGCCAAACTACATTATGGTGGCCATTTTAATTGCTTTTTTCTGGCACGATGCTCAGGGAAACTCCCATCAGAAAAACTATTTTACATTTTTCACATATGAAAAAAAGGAATAACGTTTAAAAAACAAATATTTAGTGCAATAAAATTGCTTAACGTCAACAATCATTGTCCCGATAGTGGCAAAACGTATAGACATATTTAAAATAATAATACAAATAATAAAAACCTGTATTTAACTACTTACTTTCGAGGCAAATAATATGCACTTCCTCAAATGTTATTTTTCTGAATGCTTGCTAATATTTAATTTTATATTATTATTTTCTTAGATACATTCAGTGCAAAAAAAAAAAAAAAGTTAATCTTTTTTAACATTGATTTCATGATGCGTTCACAGAGGAAATGAGTCAGATTAAGTGGTAGTGTAGCATGGATTACATTACACAGCTACAGCAGTACGGTGTGCGGTCACGTGACGCTTGACTCATGCGGTGTGTCAGGACTCCACCTCCATAAAGGGAAGAGAGGCCTTCAGCAGAGCCTTCAGTGGGCAATAAGTCATTCATACTTTATGAATGAAGGCCGTCTTTAAATAATACACCAAAAGCTATACAAAGTAACAGTTTAAATGAGTTATTTGCAGAATACATATTTGGACATGAACACATAAGGCAGTTACATATAAATTTTGGGTTTAAAGTAGACATCCTGGCGCTTTTTGTTGAACAGGTTTGTTCTGTGGGCCTTCCTATTCCCTCCCCCTATGAAGCAGCAGCTGTTTTGTGCATGTGTTGATCTGAACCCCAGTCCCTTCCCCCTCGTTCATTTCCTTGAAGTGTCCCATTTGAGTCTTTAGCCCTATTCTCAGCACATTTCAAAACACTTTGTCATTTACTTAATTTAATAACAGGTAAGGTATGACTACGCTTTGATTTGAAGCACCTACAGATGACTCATTAAGTAACAAGTCTGATAAAGCTGCTGTCGTCCCAAGATAAAAAAGGGAACTAACTTTATAATTAGTAACACATAAATGCATTAATAATCCAGTGCTGAATATTTAAAAAGCATTGTGTTTTAGGAAACTGAAGCAGCCATTTCTGAGGTTCGTCGATATGCACATTAACCAATTTCCACACCTGCTATTTGAAGCCATTTTAATATTTACAGATATAAATCCTGGAACTTTAAAACACCACGAGCACCTAGAACTACCCACCACCCCCACAAGAACTGCACAGGAACTGCTTCCTGGATTACAGCAATATTTTGAGATCATTTCCATAAAGATGTCCCTTTAAACACTTGAGAAAGTCATTCAAAGCTTTACATTTTTTCGAGAACCAAGCATTTTGCCTTCTCATTTTTAAAGCATTTCATTTTAATTTTCAATTTCAAAAAAAGTTTGACGCCTGGTTGTGTGGTACTTCAACAATAAATGTGCAGACTAGAGACAGATACCTGAACAAATGGAAAGGGAGGGGATATTCTATCAGTAATCCGAGTTATGTGCATTCTCGTAAAATTACAGAGACTGGGAGAGCATTTCTGAGAAGTCATTTTAATTTATTCTGACATGCTAAAAGGGAATAAATTACACTTTTATAGAATGTCCAGCTGTAAAGTACTTAAAGCTGGTTCTGAGGGACAGTTTGGAGGCAAGGAAAACAACAAAAAGAAAAGAAAGCCAAGTTACTGGTGTGCATTTGTCGTGGCTAAAGGCTGAGGAAAACAAAGGAAAAATCAAATTGCTCTTGCCTCACAAGACCCAAAACTATATAGAAAAGAAACCCAACATTTTCTTCGCAATAAAAAAAAAAAAAAAAAGGAAATGAGCAAAAGACCGCTACCAAACAGCAGCGAAAAATTGTTGCAGAGAGAAAGTCCCAGAGATATTTTACAAGAGGATCTGCTTCACCACAAGAAGAAGCAACAAAAAACCCTTTCCCCAAAATTATCAATTCAATACAGGGAAAGACAACTCTATAAAACTGAAAAAGTAGTTTGTTTTTTTTCCTGATTTAAAAAAAAAAAAAAAAAAAAAAAAGAATATGCGCATATAAAAATGGTAACGGGAAGGGTGGAGTGAGCACATTTTCCTCTCAAAAACAGAACATTGAGCCTATCATAGCAATTACTCGTACAAATGGATATTTTCTCAATCAACATGAACATTTTCCAAAGAGAAAAACCCAGATCAGATGCATACAATTTTCATCTAAGCAATTAACATACAGGTTTAGTTCAGAGTGATGCCTAATTTGTAATGAATATGCTTCTGTGGAGTTTATGCTTTTATTTTTTAGACTTCAGAATACCAAGTACAATATAGTTAATGCAGCGTTCTAAAGAGAAACCTAGTAGTCACTAGAATTTTTTTTTTTAATCTTCACATTAGAAGCTCTCTAGCACATATCAGCAGGCAGAATCGTAATTACCTTTTTAGAAAAGAAAAACAAAACCCAATGTTTGCCTTTTTAATTATTTGGATACATTTGAAACGAACAAAAACAGATTTAATCTCAGATGTTTCATTTTGCTTGAGGAAAGGAAGAGAAAAAAAAATATTGAAGGACGAAAATGTGTCTCAGATGTCTCCATTCTGACAGAAGAGTATCTGGGTTCATGCCACGCTTGGTGACGAGAGGATGATGAGAAGGGAAAGGAGGGGCCAAAACTGCTCTGATGGGCAACCGAGAATTCAGGAAGGACCCCAAACTGTTTTCCTGAAGGAGAAAACTCGGGAAAATATCGGCAAGTGCACAATTATATCCCCATTTTCTATAGTTTGCCATTTCAAAGAAGGAGGGGGCGAAAAGTCTTAAGGGACAGGACAATAGAAAAGGCTACAGTTTCCAACTCCAAACCAAGCCTGCTCTCTGTGTGGATATAGTATATACATACCAATATATAGATATATGCAGAGCATCTTATCTATATATACCGATTACATATATAGTATATGGAACAAAAGTTCTTTAACAGGAAAAAGGTTGCCCACAGTGCCTGGCAGGTTCTGGTGAATTTGATCCTAGATGCCGGGGTGTGATTGGAAGGCAAATCCTGCTACGACCACTCTGCTCTGCTTCATTACATTGTCTTAATGCTTAGAAACCTGCAAGACAGGGAGACAGATAGATAGAGAGGAGAGAGTTAAGAGTTAGAGGCACAGAACTGAATGGGGTTGAGCTACTGTAATCAATGCGGCCAACCCAGTCAAAACATTATTCAGTCCTGGAAGAGAGAAAGTGCAAAGTCATCAGTCCCTCTGCAGTAAAGTCGAGACTTGCTGCAGAGAATCTCAGAAAAACATTCATGTCATCAAACGCACGGGGGCTCAGAGGGGATCAACTCTTTCACACGGTCCAGGCTTACAGTCAAGTCTGAGCGTCTGTGTAAGTGCTGAAGAGGTTTTCAGGGCAGCTAAGACTTTCCCTAATCATGACCGACGCATGTTCATACACGTACTCATTCATACACTTCTATAGCCGACTGACACCTTAACTAACTCAGCTGTTGCACGATCATCCGCTCCACGGTTAAATAAAACCAGCTCAGAGCAAAGCAGCTGTCCCTTCAAGAATCCTTCATGCCAAGAATTAAATGAGGGGGCATGACATTATTCACTAAAACACACACTAGATGATGCTACCACCCTTAAAAAGCGGCACATTATCCATCTAAAAAACAGCATTTAAAGGGATAGTCCATCCAAAAATTCAATTCATGTGCTTCCAAACCTCTCTGACTATGTATTTTTTTTATATCAGTGTTCCACAAAGTCAGTCACACAGGTTTGGAATGACATGAGGGTGAGTAAACGACAATTTTAATTTTAGGATGAACTATCCCTCTAAGTTAATGTATATTAAACAGGCTGAGATAAAGGAGACGGGTACCAATTTGATTTGAAAATGTAATTTCTAACCTCACAAGGAGTTTCAAGTCATGTACGATCACAATCCTAAACAAAAAAAAACACCCTGACAGACCTGTGACGTATGTTGAAATGTTTCCAGTGCAGCACTGTCAACTGTGGTCTGCTTCTAAAAAAACAAAAAAACAACAACAAAAAAATCAATGTGCTTTTGCCTCAGGCAAACGGAGCACAAAATCAAACAGGATAATATGGACAGGGAATAAAATCTAAAGAGTTGTTTTAAGACTGCAGTTTCAACATTAGTCTTTTGAAAAATTAATAAACTGATCATGTTTGGAAAACAGTATTTACTTGTTTCCTCATGTAAAAATCATATTTAGGCTTTTAGAGGCTACAGAAAGTATTTTTAGATTCAAAAGCCAAGTTGCCGCCCATTTATGTCACTGCTTGTGTCATTTAGAACTAATCCACAATGGATAGATGATTCAAACCAGTTGCCAAGTAACCTGATTGTTAGGTTCGAGCTGCTAGTACTTGCAGCAGGGTTCGTACAGAAACTGCAAAATGAAATTCCAGGACTTTTCAAGCACTATTTTTTCGGTTTTCAAGGACTAAAATCAGAGATCTCACTTATCAAACAATATTGTTATTATCTTTCAAACTATAATAAATAAAACAAAATGGTACAAATAAAGTGCAGCACAAGCAAAGCATGCAATTACTGTGGCCACTTTTAACTTAAAAGGATACTATGGCAAAGTTACGCTTTCCTTATTTTATGAATACATGATCGACCTGAATGAATGAAAGCTATATCATACACTTGGAAAATTATGAGCTACATCATGCTTGTAGACACTAGAGGTGTGACAATACATTTAGCTCATGAGATGAGACAAAATACAGAGACTTAGATCACTAGAACGAGAGAATATTTTAATACTATTTTTAAGAAATTTTCAATTACAAAAATCACAAAATGCAAAACAATGCAGTTGTATTTTGAAATGTTTTAACTAATCTAGGGCCATAACTAACAATTATTTTGGTAATCAAGTAATCTACTGATTATTTTAACAATGGAGTAATCTAATCATTTTTAATAATAAAAATAGACCTAAGTGGAAAAACAGGCTTTAATTAATATGACCATATTTATATATAAATTAATGATGAGGCAATCATAGTTGGTTCAAATAAAGTATCAAAACTAAGTAATTACATGGTTTTATTGAACAACACTGTTAAAATACTTAATGTAATATGCCTAAATATAATATGAATATAACCAACTTTAGTACGTTATGTATTATACAAATACCTGCAGAGGGCACCTGGTGATGTTTCATTTTACAGCGTGATTCAAGATATCAGTATAAACACAACTTTATACTGATATCGCGAGACTGCTTTTCACCTCAAGGAGTAATATCGCGAGATCTCGTGCTTTCGCGCTGCCGAAAGCCAGGAGAAATGGTATTTAACACGTGCAGCACTTTGCGTGAAAAAAATTGTTTTTATCGAAAACAAAAATGAACACATTTCATATATACTGCCTTTTAAAAATTCAAGTATTTTTCAAGTACCTTTTCATAAATATGGCTGTTTTCAAGGGTTTTCCAGGACTTAAATTTCAAAAAGTCAAATTCAAGTACTTCAAGCACTTTAAGAACCTTGTACGAACCCTGTTGCAGAGTATAGTTACACTTAGCTACTGCAGCCTTGACATTTCTATGGACACTAATGGAACATTTGAAGGGTGAAAAAAGGTGAGGGGAAGAGAAGAAATTAAATGCTTGACAAGTCTGCATTCACTGAGTGTGAGGAAGTATGCTGACGCAGCATTTTCAGGACAAATCTCAATAATATAGCAGCGCAAGCTCCAGTCCTCCGTTGTTGCAGAACTAACAAAGTTGCGCCGGTAACCAAGAAACCAACAATCCCCTGCAAATAAAGTTCTTTCAAGCTCAAACACTCCTGAGCGTCACCACTTAAATTCTTGGCTGTGGCTATTCAGGGATCTTAAAGGGACAGTACTCTATTTCTGAGCCTGTAAGACGCGTAAATCTTCGAACAGATGGAGTTATCGCAATCCAAGTGTTACAATCATATTTCTAAGCAGGGTACATGGTGCATCCTGGCTTTTGAAGGGGGGATGGGGTGCAATCAAACTAAAACAGCATGCACAAAGGATTAGGCCAATACCACCTCATCAGCAAATGCTATTCTTAGTCCAGCCACTTTTAACAGCAGTTGTTCTCTGCCTTAATTCAGGATGAACCTTGAGTGTAAAACAGTCTTCCTGCTTTTCACCAAGCATTTATCAACAAAGAACATGACTTGAACCATGAGATTGAAAAGAAAAAAAAAAAAAAGACTCTAAAAGCCATGTATAACGTCACAGAGGAAATAGATCACAAAGCTCAGCTGGGAAAAAAGCTGCCTGCGTGGGTTGACGGCACAGTCACTATATTAAACCCACCATCCTCTGTGGCCATTTAGGCCTACAGGCAAAAGAAAAAGACATCCCGTTCAATTTATTCTATAGATAATTACTGCACAATATGGCTTTAAATATCTCAACTGCCAGAAATTTGTACTCTATTCTGGAATATATTCCCGCAACCTACAAACAAGTCTGTTTATAAATCCTGCAGATGTTACAAAGTAGTTTAATCAGACCGCAGATGTGGAATTTAGGACTATTAAGCACCAAAAGCAACTCCTAGGTAAAATGATATTGATGTTTAAAACCACTGAGATGTATACCATTAATAGTGAAAAACACCAACCCTAATACTGCTGTGGTCCAACTTTAACAGGGCACTAAAGGTCACAGCAGTGCAAGAGGAGTGACAGCAGCTTTTCCACTTAACTGTGCCCTTCCAAGTGTCAAGCCTACTCTGCATTAGATGCACAACAGATTTAGACTACATTAAAGCCTACACCATCTGACCAGGACTACTTATCGCTAATGTAGTGCAGAACAGACTCTATATGCTCATTAACATCCCTTTTAATCGCCAAAAGTTCTGCCTTAGGAAACATAATATGATGGACGGAAAAAAAATGCGCTCCAAGTCCGACTCCAAATCCATATACCTAGAATGGGCTACGCCTTTTGCTGGAAAGCAGATCCACAACTAGAATCACAAAAAAATATCACTGTTGAGTCATCACATGAACATAGAACAACATTACAGTTCCCTCAACACCAAACATACAAAAAAGTACAGTAAGAAGTCAATGAAGAGATATAGAAATGACATGATCTTGGTTAGTCTGTGGTTAGAAATCACTCCCACGTATCCATGTTTGTACTGAAGAAATCAATATAATCAAGACTAACAAGTGTTAGATCCAGGAACAATGATTGGGAGAAATCTGTCAAATAGAGAGGCCCATTTAGAAAGGGGTTAATTTGAGGGATGGTTATCTGACATTCACAGAAAAGATTATGAAGCCAACCCTTTGTCCCAGAGAAGAATAGACATTTTTGGTACAAAGTTAGTAGTCAAATTTCCCAAGGACGTCTTTGCTTTTGCAAGACATACCAATTGAATAATTTTTTTATTTTTTTTTGGAGTGGGGTGCATCCTTGAACTAACACCGTTTCTTTGCATTTCATGAATCTTTTGGGGAGCGAATGTTCCAAATCCACTTTTGTTTTCACAAATGTAAGCAATTGGTGTCTCTGTTTTGCGCTGAAAACGTCGCTTGGCTGTTTGCTACTAACCTTTCATGTTACTCTTGGGTTTGTCAGTTTGCTTGCCTGTGGGGGTTTGTGCCTGTTGCCCCTGTCCCCCTGAGGAGGCCGCTTGCTGTGCTGCTTTCTGCTTCAGCATGGTCCAGTCAAATGTGTAGTCATACTGGTGGTTCAGAGTCCTGGAAGTGATCAAACGGGAGTGAGTATACTCATACAAACCAAATGAATTCAGATACCGCAAGTAAAGAAATAAATCAAGGAGTCCTCAACTGCCAAGACTTTCTACTTGAAAAATTAACCTCAGCCTCTACTGGTAGCAAAGATGTGAAAAACAAGTTGTGACTAGGGAGTGTCTTGGTGTTTCTGGGCCAGTTGGGAGTGTCGAGGCAACGCAAGAAATTGTCAGGCACCTGAAAAGAATGCGGAAAAGCTGACGCAGGTACATGTAGTCAGGTGCCTCTTCAAACCGCAACCCACGACAGTAGTTCAGGTACATGGCAAACTCTGCTGGGAACCCCTGGAGAAAGAGCCAAATGCATATTACGAAAGAACAAAATTACCAAGCTCCATAAATGTCATATCAACCTGACCGGCTATTTTTTAGAATGAGGAAATGAACAAAAAGAAAAAAAGTTTTTTGTTTTTTTTTAATATCCTATTATTATAATTAATAGCCGGCGCTATTAGCAGGAAATAGGCTGTCTGAAATTACAGTCAAGTAGGCTAGAACAGAAAAGCGTGGTGAGTGATAGACATAGGATGGGAGTTTCTTACAAGCAATTGGATGTTTGTACATAGTATGCTGACAACAGAAATTTAAACACTTATATTCCTAAAAAACACAAAAGCTATGCAAAAATGGTCAAGAGTCATACTGATATACAGTTAGTCTTTTTTAGCAGTATTGAATGTTCTGGAGCATGAGAATTGTAGCATCTCAACCTTTAAACTGAGCAGAGGTTTTGTAGCATGCATGCGCAAACAATATGTGAGTGCAGACTTCTGAAAAGCCTTGCTGCGAGGATGTAGAATTTCACATACCTTACACAAGACCTCGACAGGGGTCGACATCTTTTTCTCACTAATCTTCTCATACTTCTGTTTCTTTGTGGCAGCCTGTGGGCAAAAGTGAAAACGTTGCACACAATGATCTGGTACTGGCTGTCCATCAGTGTGCAATCCCACAGTGCTGAAGGCCATAAATAACCCAGCTGAAAGAAGATTTACAGCACTTTTTTAGGCACCACCTGTTGGCCTGTTTCATACTGCCTAGCAATTTTAAGTTTATTCTTTTAAGGTTCTTCCCTCCACAGTAATAAAGAAAGATGGTAATATTCAGTGACATTAAGGTGTATACACTTCTGCTCTAATTACATAAATGCACCATTTCTATCCTGCAATCAAACCACAGAGTAGAAAAGTTACTGGTATGCTTTTCAAAATGAAACTGTAATACATCAATTTAAAACAAAAAACAAACAACTACGTTCTTAAAAACAACTACGTTCAACAAATCTGTCTCAGACATGCTGTGCGATCCCATCTAAAATCCAGCTATAATAAATAATCACCTGCATTATCTGTACTTCTTACCTTCAGTCCCTGCCATGGCAGGCTGGTTCTGTTGAAGTACATCAGCACGTATCCTAGCGACTCCATGTCATCTCGACGACTGTTAAGATGAAAAGATTAAAAATCAAGCAAGGCTTTTAAAAATCAAGCAAGGCTTTTAAAAAAAGTTTCAGTTCCAGATCTTTAAAAGAAAAAAAAAAAAAAAAAAGATTTTAAAATGCAAAAGTAGTGCATAGAATATGAGCGGGTATGATTGCGTAAACCATCCCTAAATTAACTCGCTGACCACTGACATGCCACTCCTTTGGTAAAGGGCAAGCAAGCACAGTCCATCAATCACTTAAGAGCACAAAATGTTACGATCATGAATTTATGGTGCAGCTTGTTATTCTAAAAGACTTCAGAGAGCTAAGGGCTCAGAGCTCAGAAATTAACACTTATTCCGCAAGTACACAAACTAAAAGTGACAGTAAATACATTTCATTTCACAAAATATTTCCATTTCTAATAAATGCTGTTATTTTGAACTTTCTATCAGAATAATTTGATTGAAATTTGTAACATGGGTTGGAGCACAATGAGCAAAAACTGAAGAAATAATTTGTTCTGGAGTGCTCACCTCTGCTCGATGCCCAAGTGTGCATTGATGCTGGCATAGCGAGCTGTGCCTGTGAGATTTTTGTCTTCTCTGTATGGTATGTGCTGTCGTGTCCTGTTGTCTCGGTATTTCTTGGCCAGACCAAAGTCGATGAGGAACAGCTATACAAATAAATTGAAAAGAGAAGCACAAACACAGACATTTCATTTTTAGAACTGACTGTAAACAAGAAAAAACACACTTGAGTCCACAAATTCATTTTCTTCCAACTTCCTCCTGTGAGCTGTCTGACCTATTACCTGGACCTCAGAAAAAAAACAATACATCAGCGGCTGTAATCAATGAAGCGATGGGGTCAGAGTCTACAACGCAAATGAAGCTTTCTGGGAAAGGAAACACACCCTTTATCTAAGCAGAGATGTAAGAGTCAGCTCTAAGAGCCTGTCATTGACTGAAATATCATTCTCATTAGTGGAAAGCCACTCAGATCCTGTCCCACACACACACACACACATACATACACCTACAGGCCGCAGCCCAGTGAGAGTGCCTCACCCAACTGGTTTTTCACTGAGGCAGCAGCCATATTGTAACGTATCCACTCAGCCGTGCCACTGTTTGCTTGGCTCAACCAGGGATTTGAAACGTATTTCCTCTTGTCAAGACAATTAGTTACGCCAACCATGCAATTCCACTTAGACCCTTCTATTAGAGGTCAAGTCAGGAGAAAAGAGCTACAACCAAAGCTTACTAGAAATTAATTTAAACGTTTTATGATTTACCTCGTTCAACAACTTCTCTGCTAAAATGTGCAAAAACAAAACCTTGGAAATCAACACACTGCAGCAAAGATGTCTCAAAGTGCAACTCCCAGCAACAGAAAAGAGTTTAGACTTAAAAGTATCAAGAACCCGCAATCTTTAACGATAAAGAGGAAGCATTAAATAAGAAGTGCTTTTCTGGCCAAACTGATTTAAACATTTTCAAATTATGTAAGAGCCCTTCTCCTCTGAAATAGCCGGAGGTACAAGTACTTGGCCATCACTGTAAAAACCCACGCAAACATTTAATATTTTGCTATTTTAACTTCCTGTCAGTGCTCTGAAGATGACTACAAATAGCTATGATGCCAACAATCTTTGACTTCAGGAGCTGAGTACCAAATGTTATATCCCATTTTGTTTAGCTGAACTGAACATTTAAATAAAGATGAGCAACATATCTCAAGACAACAAGAACATGCAACAATTTGAAGACCAAGTATTTAAAAAGGTCAACTCTGTCAATACCAGGCCACAATTTTCACATGGCTTGTTGTGCAATTGGTTGCAGGCTAGCAACATTCTGACAGCATGTTCCAACGTTAGATGGCCGGTTTGGGAAAACAAGCCTCGGTGCCACAAAGTGTTGCTGATAAACTGAAAGATGCATTCTACAACAAGAACAAGCACCCAATGCAGTGAAACTAGGCCAATCAAATTATTCTGTCAGAAAAGCCCTTGATTACAAATCACAGTAGAGCACTGGGCTTTGTCTATCTGCAACAACTCTTTAAATGGAAAACACTGAATTCTCCTACACCAAAAACATCAATTCTAACATCGGAAATCAAGTTTTAAAAAAAAAAATTACAAGTGAAAATCATATGTTGTGACAGAGAATAATTTTAGAGCTAATTAGGACTGAGAACAATCAGCTACTTCTTCCCGAAAGTGACAAGTCCTTCACCCGCCTGTACAGAGATCCCTTCAATCTGGATTAGGAGTTAAATCTCTAGTTCTGTTTAGCACGTGTGTCTGGTTTAATGCCAACAAACGATAATGGTTATTGTTGAAAATCAAAATTAAATGGGAAACTCCAAAAGGCAAAAACAAAAATCAAATCAAAAGAATTTTGGGCGATTATTAGGAGGTGGTTGTGGTTTCAGACCTGGTTTAATCCTGAGAAAGATGGGTCCTGAGAAGAACTAACAGCCAAGCTTCTTTTCCTCTTCCCCACTGGAGATTCTAAACACTGAACAGACAATAGAGGGTGCAGTGCATCAAACAATATTGCTGACAACCGCACACGGCCAGCGCAGACAGGCAACACCAAGGCTCAGAAAAAGAACGCGAGGAGGAGCAGAGGGAGGGGAAGAGAAAGCCTAAGGCAATCAATCCTTCATCCACCAGCAAGCGTCCTAGCTCAAACTCAGAGGAGGCTCTGCTAATGGCAGACGTCTTCCCATAAGCCCAGGCTCAGATACTAGCCGATAGTTGTTTTTTCAGACCATATAATGCAGGGCCCGCTTGCCTCGTCGGTTCTCGAGCCATAGAGCCAAACTGTACATGGCACCTCTGGCCGCCCAACCCAGTGATCTTCATCTCATCTATACCAATTGTTCCCAAGCCTGATTCTCTTTTTTGACTTTGCCAAGGCTTTATCCATAAACATTCGGCAGCATTTAACACTAGCTGTGCCATACGGTATTTAACAGGTAAGCTCACCTCGGCATGAAGCGAACGAGACAAATGGCACAACTAGGGTTAAGAAGGGCAAACTCTAAAGGCCATTCACTACAATGGGCACTTGTTTTAAAATTAGGCATGAGAAGCTTTGAGAAATGCACCCAACCAAAACTCACCCCACCCCTTTAGAAGTCCTGTGAAGGCTAAATATCGCATTTCGTGTTTGACAGATCATTGGACCACCTACAGTAAGGAAGAGGCTAGAATACTTTGGCGTGTGGAGAGGCCAAATCAGGTAGGGATGAAGCTCTGAAGAACAAAACAACAAAAAAGCGTGCAATTTAAGAGGTGCATGACTTAACCTGCATGTTATTGCAAAAAACAGTTTTAGTTTAGTTACAAAAGACAAGATGGGACAGCGTCGGTGGAAGTGACATTGGCGAGTTCAATACAGCAGCCCAGGGTAAAGCAACAAAACAAGCCATTAGTTAACAATGGTGCCGAGCTGAGTACGGTTATCTGCAATGTGGCACGAGAGTGGGGGACTGTGTGAGGAGAATATGTCAGACTTGAAGTTTGCTGCAAAAGGTAGTTCTTTTAAATGAAAATGTTTGGACCTCAACTTTCTAGGAAAAATCTAGGAAAATATCACTGCATGAAGCATTAACAATTGCCTCTCAAACACTTCCATTTTTAGACTGACTCTCGTATGTAAATGATGTCACCTGTTGGCCTGCACCATTCTTGGTCAAGACGTCCACATGCTTTACTCTTTAGCCAAGTTAAGATTGTTATTCTTGAAAAAGGTTTTACTGGGGGCTGGATCAAGAGTGGTAATGATCGTATGAGAGATGTAAGCAGAGAGCAGTGAATAATGTGAGAGAATAGGCCTTTTGATTCCTCACCAAAAGAGACTGCGTTTACAAAGCAATAGCTAAATCAGATCTTCCCGTCGGTTGAGTTTACTGCACTTCTTAACTACGATTTTTTTTCCAGGGTGGATGTCGACAGCTACACATCCAAAAGCAGAGCGTGCGCATCCAGAGTTTTAGTGAAAAAGGTGACAATTTCATGTGTATGTATCAAAATAAAAGCTTGAGGCTGGCATTCACACAGACACACAATGGTAAACATTTATTCCAGACAGCACTGCCGAAAATGGTAATACAGGCTTCACTGAAGTACCAAAAAGTACCAGAATTTGTAGTGGAAACTGATCTGAACTGTTAGACGACCATCAGAGCTTGTACATGTAAGTCATTGTATTATTTTGCACGATGCTTTAACTTTGCCAAATGTTGCCTGTCTGCAAGGGCTCAAAATTACGAGTTATCTGAAACAAAATACAAATCAGGCAACTTCTGTACATTTGAATAGAGAGAAATAAAACAGTGCAAAGCACTTCGAAGGCTCTTTGTCGAAGGGAGAAATAATAAAAATAAAAAATAAAAAACAACCACAAGTCACATATCATGCACAAGTTCCATTTGAGGAGTGAAAGACATACAATCCATGTCCACAGATGTCCACAGCCCAACCGTCAGGTGATTCTCAAACCATTGATAAGTTAAGCTGTAAACATTGTGTCTAAGGACTCAATGCGGTTTTAATTATCTGCTTCCATTTCCCACCAAATATTCTTTGTAGAACCCAGCCATCCCGAATCAGCAGAGCGACATCAAACGTAACTATCACAGGCTCTCAAGCCAGTGTTTGTCCATGTGAAAATCTCCATGTTACAAGAAACCTTAGTGATCTGCGGTTTTATTCACAGTCAATCCTCCATGTCACTTTTAAATCTTTAACTTGACTGTCTTTCTCACGTAAGTAAGGAAATGGTGGAAGTTTACCTTATTACAGTGACGGCCAATACCCATTAAAAAGTTGTCTGGCTTGATATCTCTGTGGATGAAATTTTTTGTGTGCACATACTCGATTCTGCTGATCATCTGTGAAAGCAAAACAACGAGGTTAAGATCGTGCCACAGGACCATTCAATGTTTGCCATTACAATCCAAAATTAACCATTCATTACCTGATCTGCAAGCATTAGGACAGTTTTCATTGTGAATCTGCGGGAACAGAAGTTAAAAAGATCCTCCAGACTTGGCCCCAGCAGGTCCATCACTAGAACATTATAGTCCTTTTCTTGGCCATACCACCTGAAAAACAGCATCACATAATTGATGAACACCAAAAGATGACAAATCAAGACTGCCTGACAATTATTACAAAAGCATGACAACAATGAAAGCTGTGCTTCCCTCAAAAACAGCAGATGCTTTAAATCTATTCAGTGATGCATGACACTGCTCAAGTTTACAAGATGAGATTTTAGCACAAGTAAATTACAATTAAAACACTATTAAAACTGAGCATAGCTGACTAAGTTATATTGTGCCAATAAAGCATGAATCTTATCAGTTAAGGAAGTGTCAGAGTTACACGGCACACCCTGCGGACAATGGCATCCAATATATCCAGCTTGGTGACATGACTGCGTGTAGAGTCTACAGTAACAACTATATAACGTGTTAGTCTTTAACCAAACACTTTAGACACATTCTTCCAGAGTGGATGACCCCCCTCAGGACAAAAAAAGTAGAGTCTCGGGGCAGAGCTAAATTGTTTATGGTATGTACAAAATAGGGCTGCAACTAACAATTATTTTGATAATCGATTAGTTGACATTATTTTTTTCAATTAATTGATTAATCGGATAAAAAAAAAAATTAAAAAGCTGAATTTTCCTTTTTTTATTGACAAAAACACTTCCACATTCTACCCAATGTTCTTCAAACAAATGTGCCAACTGGATGCTATGAAAACATACAGTGCTTAATTTATTAGACCACCTGTCATAAAGAGAAAACAAATATTTTAGGAATCTGTCAAAGAATTGTTTAAATCTAAAAATATTATTGTCATTTATTGGCCAAATAACAAACTGAAACAACTAAATAGTATTTATTCACATAATAAAAGGCCTCCTGCCTTTCATAACAGCATGCATTCTTGCTGGCATTGTTTAGGTACTTTTTGACTGTAATTGGGTATCTGAAAAAATCTTTCATAGATCTTTCATTCTTTCATAGATAACAGAAATAATTATATTATAGCATCAGAAATAGCCTACTGTTACTAAAGAGCTTACGCATAATGAGGACTAACCAATACAGAAAGCTAAAAAAATGATTTTAGTAAACACCAAAACTGTTAGTTTAGAGCAGCAGTGGCACAAACCTTACATAATGTTATACACCTTAAATTTGTTTTAATAAATTTGTTAAGCACTGTATATAGGCTTAAAATTTAAATCTCTACATTAAAATTTAAGATAATAATATAGACAAATAAAATCACAAACTCAGTGTTAACCAACAGGTAAGAGGAATGTTCTGCAGGAACACGAGTTCACTTTTTGATCACAGTCACGTTTACTGTAATTTCTTTATCCTGTAAAAGGCGACTATGAAGCATCTGATATTTATATTCAGACAACTATACGCGGTTATCCCTTTACAGTTCCTAGTCTCATAAAATGCGTGCGCTACGTTGACTTTTAAACCTAAATTTAATGTTCAACAACAGATATTTCAGCGCAATGAATGTTTTTGCGCTGAATATTAATTATCTCCCTCTCTGATGCACATTCATGCGCCCGCCACGCAGGCGCTCATTTAGTAAAGATTTAAACTTAACACAGAATGTCAGGACGGAACTTTATGTAAAAATAGAAATGCTCACGTGAATTTGTGACATTTACAGATAAGGATATGACCGTAAACTGAAAGTTTTTGCGCAGAGGACGCACACGCATCTGTCAAAGCGCCTGACAGGGCAAGCCATTACGCTAATGCCTTAGCTTAAAGCTTAAAATAAAGAATTCTCATGTTTTGTGCAGCTTGGATCACGTAATTCTCCCGCAGCATCTCATTCTCTTTCCTCCACTATGTTTAGATGCATGTTGTCCATAGAAATGCGTAATTTAGTGCTGTAATTTGACGCGACCGGCTGAAGTTGGATGCGCTCTGTGGGCGATGTTTTTCATTATCGTTAATAATCAATTTTAGCGATTAGTTGTTGCAGCCCTAGTACAAAATCAACTAAACGGCTCTTACAAATATTGCAACTTTGACAACCAGAACTCAGACATACAACTTAACAGGTGGAGGCTCAAAAGAGTTGCACATTTAGTGAACACACTGCTAAAGCAGTCGCCAAGCAACCATCATGCTAGAGAGTCTCCTAAACAAAGAGGTATTGTGGAGACACAAGTTGCAGCAGACTAGTGTTCATTTGGTCATCTGTGCCAGCAAACCTACATCTACCATTTCACAATGACAATAGAAAATGTACTTTGAACCCACAAACTGGCTACTAATGCTTGTGATGGTTATATTGCGGAAGCAATTACATCCATGCCAAATGTTAATATAAAAACAGTGAAAACCACTTTGTGGATATTCAGTTTTAAGCCTTTTCATGTAAATTCACAATTGTATATGTCTTACTGACATCCTAGAATACAAAAGCACCAGCAGAAACAATGAAGAATCATAAAGTTGTTAACATTTTCCCATAACTTAAAACCAAAAATGCTGTAAACGCATACTATGAATCCAACCCAAAAAACTCATGTTTAACAAGCATACTCACATTCACAATGCTTACAAAAGTTCATATCAACAGCAATCTCTTGCTTACGGAAACTACAGGCCTCTCTGTGGGACACTCATTTCCTCTTTTCAAAGCAAAACTAAAGGGAATGCTGAACAAAACAGTGTAGTTTGCCTGAACATGTTAACTTTAATAAACTGCCTTGTATTTAAATCACACAGAGGTGTTGGTGTAAATGTATATATATATATATATATTTAAATAAAGTGGCAGACACTTTCCTGTGATTGAGCTTACATAAAAGACTTTGAAGAGCACACAAAGCTCTTTTCTTTCATTAGCAAAGGTAGTGAGTGGTTTTAGGGAGTGTGGGGGAGGGAGATCTTGTATGGCAGGTTTTCCAAGCTCTAGTAACCAGCAACTGAAACCAGTACTTTTACACATCCTTTTTACTGGAAACTTCAATTCATTCACTAAAAACCAGTTCAAGCCAAAGTGGCACAGAAAGATGGGAAATTCACAACCAGCTTTTACACACACACAAAAAAAAAGTAGTTAAGAAGGTAATTAATAACACATGCTTTTTCCGCATTCAATCCAGTCATTGTGTATAACCTAAATTATACATAGTGTAAGAGCAGTAGAGTTAAACTAGAAGGGAGTTTACTTTTTAGTTATAACTAATGGCTGCGTCTGGTCTTGTCCTTAAAGTGTTTGGTAAATCCATCCATCCATGACAGGAGTTACTCAACTCTTAACTGCACAGGGTTAAATAACTAGCTAAGGTCTAAGAGTTCAGTTTTCTAATCAGCCAAGCTGCTGTCTGCATGAGATGCCACAGAAATGGACATCCCAATGCTTTCTGCAATGGCAGTTCACTGACGGCAAATGTAGGGCCTTCATATTTATACTAATATTACCTATGGAAAACTTCTGATAGTTGGATTAGTTTACTAAATGATATATTACGATCTACAATGTAATAAGAAACTAATGAGCAATTATGGCTATAGAAGCATTTATGGCGACTTTAGACAAAAAGTTTAGAGCAAACAATTTGGTTTGAAATGTTGCAAGAAATTAGGTGTGGTCACATTTACCGCTGTCTGGTGAAATTTCACAGGCAAATTCCAGTCATTTCAACTGAAATACAAGCAATCTGGAATCTCACACAAGGACGTAACATTTCCCTACGCAGGTTAGGCACAAGTTGATCATGCGACTTATTGCAAAATAAATTAAATGCCAATAAAAATGTAATATATATTAATAGAAACAACTTTTAATAGAAATATTCACTAAATCAAAAGCGTTAAAGATTACATTATTTGCTGTTTGCCACATGTAGTAGCTAGACCAATTTTGTGCCAGCAAGTAGTGCCAGCCTTTTCCACCATTCACAACAAGTATACTTTAGACCTGTGGGAAACACTGAGTTACATGTCAATTTTTAATTTTTTTTTTTATGTAATAGACAAAGCTGCTATCTCTTATCGATTTGACATCTGCAGTAAAGTTAATTTTTAATTTAAAATTACCACTGTAATTCAGGTAGATACTGCCAAGTGTGGAGGTCCATAAAAAAAAAACACTTAAAGCAGATAAAAACTTATCACGTCGCCAGTTTAATTAAACTTGAACATTTGAAATATTTCTTTCATTTTCAATTTCACAATTTGTATCTGCTATAAAAATAACATGTAAAAGTTTGGGGTTGTAATCCTCTAACATCAAACTACCATGTAACTATTTAGGTAAAAATGGTTTATATAAAAAAAAAAAAAAAAAAAAAGAGTTAGTTCACTCCAAAATGAAAATTCTGTCATTAATTACTCACTCTCATGTCGTTCCAAACCCGTAAGACCTTCGTTCATCTTGGGAACACAAATTAAGATATTTTTGATTAAATCGGAGAGCTATCTGACCCTCCATAGACAGCAACACAACTGAAATGTTCCCAGGTCCAGAAAAGTAGTAAATACATCGGTAAAACAGGTCCATGTGACATCAGTGGCTCAACTTCAGTTTTGCGACGCTTACGAGAATACTTTTTTTGCGCAAAGAAAACAAAAATAATTTACTCAACCATTCTTCTCCACCGAGTTAAGTCTTCCGCCATTTTAGAGAGTATCACAATACATACGCATGCTTTCCCCCCAAGCATAAACAACGCTTATTACGCAGATTTTACGTTCATGCGCGCTTTCCCCCCCGCGAATGTAAATAACGCTGATTACGTCAAATACGTTCTTGGGTACTCTCCAAAATGGCAGAAGATGTAACTCGGGGGAGAAGAATGGTTGAGTAAATTGTTATTTTTGTTTTCTTGACGCAAAAAAAGTATTCTCGTAGCGTCGCAAAACTGAAGTTGAGCCACTGATGTCACATGGGCCTGTTTTACCGATGTATTTACTACGTTTCTGGACCTGGGAACATTTCAGTTGCGTTGCTGTCTATGGAGGGTGAAATGGCTCTCCGATTTAATCAAAAATATCTTAATTTGTGTTCCGAAGATGAACGAAGGTCTTACGGGTTCGGAACGACATGAGGGTGAGTAATTAATGACAATTTTCATTTTGGGGTGAACTAACCGTTTAAGTTTTCATACCAAATCAAATACCAGCCTAGGCAAGTATCCCAGGATAAGGGTTAGAATTGGTTATTACAAACTGCACAACATCAATAGTTTTTTTTTTTTGTTTGTTTTGTTTGTTTTTTTTAAGAAACTACAAACATAACAGCATAAGGAAATAGCACATACAAATCTTTACACTAATTTAACCACAAATACTTTAACCTGTAGAGCACTTCTGCAATCAGAATGTAAAACGTATGACGTTATTTACATTCAATTATAACATGCAAATAAAAAAAAACATACGTGACAACCTCTACCTTTTTTTCGTGTGAAACCAAAACAGGGACTACGTTTCATTTAAATGTGCATACAGAATCAGTTATTGAAAGCTTCCTTACAAGTGGTTAACTCTTTTATACAATTACAAACGTATTATAAAACAAACGAGTCTTTAAAGATTTTTTGACACGAATAGCAGCCCTCCTGTGGCTCAGTCACCTTGAGAAGAGAGCAGCAGTCTCATCAGGCCCTGAAACTTGTTTTCCCTCATCCGCCATTTTCTGATCGAGAGGGAGGACATGTTGAACAAACACAACAAAAGAGCAGCGGCCATTTCCCACTCGCTCCTTACTCATTACTCAGCAACGCACAAACAGACACTTCGTGATCAAATCTAATTCATTACAGTATCTTACACTACCTTATAAAGAACACGTAATGTTTTAAAGACATTTAAAAACGCCGTTCTTTCACGCGGCTCATAGAAACGCTAACGCTAATGAACAGGCTAGTTAGCCAGTCGACACTATCATAATAAGTGTAAAACCATATATATATTAGACCATCCAATTCTCATATATGTATATTATAAATCGATGATCTATTAAGAGACGTACTATGCGTAACTGACGTGTAGTTTGTCCTCGACCAGTTGCTTTCGATCTCACGCTAGTCTATAAACCAGATCAAACTAGTCCAGCTGCCCCATCTAATCAAAGTCCATTATAATTTCAGGTATATTCAGACATATGTACTCACCTGATGTGTGGGATTCCGACTCCTCCCTGGAGAATTTTGTACAACTTGCTTTCATACAGAAGTTGAGGGTGTCTGGCTTTCTGTGATTCCAGTTTCACAGCTACCTCCTGAAAATATTCAAAATTAAGACTTATTTATCTGCTACATATAGATCGTTTACATGCCATCGAATATTAGTTCTGGGGAAACCATCTATTTCTATTCAAATCTGCATTAACATTTCTCTCCCCAAATAGTAATACATTTAAGTCATACAATGTTACGTTATGGTGAACTTTCAAGGCTGTATGAACTATATTTTTCGATGACCATACAAAATTGTGTCCTGGTAATCAGATGTGATGAGCTGGACCTATGTATAAACCCCTCAATCTTCTTATCCCAGTCATTCAGCACGTTAATTAAACATCCACTTCATCTTTACCTCTCCATTTGTGATGTTGATTGCCAAATAAATGTCACCAAAGGATCCAGATCCGATTTTCCGAACGAGCTTGTATTTCCCACCGACTATGAACTCGGCTTTAGAGCCACTGCTGCTGGCCATGTCCTAAAATCCGAGAAGTGCTTTGAAACTGTGTGAACTGGTGAGGTTTTCAGGCTGCTCCCTCTCTTCTTCGGTCCAGCAGAAACAATGCTAGCTAGCCTAAAAACGAGTCGAGTCGTCTTCACTAGCTGTGTCCTTAACAACTCACAACGACGAAATTGAGATGATAACGGACATTGGTTTCAACAGGAGATTAGCTGTCTCGACATTTAAGTAAAAAACAAGACTATTTCCCCTGAGGTTGAGGCTGTTTTTTCTCTTGAGCAATTCCTCGAATAGCTGACTAGCAGCTTAGCCTGATGAAAGAGCACGGAGGAGTCGATGTCCTCGACGCTCTCTTCAAATCACCTCGCTTTGAGGGGCGATTTTTCTTCTTAAACACGCGCTTTCCAGCTTATTCGACCGTACATCAAGGCAACCGACGTTTTAATGTTGAAGGAATTGTGTGAGTCGCTGCTTTCTTTACAAAGCGCAACCCACTCACTTCGCCATCTTGTCCGTCTCGAGATGAACAGATTCTGCTGATCTGAAGAGAGGAGCGAGACCGCGCTAAAGCGCGCCGCCGCGGGCAGGGGAGGGGTTCACGCGTGATGTCAGCGGGGTTGCGGGAGCGCGCGGCTAGAAACGCGAGGGCGCGCAGGGGAATTTGAGGATGTTTATTATCAAGTCAGTTCTTTTAAATCAGTGTTATATATTTATACTCAAGGAATAAGAAACCGAAATTATTATTAAAAATGTGGTCTCCGTACCATAATATTAATACACGACTGAACTGTCATGGTCTTACATTTCTGTCATCTTATTAGTGGAATTTATGGGGTATTTCCTCACAGGATTTCTTTTATATTTGTATCGCCGTCACCATATAAATAGTTCGCACAGAATTAATATGTTCAATATTTACACGTCTCGCGATGGCTGTGCACGGTAACGCGCGTCGATGACCTGCGTTTCATGGTTCACTGATGCCACCTAGTGAGAACCTACCAAAAAGGCATAGTTCACCAGAAACGTAAATTTAGTCGTCATGTGCTCACCCTCATGATTTTCAACCCTGTATGACTGTCTTTCATCCAGAACACAAAACGAGATTTTAAGACAGAATGACATTCTCGGTCACCAGAAAGATTCCATTAAAACAACATTAATATGTGGTTACTATATTAACTGTCCTAAACATTCTCAGAACAAGAATCAGAATCAGAAAGAGCTTTATTGCCAAGTATGTTTCCAGTACTCAGAAACAACAACAACAACACATAGATAATAAAAATAAGATTTGAATAATACACACACGCGCACACACACACATACACAGACACACACACACACACACACATATATATATATATATATATATATATATATATATATATATATATATATATATATATATATATATATTTTTTTTTTTTTAAATAGAATAACAATAATAAATTGTATGTACAGGTCTGCTATAGATATACTAGAATGTAGGGTGATAAATAAATATGAGGTTATTGCACATATTTTTATTGCACAGTAGGAGAACATTAACTGTTCATGAGGTAGATTGCCTGGGGAAAGAAACTGTTCTTGTGCCTGACTGTCCTGGTATTCAGTGCTCTGTAGCGCCAACCAGATGGCAAAAGTTCAAAAAGGAGATGGCATGGACGTGAGGGATCCAGAGTGATTTTCTGAGCCCTTTTTCTCACTCTGGATGTATACAGTTCTTGGAGGGTGGGCAGAGGAGTACCAATAATCATTTCAGCAGGCCGAACTGTCCTCTGTAGTCTTTTGATTTCTGATTTTGTAGCTGAGCCAAACCAGACAGTTATTGAAGTACACAGGACAGACTCGATGATGGCTGAGTAGAACTGTGTGAGCAACTCCTGTGGCAGGTTGAATTTCCTCAGCTGATGAAGGAAGTACAACCTTTGTTGGGCCTTTTTAGCAATGGAGTCTATGTGAGTGTCCCACTTCAGGTCCTGAGAGATTATGGATCCCAGGAACTTGAATGACTCCACTGCAGCCACAGAGCTGTTTATGATGGTGAGTGGGGGTTGTGCAGGGGGGTTTCTCCTGATGTCCACGATCATTTCCACCGTTTTGAGCATGTTAAGCTCCAGGTTGTTAAGACCGCACCAGATAGCCAGCACTTTAACCTCCTGTCTGTAAGCAGACTCGTCGCCGTCCTGGATGAGACCGATGACTGTAGTGTCGTCCGCAAACTTCAGGAGCTTGACAGAAGGGTCTTTAGAGGTGCAGTCGTTGGTGTACAGGGAGAAGAGCAGTGGGGAGAGAACACAGCCCTGAGGGGCACCAGTGCTGATGGTGCAGGAGTTGGATGTGAATTTGCCAATTCTCACTAGCAGCTGCCTATCTGTCAGAAAGCTGGTGATCCATTGACAGATAGAGCTAGGGACAGAGAGCTGGGTTAGTTTGGTCTGGAGGAGTGTTGGGATGATGGTATTGAAAGCAGAGCTAAAGTACACGAACAGGATCCTCACATAAGTCCCTGGTCTGTCCAGATGCTGCAGGATGAAGTGCAGTCCCATGTTGACTGCATCATCCACGGACCTGTTTGCTCGGTAAGCAAACTGCAGGGGGCCCATTAAGGGTCCAGTGATGTCCTTCAGATAAGCCAACACCAACCTCTCAAAAGACTTCATGACCACAGAAGTTAAAGCAACAGGTCTGTAGTCATTAAGTCCTGTTATCTTGGGTTTCTTTGGGATGGGGATGATGGTGGAGCGTTTGAAGCAGGTAGGGACTTCGCACAGCTCCAGTGATTTGTTGTTAATAGTTGTGTGGAGAGATGTTCGGAGCGGGTGTAGGGTGTTAGACTGGGAGTTTAAAATCTACAGTAAAACTCATTCTGCCATATCTTCAAAGAGAAGGCAGTCATAAAGGTTTGCTACAATATAAGGGTGAGTAGATGATTTTGAATGAAATATCTCTTTAATGGTTTCTTTCAATCAAGTTATTGCTCACGTCCCTCTTAATTATAGTTTTAGTTCTGTTTGACTACTCATCAAACTGATGAATTATTACCTAATCTCTTGATGGAATGTTTCATGACAAGATGGACAACATAAGATTCACTTATCATAACTCACTATAAAAACGTTCAGAAAACAAAAGCATCCCAAACTGATTGGAGGCCATCAACCAAACAAATGAGGTATGACTGTATATGTGAAGACCAAGACAATAAATGTAAAAAACAGAAATATTATATTTATAAATTTAAAAAAAAAAAAAGTTTTCTATTTAAATATATTTTAAAATGTATTCCTGTGATGGCAAAGCAGATTTTTAGCAGCTATTACTGCAGTCTTCAGTGTCACATGATTCTAATTTGGCCCTCAAGAAACATTGGTTCTTATTATCAAGGTTGAGTTGTGATTCTTAATATTTTTTAAGATTATTTGATGAATAGAAGTTTGGAAAGAACTACATTTACTATATGTTTATTATAAATGTCTCTACTGTTATTATTATTTTTTTAAATCAATTTAATGGATCCTTGCTGAATAAAAGTATTTTTTATCTTATTTTTTTACTTATCACAACTCACTACAAAAACCACATTCAGAAAACGAAAGCATTCCCAAACTGATAGGAGGCCATCTGCAAAATAAAGCAAATGAGCAATTACTGCATATGTAAGCCCATGCAGATTTTGAAAACGAAGCATTTACTGACTATGAAAACAATTACAGGTAACAAGCCATCATTTTCTGCAACAAACATTTTGTGATTTAATGAAGTTATACATCATGTTTGTTAAATGAGAGCTTTATTTAGACCTCTGATTATCCAGCTTTGCTCCTCTCATGGACAAGAGCGACTTTATGCCTGTAAGTACGGCTTTCTGTTGCTATTTCTGTTTACTAAAAAGTCAAGGATAAATAGTAAGAAGCAGAAGCAGTTTCTTTAGGATGCACTTTATTGACAAGGACTTCTGTGATCTAAAAACCACAAACAAATGACCTTAGTCCCAAATGCCCTTAGTCATTGTTTGTGGACCATTACATGAATGTCACCCATCAGGTTCTTTCTGTGTAGGCGGAAACAATGAGAGGGAGGGAGGAGTGTTGGTAATTTCAAAAGCTATTTAACTACAGAGCCCCGGATACAAAGATACACCTGCTGAATTTCCCACTCTCTACTCACACGACGACAGTGACCATGAAGTTGGCTATCCTGATCTGCGTTTCTGTTCTCTTTTACCTCTCTAGTAAGTATCAAAATTGGAATTAAGGTACATAAATACAATGACGTGTGAATATTGCGTAATAATTATCTTAATTAAACCCAAATCCAGATTGATACTTAGTCAGGCTACTACTGTTGTTTAACATACATCTGACATGTCATAATAAGTGTCATGTCATTGAGATACACAGTGTTTGTTTAACATATGGATGGTGACTTTTACATCATTGTTTGGTTTCCTGAAAACCCACACATGATAAGGTTACAGCTCACAAGATTAAGCTTTTGTTCTTTAGAGTCATTATTTACTTACCCAGACAGACCCATTTTGTGATATTTTGGAATGGGTCCATGTTGTAAAGATCCGTGATAACTGACATATGAGACTGATGAGAACCGAGATACCGCTTACAGGGCCAGACTTTTTGCTGTTTTCAAAAAAAGAGAAAATACGGACAGAAACAACCCAGAATCCAAAAGCTGAATTGTTAATATAAGGTTACATTTCCTTTATCCAGCCTGATTCTCTGACCAGAACCTATTCTGAAGTATTGCAGGAAAATATATCCCTTTAATCTATGCAAACACAATCAAGAACATTAAACTCAAGGATGTTAATTATTGTTTTCTGAATGATAAAGATCATAACAAAAGGAAAAAAGAGAGGCACAAATACGTAAAGTACCTGCTATTCAAGCGAAAGATACAATAGGTTGAAAAGAAACTACAAAACTTGCTTAGCCACTTTTTTTTTTTTTTTTTTTATCTGAACCTCCCTGTAATCTCTACAGGGAAAACATTAATGCCTTTCCTGGTTTATTTTTCATAATAATATAAATTTTTTTCAATACTATCTCCACAGTGGCAGAAACCCAACAGAGCGAGGTAAGTTAAAGTAAAACCAGTCATTTTAAAGTCACCAGATGTTGTAGTAACTACTTAAAATTTTTTAATGTTTTTCAAAGAAGCTCTTTATTCTCACCAAGTTTGCAATTATTTGATCAAAAATACAGTAAGAACATTACTATTGCCATTACTCCAGTATTCAGTGTCACATGATCCTTCAGAAATCATTTTAATATGCCGAAGTGTTGCTCAAGAAATGTTTCTTATTTTTATCAATGTTACACAACATTTTTGTGGAAATGGATACCTTGTTTTCAGGATTCTTTGATGAATATAATTTTTTAGTATCTATTTGAAATAGAAATCTTTTGTAACATAAATGTTTTTACTGTCATTTTTGATCAATTTAATGCAGCCTTGCTTAAAATGATCTTACTGACCCCAAATTTTTGAACAGTAGTGTTTAATCAAGTAAAATGGAGGTAAAGTGTCATTTGGTTTGATTTTGGGAATCTCTCTGATATCTTTATAATAGGACAACAATGTTCCTGATTTTGGATGTACTCGTGAGTACAATCCAGTGTGTGGAGATGATGGAGTCACATACTCCAATGAGTGCATGCTACACTGGGAGAACAAGTACGTGAGCTGAACAATTGTGCAATGTAAATCCAACTTTTTGAGAAAGCTGAGGCAACAGATGTGCGAAATCTCAGGCTATGCCCAGATGTCAGCTTTAAATCAATTACTTACAAGCCTCCCAAGGTTTAGTAAACAGCCATGTTTTCATTATGAGGACAAAATATCAATTATAAAAAAGCACAAGACATAGTAAACATTCTTGACATCAATTCAAATTTGTGCCTCTTCTAACATGTATTCTCTCTTTAGGGTTCGTAACAAGAATGTCAGCCTAAAGCACGTAGGAGCATGTGAGACCTCCTGAACTCATTGCTGTTACATCTATGGCATCCAAAATGGCTTTCTATTTAGATACTACTACAGCAACTACCTGAATGATTTTCTGTCATACATTAATCAGTATCATATAAGGACATATGCCATTGGAACTTTATCAGACATCGCTTTGTCAACATGTAATCTCATGCAATAAAACAGTGAAGCATTTAAGAGCTCTATTTTATTAATAAATTAATAATTAAGAACTGTAATTTCAAATAAACCATATTCATAATCTAAATTTTCTTTCTTCCTTCATCTACATTATTACTATGGCTCTATCCTGAAAAAGACAACAGCAGGATTTTGTAGCACATACGAGCATTTTTTTTTTTTCTGAGCTAGATAAGAAACTACAGAATCTTCAGAAAGCTGATAATAATAAAAAATAATAATTATAATAATTTTGATATATGGGTGAATGCATGATTATTTTTTTGTTTGCATCATTCAAAAAGACATTAAAAATCCAATTTATACATACACTGACTTGAATATATATTTTTATGATGTAAATGTATTTGTTTTCTGAAATGTAATTCATTTTGACATTTTTGAGGGGCATAAAGTAAAAATATTGTGCTTCTATTATAATCATCTAACTATGTTAAAAAGCTGATTTAAAGTAAAAAACTTAATATATGAACCTGATACATTTTTTTGTGGAAAAAATACCACAGGAGAACACTTCTAATAATGTGTTTAGAAGTTGTCCTTTTTTGTGGTGAACATTTTAAATGCTCGTTTCTTTTAAATTATCATTAATTATCATTTGCTCATCTAATTATTAAAAATTCTAGCACTACATATGTAAAATTCTGATTTTAAGTTTTATTTAACTTTTCTGATTTGATATTAAAATTATACTTCACCTATAGCATCTGTAGGGCTTCTTTTAATCGTTAATAGCATGGTGAATAAACTAAAATGCATGCCACATTCTTAATGGAGCAACGAGACAAATCCATCATTTACAGCTCAATTATTTTATTAGTTCACTGTGTTCCAAGAAAGCAGCAGCAGTCCCAATTTATACCTGTCACATTTTAACCACCACAGAGTCCACAAGTGCCAGGATCTCCCCAAAATAACCGTCCTGCTCTCCTACGTCCTGCTCTGTGAGCACCAGTTCTTGGTACTGTTTTTGCAGGTCACTAAGAGAGGCTGTCAATGCGGGATTCTGTTTATATTGAGTCTGACATTGAGCCATCATGGCAAGCAGAGTGCGCAGAGCCTTCTCTCTGCAGTCATGCTCATGTGACGCTAAAAGCTCTGGCACAAGGCTGCACCACCCCTGCTCCACCAACACGGGCAGGAGGGAGACTTCAGCATACTGCTGCAAACGTTCCTGATGAGATAAATATGGTATAAGGTCCATTCCCACCTGTGATATCAACTCCTACAAAACAAAAAGTACATGTGACTTTTAACAATGAGTTAATCACAAACGGTATAAATTGTGAAATGAAAAACTGACTATTTCAAACATTTTAGTTTATTTTATCTTATTCTTACCAACGCTGCATTTATGTGATTAAAAAATACTGTTAAATATTATTACAATTTAAAATAACATTTTAAATATTTTATACATTTTAACATTTTAATATAGAATTTATTTCTTGATGGCAAACTGAATTTTCAGCAGCCATTACTCCAGTCTTCAGCGTCACATGATCCTTCAGAAATAATTCTAATATGCTGATTTAGTGCTCAAGAAACTTTTCTTATTATTATTATTATTACCAATGTTGAAAACAGTTCTGCTGTTTTGAATGGAAGTATAGCAAAGTAACAAATATTAACCTTCTCAATGATCATATCATGGAGAACCGTGATGATTCTCACGCGCAGGGATTCTGTCCCTGGTGCTTGAAACAGTTCGCTAAGCACCTGCACACCACCAAGCTTCAAAAAGTGACTTTGTGCAAACGGGAAGTGACGCAGGAGTGAGGCCACAGCAAATAACACCTGTATTAAATCAGAATGTCAATAAAGTTAATAAATAACAATTATTATTTATTTTACTACCCTTATTAACAGCATAATGCCCATGGTTTCTGGTTGGTCATACCTTTTTCTTTACTGTTATTGGTCGCTGAGTGGCAAGCAATGTCAACAGTTTCTGTAACACACCACCTTCTATTGCCTCAACTTGCACTGATGGATTACTAGAAAAATATAGATGACAATGGATTGCATCAATGTAAAGGTGCATTCACATTTCGCGAAATTTCACAGAATCCATTTGACCAACTTGAAGCTGTTGCCGAATTTGTAGGGGGAAGTCCCTCCTGATCGCACGGATTTCTAATGAAATCACTGGATTTTGCCCACAAAAATTGAACACTGAACTACAGTAAATGTGACCACACTTTAAATCATGTGTAATCAGCAGTTTTGATGGAGGAAAATGCCACTTACCTTGAAACAGCAGATCCAAGCACAAACGCAGCACTCTCTTGGAGACGAATGTCTGTACTGTTTAAAGCATTTATAACTAGTTGCATTCCTCCCATGGACACCAAATTCTGGGCATTATCTACCTATAAAAGGGATTCAATGACTTTGAGAAACAGTGAACTGTATTTCAAAGACATTTTGTTTCATAACTGTAATTGAGGCTTGACCTGGTGCACAAGGTACTCCAAGTCAAGAAGAGCTGTGACTTTTTCCTCAGTTGTGCTGTTGGTATTATTAAATTGGTTTAAAAGCCTCCTCATAACTTGAACATCTGTCTCCACAAGCATGTCAAGTGCCTCCATGTCTTTTTTCAGCTCTGCGATGGGGCGAAATTGAACCCTCACTGCATCTTCTTCCTATAATCAAACATCTTGATTAAAAAAAAAAAAAAAGCAACAAAGGAAAATGGTTAGAGTTAAACGAAAATGAACATACTTGTTTTGTGGCCACAGGATCATCCATTCCTTCTTTAAACATTTTCAAAGCCTCTTTCAACTCCTCAGCTGTGAATGAGGGACTGTGCATGTTCATCATCCCTTGCCTGCTCCACAGAGGAAAAATTATGCATAACTAGCTATATGATACATATATATTATTTTAGAATACTACATACCTATTTCCATCTCTCCAGTATTTGAGACCTTCCTCCTCTCCCATCTTGACCTCTCTTTGGCCCGTCTGAAGATTCAATCTAACATGAGAGCCTGCTGGAACTGCTTGACCTAAATTGAATTACAGACAAATAAGGAATAGATCTGTTAATCATCTATTTATATAAGGACACAACAGTCGGCATGGGAATAAACACACCTGGTTTGAGAGTTTGCCACTTGTCTGTAGGTCTAAACACCTCCAGATCTTCAGAATCCTCATCCTCTAACAGTGTCTCTTCACCCTTGCTATGATCATCAGAGCCTTCTTTGATAGACAGGGCTGTTGGTGACTGCGTAGCCAAAAATGATACTGTTATTAAAGTGTTACAATAAAAGAAATACTAAGATGTGAAACAGCAGATCTTACCTTCTCATTGTGAGCAAATATGACATGAAGACTGACAAGCCAGAGGGCGATTGACAGTCCAAGTCTCCACTTCTTTTGCATTATACGTCTGGTCATCATTATCTTGGACAAAGAAATCACTATATGCGCGCAAATAGTGAAAAATAATATGATAAACAATCACAAGTCATCCATGGCCAGGAGACCAGCTGCAAATAAAATCCATTCCCAAACTTTGGCGATATACGGTTACTAAATTAACTCATCCTGGATTTGCCAGTTCTACGGTAAAAAAAAAAAATAAATAAATGTGTTTTAATTAAGTTGTTAGCATGCTGAGTTTAACGACTACACCATCCAGAAAAAACAACTAGAAACCACGTGCATTTCCGCAGTCAATCTGAACGGAATACGTGAACCAATCAGACAACTGCAAATGTGTTTTAGGAATACGTCATTCTTTCTGGTCGCGATGATTGGCTAAAGGAAGATACACCTTTTTATGACGCAATCAAAGGCAAATTGAACCGACTGCTTTTTTTTCTTTTTGTTAAACAGAAAATATAATTTATATATTTTTATTTTACGTTTTTAAAACAGGACACGGCTATAAATGTATTGTACACTTTCTGTTAATTAAGTATATATGCATACATAAGCAACACAGATCTATAAAAAAAAACATTTTTCCTGCTCCAAAACCACAAATTAAGAAAAATCAACAATAAAGCTAAAGTAATAGCTAATGGTTATATAAACTAACCATTTTGCACAAATACAGCTGAAGCAGAACTTATGAGAAAATAGCAAAAACTGTACTCAGTATACAATAACACAATGGCTTATGTAAGTTTATAAACTGTTATAAAAAAAAAAAAAAGAGAGAAATAATAGGTACACAAGAAGCTGAATACAAAAAGTTAATGAATTACTTATCAGGCTGAATTAGTTCAGGTTTTTTTTATTATTATTATTTATTTAAACAGGCTCTAATAGTTAACTATATTACAAAGGATATTAATACATATAAAAAAGTTAACTGTTCTACAAATCGTGCACAGACAGGACAAACCACAAAAAAAAAAAAAAATTAATGATGTAAATTATACACCTACAAAATCCAAACACAATATCTTCTTTTTTTGAAATATGACAAATAATGATAAAGGATTCACATTTTACATTAGCCCAACTACTGTTGAGCACACTCATTTGCCATAGTTTTTTCTGAGTTAACATGAGTGGGTTGTTGGTACTTTTTCCTCTTCTTTTCAGTTCTCCAGTTCTCCTCCTCTTCACTGCTTTGATGAGTTTTATCCTCATTCTTGCTTTTGGAGTCACTTACAGGAGACCTACAGGCAAATCATTCAGTTTGTGGTGGTACAAAATACAGATCTTAAGTGCTAAAATGTAAATGTCATAAAACAACATTAAGTTAAGTGTAACTACCATTATTGCTACTGCCACAGGAGTGCTTCTTTAAAAGTTAAAATTGCAATTATTGCAAGTTAATGTAACTAACATGATTGCTACTGCCACAGGAGTGTTTCTTTAAAATTTTAATGTCACTGTCAAAAAGGTCTGACAGTTGAAGTGCAAAAGGTTAACAACTATATATTTATATTACTCAAATATCAGACTACATTTCACAGTGATTCAACAGTCCTTAACAGTTCATCTTCTTAAAGTGTAGTCATTAAACCAATATCTCATTGGGATTAAATGTCAAAATAAGTTCCTTCGAGCTACAGGGTTCCTGAGAGGCAGCGGTAGAGCGGGAAGTGACGGTCGAGGAGTGAGTGTTCTCATAAAACCCAGGAAGAGGAAGATGACAAAGACTGTGAAGTTGACACAGCGCAGGAGAAAGGAGAAGGGTTGGCATGCAGAGGTTGGCACTGACCTGGGCTCATCAGGAATGCAGACTGGGGGATCCTCGCAGATTCGGACAGACTTGCTTTCACGGGGCATGACAGGGTTGGGTTCTGTGGATTGTGCAGACTGCAACGGGATCACAACTGGCTTCTCAACAGGATGACCGAGGGGTTTTTCCTCTGTATTTTCAATTGAGCCCTTGCTTGGCTCAGTATCCATGTTTGCAGTTTCCTCTTTGCTAGATGCTGACTTCTCCTCTGGAGCAGGTACAGGAAACTTCTCCCGGCGGCGTTTCTGTACTTGCGCTTTGTTCACCTCTGAATACATCATGTTACATTTATTACCAGTATATAATTGCAGCACAAAGACGAATTATTACAGCAGTTATTCAATAGAGTGCAAAAGCACCCACTCACTTTTTCAGTGACTTTGGTTCATAATTAATTTTCCTATACATATTTTTAAGACGTCTTCGTTAAAGAGTTCATGAACCAAACCAACCAGCTAACCATACCAGCCTCTTTCACAGTGCCTCGTAGAAATGGGTGCTAAAGATTGCTTTTTTAATTTGCTTTCATGATTCTAAATTGGTGGAGAGTTCTTTGCATTTACATTTACATTTATGCATTTAGCAGACGCTTTTATCCAAAGCGACTTACAGTGCATTCAGGCTATACATTTTATCAGTATGTGTTCTTTGCACAATCATACCAACGATTAACATCCTCGTAGATCACAGTATGTCAGTCTTAGACAGATTTATAGGTTATTGTTAAAAATCAATTCTCCTCTGAAGCAAATGAGTTGCACTCAGTTACACACTAAACTGGTTTATGTAAGGTTCAGAGATGGAGAAAAAAAAATTACCATTAGGTGTATATTTCATCTTTAGTTCTTCAAGCTTGACTTGGAGCCTCATATTGTCACTGTGTCTTTGTTTTAGTGCTTGCTCTGTGCCATAGAGTTTCCTCTCCAACTCCAACACTCTCTGACTTTCAGAGAGAGCCTTCATTCTTGCCATGGACAACTCATCTTTCAGTTTCTCTGCATCCTTCCTATACACATACATGTCATAATTGCGTTGAAAAGGTCTGAAGTAACACCACCAGTACAAATAAGTAATGAGAGAACACTTACTTTGAATTTGACAGTTGCATTTTCAATAGGTCTGTGTAATAAGTCTCATCCATAAGTTCACCATCTTTAGAGGGGGCAGGTGGATGCTGGTCTTTAACAGTCATCTGTTGGTGACAGGGTTAATAGTATAAGTTTCTCAAACTGTAATATGTTTCATTTCTAAGTTGAATGTAATATGCTATGCTCACCTTCTCTTTCTCCAGTTCTCTTACTTTCATCATCAGGCTTTCTATCTCATTGTTCTTTTCAGATAACATGAACTGCAATCGTTCAAGCTGTGCTGGGTCAGCCCTGTTGCCCTGGAGCTGCATAAGGGTGGCTATCTGCATCTAAAATAGCAGACACAAGGAAAACAATAATGGGGAAAAAAAAGTAACTTAAATGTAAAGCATTTCTCAAAAAGCATTATTTACCTTCATGCGGTGCATATGTTGCTTGGTGAGAGCATGCTGCTTTTGTAGAGACTCGTGCTGGCGTTTCATGCTGTTCAGTTGCCGCTCCATCATTGCTCTCTTGTCCTCTACCTATGCAAATCCAAATATTTTGTGTCACGGCACAAAGGATTTTAAGTGTATCCTCACGAAACATTTAATAACTACAATTTCTACATATTAACATAGTTCATAGTTGCATTGGTATCCCCCCCCCCAGTTGCATTGGTATTGTAAAATTTTATTCAGATGCTCTCAAAATTAAGCTTTAGTTATAATTAAACCTCTTAGCATACATAAATATCACACAGCTAAGTAGTGGAAGTAACACTTAATGATGTACCTCAGAAAACAAGGAATTGCCTTTGCTGTTTGGATCTTGTGCCTGCTGCAAAACCTGTTCCAGCTGGATCTGAAGATCTTGGTTGGCTTCACGAGCTTTCTACATTGAGTAGAACAAATAATGTTATTTTATTTATTTACTTTTTTTTTTTTTTTTTTTTTTTTTTTTTAGATCTTTGACTTGATATGGTTTTCCCTGAATCAGCACAGAAAATGTGCACCAGAAATCCATGTTTTTATTTAGCTTTCTATTCATCAAACAATCCTGGAAAAAAAAATAAAAAATCAAGCAGCACAACTGTCATCAACTGTGATAATATTAAAAAATATTTCTTCAGCACCAAATCAGCATATAAAAATGATTTCTGAAGCATCATAAGACACTGAAGACTGAAATAATGGCTGCTGAAAAATGTAGCTTTGTTTATCAGAGGAATAAACTACATTTTCAAATAAATTAAAATACAAAAAAGCTATTTTAAATTGTAATATTTCACAATGTTTTAACATATTAACACTGTTTACTGCATTTTTAATCTGCCTTGGTGAGGCATAAGAGACTTCGTTCAAAATATTCAAAAAAAGGTAGTATAAATAGGTTTTTTTGTTTTGTTTTTTTTTAAACATGTTTACTTAAAAATACTTATAGACGTGCCTCTAAAGCATTGTAGCAGGACACTGCCTCTTTCTCTCTCTCTTCCTTCTCTTCTGTGATTCTCTCTAGTTGTCTCTGGAGGGTGGTGTTGGCCAAATGTAGTTGCTCTTCTTTGTATCGTGCCTCTTGAAGCTCCTGCTCCAAAGTCGCCTGCAAGATAAGGTCTCAATTCAGCACCAAGGGCACATTGACATTTCTTATTTCCATGAAACCATGTTCTTCCATTCCATTAAAATTAAAGATTGGAAAGTACATTACCATTGCCGATTCCATATCCATCTTCTGCATTTGCAGCTCAAGGATCTCTGAGGACATTGTTTCGTGTGCACGTTCTGTAAGGACACGAAGTTCTTCGGTTTTGCTGATTAGTGCTTCAGACTGCTGGTCCAGCTTGTGTCTCATCTGCTTCTCAGCAAGTTGAGCCTCGTCTAAATCTGTCTTCATTTTTTCCAACTACAAAAGATATTTAATCAGCACTGCAGATGAGATATAATTTCTAAACAACTTTTTAAAATTATGCTTTAACCCAAAGTGTGTAAGTTTTTTGCTATTAGTTGCAAAAATTAAAGCGTTTTCAGATTTCCTGAAAACTCACTCCATTATCTAATTGTCTGAACTTATTTTAACATAAAAAAGTGACAATCCAGTTTAAATGGATAAAAACATGGAAGATGAATGAATCCTCTGGCAACTTCTGCTTCAGAGAAGAAAAAACATACTACTTTTGAAGATGAAAACAGCATTTAAGCTGACCTTATTCTTTAAATCACTGAGCTCAAGAGCATGGTTCCTCTCCAGCAGAGTTTGTTGCTGCTCCATTTGATGTTTCTGTTGGTTTTTGACAAGATCAAATTCTGATCGCAGACTCTCCAGCATGCGGGCCTTTAACTCAACTTCTCTTTGTAAAGAGTATTTCTCTTGTTCCAGGGTCTGCAATTAGAGAATACTGTTAAAATTACATTTTAGCACATTTAAGGAATCGTTCACTGATAAACTGGACTGTCAATCATTATAATGTGGAGAACAAATGCTACGTCAGTACCTCAATGATATTGGACATCTCAATTCGTTGTTCCTCCAATTTGTTGTGCAGGTCCATTTTATCATCCAAGAGTTGAAGTCCATACTGCCCAGCTCTCTGAAGAGCCTCTTCTCCTTCCAGCACCTTCCGCCGCAACACTTTAATCTCATCCTCTAGACCTGACATCTAAAATCAGAGAGTATATGTGATCATTTACCTGTGCAGAAGAGCATGTCTACACTTACACATATATCTGTTTGTGTGTGTGTATGTGTGTAAAATGTATTTCTTTAAAATTTTTGCCCCAGTCCAGCCCTGTTAGTCACCATTCACTTTTATTGCACCTTCGTCCACAGAGTAACAGTGATTCTTCTTTAGTTTTTCATTGAAGAAAGAATGTCAAATAGGTCAAGAACAGCATGAGGGTGAGTAAATGAGGACAGAATCTAATGTTTTTGAGTCAATTATAGCGTTAAACGCATTAGTTTGTTACGTCGAGCTAAGTGTGCAAACTTCGATCAAAAACATCGCGTGGCACTGTTAATAAGAACGTTTTCTTAATGTCACATTTAACTGACAGCTACACAACAAAATATATGTCTAAATATGTTTACCTTTAGATTTAAAAGTTGGCGATAGCACTCTGATAGCTGAAGAATGAACTGAACCAGCCGCTTTCTTTCTTGGGAGCTTTCAAACGGCTAGTTTGAATTCTGCAGCAGTCGTCAATCAGGTATCGCGAGAAAACGCGAGGCTTCCGATCCTTCACACAACACTGCTCTCTAGTGTCACTCAGTGGTCATACTGATTATTATTAAACGCATTGATTTAGATCAGAGTACTACAAAGACCCAAAAATCTAAATTTATTTATTATTTGACACGAATTTCGTGGACGAGAGAAAATGTTGTATTATATCCAACTATATTATATTAAAACTTAGATTTAAAAAAAATAGATTCACTTAAATCACATTTAGGCTAATGCACAAATAAAAACAATTAAAAAAAACTGTTATGGTGGTTTTTAAGAATGACTGGATGGGGATACAACAGATACAATACTGTTCAAACGTATAGGTTGGTAAGATTATTTTATGTTTTCAAAAGAAGTCTCAGTTGTGCCGTTTAATATAATTATGGAAATCGCCATGCTCTTTTTTTTCAGGATTATTTGATGAATTCAAAAATTCAAAAGATCAGTATTTATTAGAAAAAATCTCTTGTAGATGTTTTTACTGTTACTTTTGATCAGTTTAATGTGTCCTTGCTGAATAAAAGTATTAGTTTCATTCATTATGTTTTACTATTTTTGAAAAATTGCATTTAATTATTTGTGAGGTTCTTTTTAAGAACTGCCCTTGACATTGTAATAAACAATGGTTATGAAACAGCATATAGGAATGAAGCATTTGACATTTACTATAGCACACTGAAAATAAGTTGTTTTTTTATGACTACAGGAAGTGTGAGGGTGGAGGGCATTACACATCAATCAACATTCATGGGGTTCAGGGAGGTTGTCAACGGTTCCAGATTTCTTGGCTTTCAGTTTCTAAATAAACTGAGTTGGCAGACAACATGGCCCTATTTACACCTGGTATTAACATCCCTCTTGGATGTCCTGATCACATTCACGGAGCAGATTTGTAAATGTTAAATACCAGGTGTAAACAAAACCCATGAGTCACATCTTCATACTTCTTGTGTCATTTGGATATGACCATAAGTAATGAATTTCTACCTTAGTATGCACTAGTGTCCTTCCATACAGTCATATTGCATATCTATAGTCTTTAGATCAATTCAAAATATGCAGCCAAAACAGCTTGAAACCTCATCTCACGCTTAGACAATGGATGTGTTTTGCATATTAAAAGGTGAGAACATTGTCACACAAAGACACAATCTCCACCCATCAAAATTAAGTGTCACCAAATTTCTGTAAAGTGCTGGCTCCAGACACTTCATCTGTTATGCAGATCTCGATTATCAGTTCCTATTGCTCATGCTGAGTGGATAGGTCATGCATCTGCCCCCTTAGTGAAACTAAGAAAAGTTTTCAGTTTTATTTAGCAAGCAAGTTTTGCTGCGATGTGACCACACTTTTCTCCCGGCCTCACAATGATTAGAAAAATATGTATATTTTTTGTATGTGTGTGTGTATACATATTAGTGTGCATACAGGCCTAGAGCCTACATGAGTGAATATAAATAATGTAAATAAATATATTAAAATATGGTTTGTTTAACTATCCCATGTTACCACTATAATCAATAGAACCATCCATAAATAAATTTTTTAGACAAATAAAGCTGTCATCATCAACTTTTTTTATGATGATATGGATGATAGTCATTGTTAGAAATTATTTAGGCCACCAAAATGCTACCAAGAGTGACACAAATGTCCCAGAAACTGTCAAATGTGAATTCATAGCAAATCTCTCTGTCTTTTACTTGCAATCTGTTTCATAATTTTTTATTGCATCTAAACTGTTAATTCCAGATATCTGTATTCGTTTTCTCAGAGGTGAATGTTGAATGTGGAGCGAATACCTCTGTTCAGGTTCTAGTTCTAAAACCCTGCAGAGAATTAACATTTTCCAGATGGGTTCCTTCCTTAGATCTATGAGTAAAAAACTATTTGAAGTGACTTTCACATTTTGTGCTATTACATAAATCACAAATGGTCAATCTACTTTTATATACTGCATTGAAGAAGATAAGATGCATATTTGAGAATTCATTTTAAAATTAAGTTTATTGTAAAATTTAAATTTTATTTAATTTTTTTTTATTTATTTTAAAATTAAAATTGTATTTTAATTTGACATTCACAATTATACAAACTGGTAGTTTTTATTTGATATTTGATATATTAGAAAAATGGGTTTTTAAAAATACTATTTAAAATTCAGTGATATAGGTGATTTTTATTTTGTTCTTTTGACACAATTCCACAAAGCCCGCCTTTTTCCAGCGAAGGGGGCGTGTCTTACTGCAGGAGAGAACACTGCGTCATGACGACAGTCGTTTTAAAAAAAGGCCCTTTCTTAACAGTTGAGTCGTTACGGCGGTCTAGCGGAAAGATATATCAGCAATGGAGCAGCTTTGCAAACTTTTCGTTGGTGGCCTGAACGTCCAAACAACTAACGATGGGCTCCGCGCTCATTTTGAACAGTACGGTAAACTAACGGACTGCGTGGTGGTCCAAAACGATCAACTTCAGCGGTCTCGTTGTTTCGGCTTCGTAACGTACTCCACCGCAGAGGAGGCTGATGCAGCAATGGCCGCCAGGCCACATGTGGTAGACGGTAAAACCGTGGAGCTGAAGAGAGCCGTGGCTCGGGAAGACGCCGGGAAGCCCGAAGCTCTCGCCAAAGTCAAGAAGATATTCGTCGGGGGCCTAAAAGAGGACATCGAGGAGGACACCCTCACCGAGTATTTCTCGCAGTTCGGCATGATCGAGAAATCCGAAGTCATCACCGACAAAGACACCGGCAAGAAGCGTGGGTTCGGCTTTGTTCACTTTGAAGATAACGACTCGGCCGACAAAGCCGTCGTGCTCAAGTTCCACATGATCAACGGACACAAAGTGGAGGTCAAGAAAGCGCTCACGAAACAAGAGATCCAGGCCGCCGGCGGAGCTCGGGGCGGCAGAGGGAGAGGAGGAGGAAGAGGTATGGGGCGGAATCAAAATGGCTTCGGCGGCGGGAGAGGAGGCTACGGCGGCTACGGGGGTGGCTATGGCGGAGGCTACGGCGGCAGTGATGGCGGCTACAGCGGCGGCTATGGAAGCGGAGGCTACGGAGGAGGATACGGGGGTGGATATGGAGGGGGCTACGGCGAACAGATGGGAGGCTATGGCGGTGGTAACGGCTACAGTGACTTTGGCAGCGGATACGGCCAGCAGTCCTCCGGCTACGGGCCCATGAAGGGTGGAAACACGTACGCCGGCAGAAGCGGAGCCCCTTACCCCCGTGGCGGCGGGCCTGGTTACGGCCGGGGTGGCTACGGAGGCTACTAAAGCGGGCTGGGAAGAGGCTCGGAAAGCTGTCCCCCTAGGTTCTCTCGGTTTCTACATTGGGCTCATTCACCCGGCCATGCAAGAGATGGCGGACACTGTGAAAGCATACCTTAAAGACCTCAATTCTTAACAGGTAGGAAGAAGATCTCTTCCCAGAAACCTGACTTGCTCGACCAGCTTTAGTTGTAGGTCATGTTCTATTATATATATTATATATCATTTATTTTCCACGTTTTAGGGCATGCAGCAAAGTTGGCCCTGGTTGTTTTCTTTCTCTTTCCTTTATTATTTTTATTTTTTTTTAAAGATGCGATTTGTTCGTAACCCATTCGTTTTAGAATTCAGTTTTGTTCAACACTGGCGATTTGTTGTCAAAATGCATTCTCAGTAGACCTGTTTTCTATATAAACTGTTGCCTAGCATTGTCATGGGGGGGATTAACGCATGCAGTTTTGAGTTTGTGTTCGTCTGTGTAAAACCCACCACGAGTTTTTCCGAACTAGTTTATCATGATGGGATAGATTAAGCTACATTTATTTTGTAAACCAGTGCAGAAACCCACTCATGGAGTTCAGTTCAACGCTGTATGAGCATCATTACTTCCAACATTCTCTTGTGTATTGTATATTATGTCTTCAGATCAATCCAGTATTGTTAAACATTGATATGCAATTGTATGTTACTTTTTAAATAAAAGTTTCACAGCTTAATTATCCTTTCAGACGGCGTTTTGGCTGATAGACTTTAATTAAGGGGTTTACACCACACCCGAGATAGTCATTTAAGCATATACATGTAGTTGCTTTACTACTACTTGACATTAATCTAACACTGCCCCACATTCAGTGGTATATAAGCACATATATATTTATATAGTGTTTATGGTTTATATTTACTCTTGATTCCCACATATAGGTGTTCTTTCAGTTATTCCAGTACTTCAAAATAGCTGTAGCAGTTTGTTTGTACAGGGAACCTGTTCAGTACCTGGGTTCGATTGTGATAGGACTGAAATATCTCATTAGGATATCATCCTGCGATCTAGGTATGTAATCAACCTGTCTTCACTACGTGTTGGTCAAGTATTGCAATTTTTTCATAAATGGATTATATATATTCCATAAGTTGTTTTTAATTAGTCTCCATCCATAAGTCAAGTGGACTTTACATGAACTGGTGCGATGGAATTTGGGTTTGTAACACCGCAGCTTATTAGGGCCTTGACTTGATATGCCATTTAAAGGATTTTTTTTCTTTATCAAATTTTTGTTTTATCTTGCATGACTAATGTGTTCTCTTTTCTTCCTGTCTTCCTCCCCAGGCAACCTTGAATGCCGGACTCTGCCCACATCAACTGTGGCCATGGAGTTTGGTTATCTACACGATCCACAGAGTAGTTATGATTTTAATAATGAAGGACTGATGAAGTGATGACACAGAATTTTTAATGTCTTTCTTTTTAAATGTTATTTTATAAATATTTGTATACATTTTAATAAAGTTTGTTGAAATTATTTTTTGTGTGTGAATTATATGCATGGAATTAGTTGATTCCTATGGCTAAATCTGTAGCGATATGTAGGGCTGGAGAGATTAATTGGAGATGGATTTATGCATGTGCACACACAGACAGGTGGTCCAATAGATTAGGCAGGGGAATTTGAAGCATCATTTAAATTAGGCCTGCGTAATGCAAACAGCTCTTTCTTCAGCGGCTACACAGTTCGTACTGAGTATTTATGCACTGTGATGTTGATGCAGGCACTCTGATGATGGTGTGCATTTTAGAATATACATTCTAGCACAAAGCTCATTTTTGGGGTTTTTATTTTTTAAAAAAAATCTTTTTTTATGTATTTGCACTATAAATAACTACAATATGTTACTTGCAAATACATTGGTGATGAAGCAATAAGTCAAGTACTTTACTGATTTGGAAAGGTTTCTGAATGTAAAACATTCACAAATGTGATTTACAAGCAATAGCAGTGTCAATCTGGTGTGGAAGCTGATATGTGATCTTATATTCAATTTGATTCAAGTTTACTTGTATAGCGCTTTTCATGATACAAATCGTTGCTAAGCGCTGTACAGAAAATTACGTTTCTACAATATATTTAGTAGCTTATCATTGGTGACTATATCAGTAAATGTACATATGGCAGAAATGTACAGAAAAATCAAAGATGTAATCAAACAGACGATGAACACTAGTAACAGCAATTATTATATGTTGAAATCAAACTTCTAGCAAGATTTGGTAGTTCTGTATGTTGTTTCAGGGTTGGCATCGTTTGAGGTCCTCTGAGGGGTTGGCATCATCTCTTCTCAGGTGTTCTGGATCCAGACTGAAGCTTGAAACAGAGAAACAAATAGAGAGATAATTAGCGTAGCTGCTGTTCCAACCAAGCAAAATTGATTTGTTTAACCCAAGCTAAAGAATAATAATTTGCATTTGATCAGATATAACTGCAGTACAAGATTATGAGATGCATTATTTGAAAGCTTGGCCAAAGAGATGTGTCTTTAATCTAGATTTAAACAGAGAGAGTGTGTCTGAACCCCAAACGTTATCAGGAAGGCTATTCCAGAGTTTGGGAGCAAATGCGAAAAATCTCTACCTCCTTTAGTGGACTTTGCTATCCTAGGTACTACCAAAAGTCCAGAGTTTTGTGACCTTAGGGAGCGTGATGGATTGTAGCGTGGTAGAAGATTAGTTAGGTACGCAGGAGCTAAACCACTAAGGGCCTTATAGGTAAGTAATAATATTTTATAACTGATACGGAACTTAATAGGTAGCCAGTGCAGAGACTGTAAAATTGGGGTAATATGATCATATTTTCTTGACCTGGTAAGGACTCTAGCCGCTGCATTTTGGACTACCTGTAGCTTGTTTATTGAAGATCTACTCTTTTTATATGTACCATATCTACTTAAGCTTGAATAGTACTTTTAACTAATTTAAGACTGGAGAAAGTTTTCTTTTTTGTGCAAAAATCACTTGCAGATACAAAAAGCTGACCATATTGGTGAAAGCAACAAAGCCAAAGACCATCTCACTCGAAACTTACACTTTTAAATAATTAACCAATGATCTTAATGCAGGTGTCCTCTTTTTCTCTCCCAGGAAGCTCCTCAGTACTCCCCAATACCCACCACAGTCACCTTATTAATTGGCTAGCTTGTTTTAAAATGGTGGCATCCTTTGAACTTCAAACAAAATACATTTTAATTGGATTAAGGAGTATACCTTCATGCACAGGTGTGCATATAAACACTGAGTGAACAATGAAGTAGCACTGTCCTAGTTTGGCCTTCAGCCTAGTTGGCCTACTTTCAAACACGTCAGGCTATTCTACAAAACTATATTTTTCTTAAAAAAAAAAAAAATATATATATATATATATATATATACTTTTTAGAATCACTGGAACACATTTGTGCTTTGTGTAAAGTAGCTTTGCTCACCAAGAGGCATATGAACTGCCATTATTATATGGTAACCTGGCCATAAACCTGTAAAATGTCTTTATTCCAGTGTTTTAAGACAGGATTTAACCTTGTAAGGTGGTTTAAAAGTTCATAGTTTTATTTGTGTGTGTGTTTGTGTGTGTGTTCGGCTGATTTCTTAGGTTTTGGAAATGTACCACTGGACACTTCCTGAGATTTTTTAAAAATATATATTTTATGTAAATTACACTCAAAGATTATTTGCAGCCAAAGAAATACTATAATACTGAGTATAACAAGAAGGTATTTTTACTATAGAAATATCTACAGTATAGAAAATCACACTTTTTCAATTCCCTAATATTTCCAGGCTATTTCTTGGATTCAGAGTAGAACGGCATTTGCAACAGAAATGTACCAGCTGTCAAGTTCACATAGCTTATAACACATTCATTCAAAATTTCATCTTTACAAAAATCAATACGTTTTTAAACCCAAAACGAATGGATTCACAAATTAGCTTTGATTCTTAGTTCCAGTCCACAATGCGTCTTGCTAATTAAGGATATGTTTGATTTAAATGCTTTACATTGTAGCCAATCAGAGTCCACTACGTAAGTGTTGACGCACACAAAAGGAACCGCCCCCGCGTTTCAAACGCATTGACTCCTTTCTTCCGCTGCGCGTGATCTCAGTCAGTGCGTCCATTGTAAGAAAATGACTAACCAGCTTTGTAAACTGTTTGTTGGCGGCCTGAACGTCCAAACTACCGACGAAGGCTTGCGGGCACATTTTGAACAATATGGACAGCTGACCGACTGCGTGGTGGTGATGAACCAGCCGCTGCAGCGCTCCCGGTGCTTCGGCTTTGTAACGTACTCGAGCGTTGAGGAAGCGGACGCCGCCATGGCAGCTAGGCCTCATGTCGTGGACGGCAACAACGTGGATCTGAAGCGAGCGGTGGCCCGGGAAGACGCCGGTAGACCGGAGGCACTAGCCAAGGTCAAGAAAATATTTGTCGGGGGACTGAAAGACGACATCGAGGACGAACACCTCCATGAATATTTCTCCCAGTTCGGTGCCATCGAGAAGGCTCAGGTCATCACCGACAAAGACACCGGGAAAAAGCGAGGTTTCGGTTTTGTCTACTTTGAAGACAACGACTCCGCCGATAAAGCCGTCGTCATGAAGTTCCACATGATCAGCGGACACAAGGTGGAGGTGAAGAAGGCGCTCACCAAACAAGAGATGCAAGCTGCCGGCGGTCGCGGCGGCAGGGGAGGCCGAGGAATGGGCCGGGGAAGCGGCTACGGCGGCGGAAGAGGCGGTTACTATAGCGACTACGACTATCAGAACGGCGGGTACGGTAACGATGGCAACTATGAAAGCCAAAGCAGCTACGGAGGCGGCTATAGTGACCAGATGGGCGGTGGATACGGCAACGGGAACGGCTACAGTGACTTCGGCGAGGGTTATGGACAGCAGCCTTCGGGTTATGGCGCTATGAAAGCAGGCTACTATTCCGGCAGGAGCAGTGGGCCCTACCCACGCGGAGGCGGCGGTGGCGGCGGCGGTGGAGGATATGGAAGAGGTGGCTATGGTGGATATTAGCACTAATGTGACTGTCTTTTAAGCTGTATTTCAAAATTATTTTATTTTTTTTTTTCCCTCAAACTATTTGGACACTGGACTTTCAAAACGATTTGTTTGGTATTGGGTTTAAATGAGATTTGTTCTGTGCCATTACCAGTACCAGCAGACACGCGTTGCGTTTTCCTTTGTTTAGGTTGAAGTGGTCCTGTTTACGCAAGTCAAGCCTGATAAAACACCATGTAGGCTTCTGTATGATCTGTTTTAGGTTTATTGCCTGTCCATCGTTTGAGATGAAACTCAGGGGTAATTTAAGCAGCTCATTGTTTCACCTCATGACTTTTTTTTTTTTTTTTTTTTTTTTTTTTTTTTTTTTAAATAACTTAATTTGTTTTAATGGAATTACACCTTTCCTATTGTACAACTGTTTTTACGTATTTAATTTGATCCAACAGTGGCCATATGAGCCTTTTAACCATTAAAAAATCTTTTTCATAAACTCCACTTCTGTTTGGTCCTTTTTGTCTCCAATTCTTGATGCCAACAATTCTCAAATGTGTCTTTTGATCTTTCCATAATGCTTTGAGGTTTTGATGTCTAAGCTCTTGGGCAAACATTCCTTCAGGTGTGTTTGGCTACTCTTTAATAAATGAGTCATTGGTTGCATTTAATCAGAAACAAGCAATGTGTAGAACCCATAACATGCACTCATCAAGGGAAAAGTGTATTATGGTTTGCAGAGATTAAGCATAAGGTTTTATTTATCTTTAACCATTCTGAAATCACCAAATAAGTGTATTTGAACAGTGGTTTTCAATCCTGGTCCGAGGGACCCAATGCTCTGCAGATTTTGTATATCTCTGTTATTCAGCTGAGTTCATGGAGCTCTCACTTAATGAGCTGGTGATCTCAGGTGTGTTTAAGGGAATTATGCAAAATATGTAGAGTGGTGGGTCCCTAGGACCAGGATTGAAAACCACTGTATTAGAATGATAATTATTTTTTTTTATTTTTTTTTTTTTTTTTGCAGGATTATGTGACTCAGAAAACTGGAGTAATGGCTGCTGGTTTTGCCGCCACTAGAATAAAATATTTTAAAATCTATATAAAATTCTAAGCTTAATACTTTCACATTAATATTTGTGTTATTTGCAGCCATGCTGAGTGTGAGACTTATAAAAGCACACAACTAGGTAGGTTAATATATGAGATTTTCAATGTGTTATATGTTTGCTATGTGAATGAAAACTATTGCAAATTAAATGTAGTCAAAATGGACATTTTCTGCTAATGCATCTCTGAATATCGGCTGATTAATACAGACTTTGAATAACCACACTTCATAAAAAGATGGTATTTAGAGACCAAGCTTGGCCAACAGCCAAACATATTGATATATAACCTCAGTCTGCTTTTATTTAAACCCCCATAGATGAAGGATGATGCAGATTAAAAGTGTGACTCTGAAATTCCTCTATAATTTCTGAGTGAAACGATGTTAAATGGAAGCAGCTGAGTAAATGTTAAGCAAGAAAATATTATCTAATATCAACACTAGATTTTTGTAATTATGTGTTGAATGTGGTAATCTATATTTGCATATTAATTAATCTGAACAGCTTTATATAACTTCACTAGCCCTTAGTGCCTCTTACAAATGCAACATTTTAAGCTTTTGAAGAATTGACAAATGATGTCAATATAAGTTTTTATGAAAAGTGACGGGTTTATTAAAATTATATTGACAATGTCAATATAGAAATTAAGAAAAGATCAATTAACCACACAAAGACACAAATTTATTTTGTAAATGTATTCAGGGTCTATGTCCAAGTGCTGAACTGTGCATATCCATAATTTTATTTTACATATGAGTAAGCACTACTTACTACCCACTACTACTGAAAGCAACTCTCTGAATCCAACTTTCCAAAAATGTGAAGTTAAAGCAATAGTGTTTGACTATTAACAGATTTAATTTCACTTTTAGTTGTCATAAATCAAGCCTTCATCTGAACCTGTTCCACTCAAACAATAATACCCATGAAAAATTGGTTGTGGGGTACAACAATCCAATGTACAAGAGACACAGTCTGATGAACAGTTGTAATGTGTCATTCTTAATCACTGGCAATAATACATGACACCAGAAATATAACAAACTAAATATATGCTTCTTGTCATTACAAAATACTAATGTTGGGAAAATAGTTGAAGAAATTCTACTTTTTTATTGTTTAGTTTGGAACAAAGCGTCATGGTGGGATATGAACACTTGATTAGCGCAGTGTTACTAGCTCCTCTGAGGATGTCGGGTGGATGGCAATGGTTCTGTCAAAGTCTTCTTTAGTAGCTCCCATATTAACAGCCACAGCAAAACCCTGAAGCATCTCATCACAGCCAAAACCCTGCATATGGAGACCAACCACCTAAAAAAAGAAAAGTGACATATTGCGAATGACTTAATGTAACAGCAAAATGTTAAAATAAAATTATATATCATTCCAGATCCTTCTTGACATTTTATACTCATTTATGATCGATGGAGTAATTATGACCTCACCTTCTCATTTTTGCCAGCACACACCAACTTCATGATGCACTGACTCTTTCGAGTGGTGATGGCATAATACATGGGGGTGAAAGAAGTGGTATAAACCTTCACATTGTCCTTTCCCCATGTCTTGATTGCTTCATCTGCAAAACATGATATATATATATATATATATATATATATATATATTTATTTATTTATTTTTTTTTTTTTTTGAAAGGGTAGCACAAACCATTAGTTAAGATGTCAGTCAGTCAGTATACTGAGCACACACATTAGAACATGCTACATGCAGACTTAGGGCCAGATTTACTGAACAAGGCAAATTACTGTGCAATTCCATAAAAGCGCAGATGGCAGTGGAAAGTTTTTCTGGAGATCTATTTACAATGCAAGAATTAAAGAACACAGATGCAGCCGGATCATTTCTATAATGACCAACGCAATCTACCAAGAGCAGCACAAATTAGCACAGAGTTGAAAAGAAGCAGAGCTGATGATAATCAGATTGTGGAATCTACTAACAACACAGGTTCAAAATGGGTTACGATATGTTTTTTGAGGTGTTAAATAATGGCACAAATACAACTAAACTGACCAAGACAACTGTTCGAGAGGACCGTTTGTTGGTTCGACAGTCCAGGGCCAGCCCTTTTTCAACTGCAGCAGAGCTACATAACAACTGGTCACCAGAAACCCCTGTATCTACAAGAACAGTCTGTCGAATTCTCTCACGCAGTGGTCTCAATGGCCGAATTAGTGCTCAGAAACCAGCATTAAACAGAAGACAACTAAAAAATCGTGTTGCATTTGCCAAGGCCCACAGCTTGCAGGAAGGATGGACTGTGGAAAAGTGGCAGAAGGTTGATTTTTCCGATGAATCATCTATTGAACTGCATCCCAGTCGTCGCAAATACTGCAGAAAACCTATTGGAACCCGCATGGACCCAAGATTCACACAGAAAACAGTCAAGTTCGGTGGAGGAAAAATCATGGTTTGGGGTTACATTCAGTATGGGGGCGTGCGAGAAATCTGCACAGTGGTTGGCAATATCAACAGCCTGAGGTATCAAGACATTCTTGCTGCCCATTACATTCCAAACCACAGGAGAGGGCAAATTCTTCAGCAGGATGGCGCTCCTTCTCATACTTCAGCCTCCACATTAAAGTTCCTGAAAGCAAACAAGGTCAAGGTGCTCCAGGATTGGCCAGCCCAGTCACAAGACATGAACATTATTGAGCATGTCTGGGGTAAGATGAAGGAGGAGGCATTGAAGATGAAACCAAAGAATCTTGATGAACTCTGGGAGTCCTGCAAGAATGCTTTCTTTGCCATTCCAGATGATTTTATTAATAAGTTATTTGAGTCATTGCCGAGACGTATGGATGCAGTCCTCCAAGCTCATGGGAGTCATACACAATATTAATTCTTTTTCCACTGCACCATGACTTTATGTTCTGTACTGTACATTATTTCTGTTAAGTGACAAGACTTTTGTCTAAGCAAAGTCTGACCTTTCTGTCCAAATTAAATAATTAAAAATCAAGGCATAAGATTTTATTTTGGTAAAATAAGTGTAATCTAGAGGCCTTTGCCTTTCATATAAGCCACTTCTGATTCCAAATGATCAACTAGAAGTCAAGTTATTATTTGTTGTTCCTACAACTTGGATAGGCGACAAGACTTTTGTCAGGGGGTGTATAAATAATGCTACATATGAAGTCTGAACTTCAGGATACTGTAAGGAATCATTATTTATATGTAAGCTCACCTTCAGTTAGTCCCACTGTGCCAATAGGCGGGTGGCTGAACACAACAGTAGGGATGTTGTCATAACTGATTTTGGAGTCTGCTTTGCCCTCAAACAGCCGGTGAGCAAGCTTTCTGCCAGCAGCAATAGCAACTATCCATACAAACAAAACAACAACAGCTTATCAGAAAAAAATGAATATACATTCCCATCAAACAGATGATAAACTATTTAATTAAAAAGTGTGATGAATGGTAAGCATGTCCAGTCTACTCTGACCAGTTGATGTCGCTAGAGTAACAAAAAATGCACAAAATCTACTTCCTCATATAGGGAGGATCTGTTGTTTTAAACACAATGTTAAAGGTGTTATTTACATAAACCAACCGAATCACAGGAAGACTGAATCATGCATCATGATCTTTTAAGCTTAATGAATTGTTTTAAGACTTCGAATCTCTTGCTTAATTGATTTCTGAGTGTGCTTAATGAATACTATGCTGAAACAGAGTTCAGTGCATAAAAATGAGCTGTTTTATTTTATGTGTTCAAACAAAACACCCAGAAGATTTTAATGAATGTAGGAGCATACCAGGTGTAAGAAGAGCTCTCCCACAAACATCCCCAACTGCATAGACACCTGCACGAGTGGTGTTCTGGAACTCATCCACCACGATATGTCCCCTTTCATCAAGCTTCACGCCCTGAATAACAATACATTCAACTGTTATTCTTACTTTATCACCAACTGATACAGTGCAAAGATAAAGCTTACAATACTATCTTGTGTAGCTGCAGTTTAAAAGAATGTTTTGTGTTCAGTTGAACTTTATCAACAGCATCTGTGGCATGATTCACTGATCACTCAGTTTGTAAAAAGCCAAAATGGTGTGTACACTATGTGACAATGCATTCCAGAGGGTTTAAAAGCAGAAATGTACAGCTTGTATTTTTGTTAAAGCATAATTCAATTTTTAAAGTTGTGTATGTCTGCCTTTTAGCTACCGTTCTAGGTGCATGAACTTCTAGTTAAGCATTAGCAAAATAATTCTTGTGCACAGAAATTTGCACAGGCAAGACAGATTTTATCACACTAGTCTCATTTTAAAGTGTATCATAGTTAAAGTTGCAAATTAACTGAAGTAGGGACAGATCTTTTCTTTCATATTGTAACATACATCAGAGTAAATTGGATTATTGATTAAAAAAAAAATCTGTCATTGACTGAATTAAGGCAGATCTGAAAAAGAGCTTGAGGTTGATTGTAAGACAGGGGGCAGAGTTTAAAGGAATAGTTCACCCAAAAATGACATTTTTGTCATCATTTACTCACCCTCATGTCGTTCCTAACCTGTATAAGTTTCTTTCTTATGTTGAATACAAAAGAAGATATTTTGAAGAATGTTGGTTTTCAAACAGTTGATGGTCCCCACTGACTTCCATAGTATTTCTTACCCTACTATGGAAGTCAATGGGGACCAAAAACTGTTTGGTTCTTCAAAATTATTCAAAATATCTTATTTTGTGTTCAACATAGGAATGAAACTTATAACCGATATTGTCATTTTTGGCCGAACTATTCCTTTAAAATAACTAAATGATTGGAGAAGTTCAGCATACATAAAAAGTGAGGAATTTTCATTCTTTGGGAATTAACATCATGCCACAGATGTTATCAGTAGAGTTGAATTAATAATCCTGTAACGTTCCTTTAAGCTTCTTAGGTATTTATTATTATTTTTACTAATAATATTCTAATACTGATAATTAGAATAAAAATATTAATCAAATTGAAATTCAGTTTTACTATTGAACTGAGATTGAGGCCAGTGGTGTTGGGTTCCCTGCCAATAGCCCAGAGCAGACAGTCCACTTCATGGATGGTGTCGTACTTCTCCTGTGCATCTTTGTCATTAGGGTCTTTTGTCGCCAGCGTAACAGAAAGGCCTTTGTCAGTTTTCTGCACTGACCTCACCTGTAAACAATATCAGATTAATTAGATATACTGATATAAGATATATTTTGCGGGGATCTGAAAATTTGCCAAACAAATTGATACATCACACTGGAAAGACAGGCCAGCTACATAATACCTTACTTAATAATGCTCACTACTAGTTACCTGAGAATTTTTCCGTAAGTCAATACCATGATTTTGCAATTCTCTGGTGCAATTTGAGCTTATCAAGGCATCGAAGTTCCTCAGTACCTTGAAAAGAAAGAACACAGCCATTGCTTACTTTGGGATATGCATGACAGTAACATTTAGCCATGTGACAATAAATGGGGCTCTTACCCCTCCTTGTCGTATGATGATGGACGTTTTGGACCCCAAAGTGGAAAGGATACCAGCCATCTCCACAGCAATATATCCTGCCCCAACTATCACACTACGTCTAGATAGATACAGTGTTTGGTTAATTTAGGATAAGGAGAAAACACAGTAATATAAGTGGAAATCAACAATCAATCACTTACTTAGGGCAAGACTCAAGTTCAAAGAATCCATCACTGATAATGCCTAAACTGGCTCCTGCAATAACATTGAAATTTGCAAAAGGTTTTTAGCAGATGCTGTCAAAAAAGTGTTGAAAATAAGTACAAAAATCACATTAATGATAAGGATGCATTGAGAAGTAAGGCAGAATGAGGTACATTTTTAATGAACAAACATAAGATCACCTGGAACATCATTCTCACTGACAGTGGACGGGTGGCCGCCAGTGGCGATTAAGATATGAGGAGCTGTGTATTTCTTTCCATTAACTTCAACAGTGGGTTCCGAATCATCTGTGAACCTTGCATAGCCATGAATGGACTCAATTTTGGCCTGTATACAAGCACAAACAACTTCTCAGTCGTCACATCAATACTAGTTCTAAAGGTTTAAAGAGGTCATATCATACATTTTCATTATGTTACTTAATTTCTCCTTCAAGGTCCACATAGTTAGCAATATGCTTCTGGCTCTGTGATGTTTTTGTTGACGTGCTTTTAAGATTTTTATGCAAAGCTTTTATAGTACAATGTAGTATTAGTACTATAAAGACCAAGAAAATTTGATTCTTCATGATATGTCCCCTTAAAACCATGCTCATTTTGGTATAAAAACAAAAAATTAGTTTTTTTAGCTACTACAAATTACTTTTCACTTCATACTTAATTTGCTGATTTAAAAGTAACTTATTGGAGCCTACCTTGTCAAGGTTGTTCCGGTAAATCTGATTCAGCCGACTAACGTAAGCATCCCTTTTGCGTTTAATGAGCCTGAAAATACACATACCCAAAGAGTGACCTTTATTCTATTAAATTAGCTTTGTCATATCGCTGAAATCCTGATAGCTGAACTCTCTACAGCATAACTCACCTACTACTACAACAAGCTACTCCACCTCATGCTTTTGTGTCTGACAAATCATCCACTTAAAGCAGTACTTCTATTATATACCACAAAAGGGAAGCAAAACAAATACTGAATGAATCAGAGCATGCGGGAACTTGACTACCCTCAACTGTCACAAGAGTAAAAAGTCCTTTTTGTGAAATGGATTACCACATCTTCTTAAAGAAACAATATCCTCTATGGCAAGCTGGTATTACATGTATACCTTAAAAACTTACTATTATCTTTACTGATGTCACTAGTAGTCCTTTGTAATTACTATAAACTAATTACTAGTAAAAACAGAATAGGTACTTCTTTTTAATAATTACTATTAACCAATTACTAGTAGAATTGGGACTATAAATAACATAGAAAAGGTAATTGAAATACATACTAGATAGAAGTGAATGGTTGAACTGCAAATTCCCATATAATTCAATGGCAAATTCTGTTCCAGTAATGGTATGTTATAAACAGGATTCAAAAATAAAACCAGCTAACTCGACAAATGTGGGTGAAAACCCACCTTGACAGGAAACACATATCAATTCACTAGCCAGTTTGGCTGGTTATGATTCATAAATTATGTCCTGCAACCAGGAGCCTCCAACAATAACAAAACAAAGCATTTGCTTTTTGTTGCTTGAATAGAGACTATGTATAATATGTGTTATATATTAAGCTTAGACTTCTTGTCCTGGGTGTGAATGGAGCCCTAGGAACAGCTCATCATTTCATGAATTTGCAACCAGCCCGCTAATCTTCAATGTGTTAATCATTAAACTATTACCATTTTGACATGAGCTAAATTTGTAAATAAAGAAATGCTGTTTTTTTAAGAGAATTGAGGAGAATTTTATTTTTATTTCTATTTTATTTTCATGGAATTAATAAACAGTTATTGACTGTTGTAAAACTGAAAACCATTTAATGATTTAGAATCTGATTTAATAATAATTGAAATTTAAATCCATGCAGTGATTTTGATCTTGTTTTTTTTTTCTTATATATACATAAAATTTAGCAGCCAAATTGGCTGGAGAATGTAAAAGTTAATTTTAAACCCTGGTTATATGAACAAGTACTAGTTACAATCAGAATCAATCCTAGTATCTGATGAACCAAAATCTGCAATAGCAGAGGAATTAAATGCACTAGCCACTATTAAATTACATAGCAATTATAGTAGTTATACTAGCAAATATACTAGTAATACAAAAATGAACGCTATCAATGCTATTTTTTTTAAAATAATACTTAATGTTGCAATGGCTTGCCATAATCCTACAAACTCAACATATTATACACAAAAATGGTCAAACAATCCAGAAGAAAGTGTTATCTTTCTTACTGCCAGTTGAAATGTGCTTTTGCTCCCTCAAATCCATAGTCTTCATGATCATGGAGATACTCTGCATGAGTGGATGTGTTCCACATAACCTGGAAGCATGCAGAAAGGACACAACTTTAAGAGCAGTTTTATTTGACAACACTATTCACATTATGCACCTAAAAAATTTAGTGTAAGGACAAAAAGGAAAAAAAAAACAAATACCTTTTTAGGAACACAACCAACATTCACCTGTAGCAGAAGAGATGTTGTTTAATGAACCAAGTCAATAATATCACCAGACAAAAATGCATAGGTGCTGGTGCAAACCATTACACACAAAAACATCCCACAAAAAGCGCTGGATCTGGAGGCTTCCCAAAGCACCTCTGTTCATGTGACTAATGCAGCGATCAGTTACTGTAAATAACTCGTCTAAAGATCGCATCTACATGGCTCTAAGGGAAATGTAGTGTTGCAGGAGCAGGAGGGTCTTTACTCACGCAGGTACCTCCGAGTTTGTGACTTTCGATCACGGCTGCAGTGGCACCGAGTTCAGCTGCCCGCCGCGCACCGGCCAGCCCTCCCGATCCTCCGCCAATCACCAGAAAATCAAAGCGCGCCACGGATTCAGAAGCCATGCTGCGACCGAAGAGTCTACGAGAAGATGACAGCGAACGTCCAAGAGCAAGAAAAGACGCTCGCAGCCGAGCCAGCGGGCTTAATATCTCCATAAGCAGGAAGCCAACACCCCGGCCAACGCAGTAGTTGGACTAATGGGAGGGACGTGAAAGCCTGTGCTTAGTCATTGTGAATTGACACAATAGTGTGTAAATCCCAGAAGCAAATTTGGACAATAGTTACATAGTTACCCATGCTTATTAAAGTTTTCACTATTAATCCCATTCCCAAAATCCAGGGTGCTGAATTTACTTTGAACTCACTTTGCGCAGAGCCATGTTGAAACAGACAACAGTCTGCTTTATTTGATAATGGGAAATATTTCGCAAAAAGACATGCTCAGTTCACTGAACACAATCTCACCGATGAAGTGCAGCTGTTACATATATATCCGTAGCGGAAATCCTTTTGCAGTACATTGTAAACATATTACAAATGAAGTGTGGTTAATTAGAGGTGCTGAGTTATAAACTCGTTAGGTGTATCTACGCTGCTCATCTTCGTTTTCATACGGTAGTGTTTATAACGGAATGTGTCGATGTAAACTGTGAAGTCAGAATTAAAGCCACTATACGCTTAGCTAATCTGAGCATGCGCGTTTCAGCGCGCCCCCGCGCTGCGCCACTGAACAGAAGCACATTATGACAGAGGAGGCATTATATTAATACACTGGAAGTTATGGAAATTAGCATTATTTGCGGTAGTCATAGCGTTCAGAATTTTTGGGGTTAGTAAGATTATTTCTAAATAAATTACTTTTTATATTAATGTAATGACGCATTAAACGTATCAAATGTGACAGTAAGCGCATTTGAAATGTTAAAAATGTTCTTTCGAATTTTTCTATTCATCAAAAAACCTTAAAAAACTGCTTTCAACATTGATGATATTAAGAAATGTTTCTTGAACAGCTAATCGGCATATTAGAATGATTTCTAAAGAATCATGTGACTTAAATCTGGAATAATGGCTGCTGCAAATCAGCTTTGTTATTTTAGGAATAAATTACATTTTAAAATATATATTTTTAAAAAAAAAAAAAGTTATTTTAAATGACAATTATATTTTCATGATATGACTTCCTTCAGAAACATTAAAAAATCTTTCCGACCTCAAACATTTGAACAGTCGTGGCATTGTTGTGTGTTCTGTCAATACTTTATTGGGCAAATCCAAAAAAAAATAACCATATATTTGAATGCCAATAACAATGTTTAGGGCTTTGTAAAAACCTCTACCAAGTGGTTAATATGTCTATGAATAGTAGAGGGAGGGCAAACGGGTACATTGGTCAGCTTTCTGTACTGACATTGATCATTCACACTGAAAAAGGCATGACCATCCCAATTTTTTAAATGAAATTCATTAAACGTGAGAAATCTTTACATGGTAGACAGCAGACTTGCTCATAGTAGAGTTCAGCTAAATTTCATTATGTATAAAAACTCAACAGTTTTCCAAAACAAAAACAATAAAACTTGCCTTCACATGTACCATGGTATCCAGTAGTAGGAGCAAAACAAACACTTGCCAAAAGACACCTGTATTTCAAATATTTATGATGAACACATCAAACGAGAGAATAAATCTGAGTGGTGCATCATATTAAGCTAAACTGAATCAAAGTGATTAATTGGCAACAAGTCAGAAATCCATTTTTCACATAAATATTGTCTTTATTGAACAGAAACAAGAAGTTACACAAGGACACATCTTCAGCTGAGCGATTTCACTGGTTTTTCTCATAGTCTGCAGGGTTCTTTCTTTTGGTCTGTTCATGAACACGATTGCCCCATGTGTAGGTCAAGTACATCAGAACCATGGCTGTAAACAGTAGTAGTTTAGTCACACACACACACAATATTTGCTTCAATCTATAGCTGTAATACTACATATGCAGAATATATAGCTAGATACATAATACATGGCTAGAATACTATATATTTTTGGACAGTGTTGACTTACGTGGTGCAACCTTGAATACAGATGTTTTGAATCGTCTCCAAACATTTGGGATTCCCTTAGAAAAGTAGTTTGGGAAAGCCCTCTGCTCAAAGGGAGAAATACTGTAGGTGATCACATGCCTTATCTTGGCCAAATCTCCGAAGTGACGACCCATTGTGCCAAGAAAGCTGATCTAAGCGAAATTAAATTCAATGTTCACTTTAATAATGTTGAAAATAAACTAAGAATGCACTTCCTAGACAATAGTAACATTTCACTGTCAATAATTGAATCAATACATTTAAATAAATTCTACATTTGAACAATGTTAAAAACAGCTGTATAAGCTCACAGGAATAAATTACTTTATTATACATTACAAAATTATATTTCATACATTAAAAATTATTTTTCATTTATTTTATTTATTTAAACAAATTACAACCAAAGTTTAATTTTCCCATTCAGTAGTATTAATCCAAAAAATGTAATAATTTGTATTGTTGACTTTCCTACTGTATCCATTCAATAATTAAATCAATTAATTTGAATACATTGTAAACTTGAGCAGCTGCTGTACGTGAACAAAACCAGGCTTAGCCTTAGAATACCATACTATAAAATATATGAAAAGTTACATATTAAAAATGCCCATGCAATTCACTATTGTGTAGACGAAACTGTTCAATTCAATATAACGAACTGCTCATTTCAGTATTACTTTGTTAAACACGACTCAAGCGTAACCTGTACGTGATCTAGCAAAGATGACAGATATGAATGAATATGGTTACTTACAAATATATCAATGAAATATCTGATTTACAATTTCTTAGCATTAAGAGACAGAGGGTGCATCTCACTGAACGTTTAGTTACAGTAGCGTTAGGTGGCTAGGCTAGCAGCTTTCTGTAAGACCTTGCTTGACATTCATCTCTATCGCGCCGTCTCTGTTTATACACACATTTATACTTCACAGACATACATGCAATTGTTAAATTAAGATAATGTCGCAATTTTTACCACACCAAAATTAAAACGCAAGGCAAGGAAAGGAAAGACTTTCTTCTCACCAACCTCACTGCTTTTTGACACCCTTGTTGTGCTATGGATTCTACAACTTCCGCCTGCAACCTTAAGTCATATCCGGTTCCTCTTGATTTCTCGCTTTCTCATTGGCGCTCCGCGCTACTGTTTCCTGGCTATCGAGACACGTGAAGGTCAGCATAGCGCTGGAATAGTGTATACAGTGGTCAAATATCACCATTAAGTGACTTTTGTTTTGTTTTTTTGCAGCGTTTGCCATTCTTTTCCCCGATGGATAATCAAGGAGTCACGGCAGACCCTCAACTGCAGCAGTTTATCGAGATCGAGTCTCAAAAGCAGAGGTTTCAGCAGCTGGTTCATCAGATGACAGAAGTGTGCTGGGTGAGTGTGTGTGTGTGTGTGTGTTTCTGTCCTACTGGGCTGCATAATGCATCACTTCATTAGCAATAGAAGACATGATAGAAGACTGACATTGCACAGTTTATCCTGTCTGATCACTTGAGTTGTTGAGTTTATGGTGTTTTTTTAATGTAGGTCAGGTAATAAGTAACAGTAAAATGTACTGCCCTCTTTTGTCGTAAAGCTTGTGACTCTTTATTATATAAAATAGTATAAACATTTTTATATTAGTAACTTATATAGCTATTTATTTTTTCATATTACTAACACACACACACACAAATACCAGTCAAAGGGTTGGGGTAGCTAAAATTCACAGCTCTCCAAGGCTGAATTTATTTGATCAAAACTCATTTGTAGAAATGTGATTTATTTCTGTGATCTTCAGCAGCCATTGCTCCCATCTTCAGTGTCACATGATCCTTCATATTTATAATACGCTGATTTGGTGCTCAAGAAACATTTCTTTATAGTTGAAAACAGTTGTGCCTCTTAATAATAATATTTTTTATTTTTTTTGTGTAAACTGATTTTATTAGGATTCTTTTACGTTCATAAGAACAGCATTTATTTGAAAGAGTAACATTGTAAAAGTCTTTACCGCCTTGCAGAAAAAAAAAAAAATCTTACTGACAACAAACTTTTTAAACAATAGTGTATTTATTGTTATATTAAGAGCTGGATATCATGAGATCAAGGTCATCAGTTGTGGGTTTCTTTGGAGCTCATTGTGTGTGTTTCTTTGCAGGAGAAGTGCATGGATAAGCCTGGCCCGAAGCTCGACTCCAGAACAGAGGTGTGTTTTGTAAACTGTGTGGAACGATTTATCGATACAAGTCAATTTATCCTCAACAGACTAGAGCAAACTCCGAGGAGTAGAGGGACCTTCTCTGAGACCATGACGGACTAGTAGAACTACAGCCAATGAGAAGACCGCATCATTCAGCCACTTACTGAGGCTTTGGGATGCCAACGTAAGAACTGCGAGGCAACAGGATTCAATTCATTTCTCAAAGACAAAGTGCCTCATTTTGTTTTTTTTATTATTGTGAAGGCCATAAATTCAAAATCAAATGGATGCATGCCCCAGTCCCATAGCCTGTTTATTGTCACTGTCGATATTGACATTTCCCGGTGCTAAGACTGTGGTATGAAATCAAGGAAACATTATGGAACATCACCTGAAAGGTCCATTTGTACCGATCTGATCCGGAATTTAGGAGGAGGCTCTACTTTCATTTTCTCTTCAACCTACATACCAAGTCTGCACTCCATTGTCTTATTGGGAACGCTTCAAGATCTGTGGTTTACTCAGTGTGTATTGAAATGTGGACTTGAAATAAAAAGATAAAATACCTCCTGCAGTTATTCGATGTATAAAAAATGAGAAAGCAGAGTTGAAGTTAAATACTATTGAGACATCTGAGAGGTTTCGGTGTGCTATTTATAAAAACAGATTACCAGGCACTTCAGATATATAATGATACATAAAACAATGCACCACCTGGGAAATTCAGCTGATGATTAAAAAAAGATTTTCTAAATATAAAGATGTGTGTTCCCTAATACTAGTATAGGACATTTACACTACTGTTGAAAAGTTTGGGGTCAGTAATATTTGAAGGTTACTTTTATATAGCAAGGATGCATATAAATTGATCTAAAGTGACAAAAGATTTCGGTTTCAAATAAATGCTGTTCCTTTGAACTTTAATTTATTATAGAATGCTGAAAAATGTATCACTGTTTCCACAAAAATATTAAGTAGCACAACTGTTTTCAATGATAATGTTTCTTGAGCAGCAAATCAGCATATTAAAATTATTACTGAAGGATCATGTGACACTGAAGACCGGAGTAATGGCTGTTGAAAATCACCTCTGCCATCACAGGAATAAATTGCATTTTAATATATATTAAAATATAATACAGTTATTTTAATTTGTAACAATATCTTACAATATAGTATTTTTGATCAAATATAAAGACAGATTTGGAGAGCATAAAATAATTATTTCAAAAATATCACAAATCTTTCGACCCCAAACTCTTAAGTAGTAGTGTATAAGTAATCTAGTCAAGCATACTGTATTAAACAAAATCATGCTTTTATTGAAAGGATGAGGCATTAAAAAGGTGCTTGATATGAATGTAATCCTATGTATATACTTAACTAGGCTGGTTTGATCACAGAATAAATAATGTAACATTTAATAAGATGTTGTACAGCAGATTTTTTTAACGCTATGTTGCTACTTCAGGATTTTTGTATTGAAAGCAAGTGACTAGGCACATCATCATTAGTCTTAAAATATCAACAGTGTAAAACTGTTAAAAAATGACAAGATGGAAATATAAATATTATAGATGTAAAAACGTAAGACAATTGCCTTGTATACTAAAACAAAAAAAAAACAAATTAAAGTACTCTCACAGTATAAATGGTTTACAAAGTATGCTTGTACAGTTGCATATAGTACATCTGTGTTTTAGTAGTCACTCACATAAGCACTTTTGCTGATATTATGCTAGGTAATAAATGTACCATTGCTCTTTTTGTCTGAACTCTCAGGAAAAAAGCTCTTTGCATTTCTTTCTTTAGTCAGTTTGCTTTCATCGATTATAGTAGTTCTCCCATCGGTTGGCAAAGCAATGTATGGTTGGTTCCATGTTCTGTTTTGAGGGCCAAGGTGCAGATATAATGGTAAAGAGTCCAACTTAAAGTTGATATCCTTGAACGCATGGAGAAGAAAAATGCCAATGATGATGGTAACAAAGCCGCTAACAGTCCCAGCAGCCCCGTCGGCAGACATTTGCAGCCACTCTTTAAACAAGATGGCTGAACAAGCCATGACGGATGTGGTGAAGAAGACATAATAAATAGGCGTAACTATAGAAGTGTTGAAGATGTCAAGGGCTTTATTAAGGTAGCTTATCTGGATACTGATGCAGATCACAAGGCATATGAGAAGGGCCCAGAACAGCGGCTCTTTCAGAACGGCCGTTCCAGCGAACAGCTCTTTGATCCCAATGCCAAGGCCTTTCACACAGGACACAGATAACGAACCAATCACAGAGCAGATGAGGATGTACACCAGCACATTCTTCTGACCGTAGCGAGGTGCGACAAAGAAGATCAGGGCCAGGCTGCTGACGACAATGCAGACAGCAAAAGCGATGAATCCTGTGATACATGCAAGAGAGACGACTATAATGAAAAACAGGACAGAGGTTCTGTAGTGGGTTTGTAAATTAGGTAGAAGAATACCTGGATCTTTAAGTTTCTCTGCCATTGCATTCAAAGAAGCAACCTCTTCTTCTTGCGGAGCATGGAGCACCATAACTGTGGAGCCGAAGATGCACAGCAAACAGCCAATTTTTCCATGGATATTCAGCCGCTCACTCAGGAAGTATGATGAAAGCACAGCACTAACGACAGAAAATAAGGTTGTGTATCCAGTTAAATTTTAGACAAAGAATTAATGTTCAGTTGAAACTGCACAGCCTGTACAACTCCAAGCAATTGGAGTTTTTTGAAAGAAATGAACACTTTTATTTAGGAAGGATTCATTTATTTGATCAAAAGTGACAGTAAAGACATTTATAATGTTACAAAAGATTACTATTTCAAATAAATGCTGTTCTTTTTAAATTTCTATACTTCAAAAATCCTGAAAAATGACATTTTCCACAAAAATATCATACTTCAGCATACTTCAATATTTCTTAAGCACCAAATCATCATATTCGAATCATTTCAGAAGGATCATGGGACACTGAAGACATACAGTGTATATATATATATATATATATATATATATTACAATAGAAAAGTTATTCTGAATTGTAATAATATTTCACAATTTTACTGTATTTTTGATCAAATAAGAGACCGCAAACTTTTAAGAGTTATTGTACATTGAGTAAATTTACCTGACCAAAACACTCAACGCTCCCAGAGGTGTTACTAATGTGGCTGGAGCAAATGCATAAGCTGCAAAATTTGCTGCCTCACCTATTCCCACTAAAAATGAAACACATTACAAGACAAAAGATTGTAATTAGAGTGTCCATAAGGACATTTTTTATGTGTGAATGGCATTATTTCATTACTAAGATCTATTAACGTAAACATGCACATCTGATTAATATCCATATTCTGGTTATGCCTTGAAATTCAGCTCTGCTAATGACAAATAAATACAATGTCATACTTGATATAAGCCCAGCCCACCACAACCATTCTTTCAAGTATGCATATCCACCTTGACCTGAATAATGAAGAGAACAGACCTGATTAGACAGCACAAGAAGATTCAGTCACAATGTCAAAGGCATTTAAAAAATCAATGCAATTCAAATGCTGCCTAATAATGTATTGCGCAATGGTAGGTTACTCTCCAAATTTTATCGACCCACCTGCTCTAGTAGAGCCCTTTCTGGCCAGTCGTAAAAGCCCTTTCTTTTTCACTATAAAGCTGCCACCGATGAAGATAGTCGAGCTTACAGCAAGTGCCAAACCAATGTAGAAATCAGAGCGGTTTGCAGCATCCATCTGAATCCAGTCAGAAGTCCATTAGACATTAAAGTTACAGAAGTGGTTATGTCTAAGAACCTAGACGGCATTTTGAGCTGCGTTAGTTTACAATGCCCCAACATGATGTCTAGATAGGCAGCACAACATGATTTAAAACAACCACAGACTAGAAAAGGAGGCGAGTCAGGTCATATGATTCACGCTTGCTTTTCACATCGCCAGTTCTTCAAAACAATAAAACATTATATTTTACAGTAGACTGTTTGTCTATCTACACGATGCATTTCTAACTACAGGAAATGCACAATCACAGCAAACAAGGAAAGCTACTTTTTAGAAGGATTTAGGTAGATTTTGATTGGTTAACTAAGCTTTTATGAATTTTACGCTAGCAGGCAGTGACGTTTCGGCACTTATTTATATTAATATTTAAGACTACATTTGAAACACTATAGAAATATGAATAATTGTTAAACTGACTAACCTCGCACTCGATTCGTCCATCGGTGGCGTTGTAGTCTCGTGTGAATAAACTTCCTGGTGAAGTGACTGTAACGCGGGTTGCCAGATACTCTTGATTAACTTCAAACATTGTCAGGCCCCTGTCTGTCTGGACATTTTTGGGGGGACTTATCTTAATAGCTTTAACTGAATTTGGTGAAATTGTATAAAATTTGTCATTTTGTGTTAAATGTCTTCTTTCGAGTTATGTAAACATTTAAATAATGTGTTTCATTTTAATATTTTTTCACAGTATAAAATCTGCATTTTTGCATTTTGAACAACAGCAGTTATGTGATGATAAAATATAAATAAATACATTTCTGTAACATGGAAATATGTGTCGAGATTAGTTTGGACCAGGCCAGTAAACCATTTTAGACTTTAAAGTAGAGAACTTTTAATCCAAATTATGCTGGTTTGTAAAAGAACGGCACTGTTCATAAAACAAGTGTTTACTGACATATGCATGCAATTTTAAATAGCATTAAAAGAGTGTGACAAAAATCAGTGGAGCCAGTGGAATATTGGAAACTGCTCAGATTTTATTCAATACACAGCCAGATGAAAAAGACAAAGTGTAGTCTTTAATTAAATAGCCATTAGATTTCAACAACAGAAGAGAAGGTGAAAAAAATATTTACACATCAAGACTGGAAGAGTTCTTCTAGATAGTACTTTGTTTTACTAAAGTGTACTTATTTATATATATTTTTTGTATATAAATACACAGCCAAATCAATAAAAATCAATACACAGTCATTATTTATATGTACATGTACATTACAGTCACGAGTTTTTATTTGTATTGTTGTTGCTGCTGGTTATTATTAATAATTTTAATATTATTAAAAGAGTAGCTTTTGATTTAGATATGAAACTTAGGAATTTCATAATATGTCAAAGCTTTAAGGAAAATATAAGACTGCAATGTTACATGAGAAATCACATTCCAATCTCCTTTTTTTTTTTCTTGTAACATTCTGAACTCATACTAATTTATCCAAGAAGTGTATAACTCTGAATTCACATTACTGGGTTCCTTAGATTAAAGAAATTAAGGAGGTTATTCAAGACTGATAAAAATAATGATTCTTGCTATTCCATACACAAGATTGCATATGATGAACTGTATCCTTAATGTCCAAGGGTGCACAGTAGTTGTGTCTATTACATATTAAAAAGCAAATCCTTGATGGTCATGACAAGATCGCTGAATGTGGGCCGCTCATCAGGTCTCTACAAAACAATAAAACAAAAAGAGAGATTTTTAATTACTTAAATTACTTGACTTTTGTCATGTTTACATTTGCACGATCAGAAAACTGTTTTGATTCACAAAATGTTTTGACTTAGTATAAAACTGTGTACCTCATGCCAACAGCAGTTCATAATGGAATAAACTTTTTCATTGGCCAACTGTGGGCGATAAAGCCGATGACCAGCAGTAATTTTTTCTACTATCTCTGTGTTGTTCCACCGATCATATGGCATTCTGCCCAAAGTGTACACCTCCCACATTAAAACACCTGTCAGACAAATAATATGAGAAAATTAAACCATGATTTTGACAGAAGTTAAAGCTCTGCTTGAAATGCAGTGGTGACACACCAAATGCCCAGATATCTGACTTGCTGCTGAACTTGCAGTAAAGAAGGACTTCAGGAGGTGACCAGCGCACTGGAAACTTTGAACCTACGGAGCTGGTGTATTCATCATCCAGAACATACCTGTAAGAACAGCAGTAATTTTTATATATAAAGTCAGTATGGAGATTTTTGCTCAAATAGTGTTCTGGGCCATGCATAAAATTACCTGGACAATCCAAAATCAGTCACTTTAATGGTTCCATTTGAGTCTACTAAACAGTTCCTGGCAGCCTATGGGGAAAAAAAAAAAAAAAAAAAAAAACATTTTAGACATTTTAGTGGTAAAACATCTCTTTCAGTTGGCAAGGAACATTTCTGTGTCACACAAACCAGGTCTCTGTGGATGTACTGATTGGCCTCTAAGTAGGACATGCCCTCGCTGACATCTTTACACATCTCAAGGAGCAGAATACTCGAGGGGTGCTGCAGAACATCCCGTAAGTAATTCAGAAGACATCCATTGGCAAGATATTCTGTGACTATGTAGATGGGTCGTTGTTTTGTGCAGACGCCATAGAGCTGCACCAGGTTTTCATGACACAGTTTCCTAGTGTTATACAGCAGAAAATGATAGATTATAGACATAAACATGATTGAAACACAGATCAAAAATACAATATAAAAAGACATTAATATAATACTACAATTTGATATAAAAATTGTGGCAAGACTGAATTTTCAGCAGCCCTTACTAAAGTCTTTAGTGTCACGTGATCCTTCAGAAATCATTCTAATATGAATCATTCTAATAATTTGGTGCTCAAGAAACATTTATTCTTATTATCAGTGTTGAAAACAGTTGTGATACTCAGTTGTGTGGAAATCATGACACTTTTTCAGGACTATTTGATGTATAGAAAGTTCAAAAGATCAACATTTATGTGAAAAAAAAATCTTATTGACAACATACTTTTTTTAACAATAGCGTATACTTACATCATGACCTTGGCCTCCTCAATGAAGTCATCCTCCGACATTGAGCCTTCTTTGACCATTTTGATGGCCACGTCATGACGACCTTGCCATTTCCCATACTTTACCACTCCAAACTGACCATTGCCAAGTTCTCTGATAAATGTAAGCTGACGGGGATCAATCTCCCAACTTCCTGGAATGAAAAGTAGGAGGAGAGGGGAATTTTAGCACACAGTTTAAATCAAACCCATTTAGTTAGAAGTGTCAGAAACATACAGCCAAATATTTAAATTTTTACATTTATGCATTTGGCAGATGTGTTTATCACAAAACGACTTACATTGCATTCAAGCTATGGATTTTATCAGTTCATGCATTCCCTGTGAATCGAACCCATGACCTTAGCGTTGGTAGTGCCATGCTCTAAGGAATATAAACTCACCATAACCCAGACCAGCAGTGCAGGGAGCATTCTGGGCCCGATTTGACACAATGTATTTTAGTCTGCTCACCAGACCTGAAACAGACATATTTTCTTTGATTAAATACTTTTACACCCATCATTTGTCATTGTGTATTCGCATACAAGTAGTTAAGGTGAGATTTACCTGCTGCGTTATGCTGGTGGTAATTAATAAGTTCTGGGATACTGCTGAAGTTGTGCTTCTCTGCTAAATAGAACTGGCCTTCTGCGGCGACACATATGTTGTAGTGTCTGCAGCTGCCAACAGTCTCCCTGGAGAGATACAAGAAATGAAGTTCTCACAATCACTTAGGATTCAAGTCAAAACTTTAATTTGTCTCACAAAAAACTTGAGGGATGAACAACACAGTCCCATGACAATTTACACAGTGGGAAACCTGACTGATGACAGGAGTTTTGCATAAAGAGATTTACATCTCTCTTCCGTAGGGTCAGTTTTCCACTTTCATTTTGATAAGTTAACTGTGAAACAAATGTGTAGCTTGATCAAACTCACCCACCAGCCTTGGTGAACACAGATACAGTGTATTTTCCAGTGAATTTGCCAGAGTCTCTCACCAAAAAACCACCATCTTTATTCTATTGTTTTAAAATACAACATTTCAGAATATATATAAAACAAGTTCAGCAGTGCCACTTTTTAAAAACCATTTCAGTGTAAAAAATGTGTCCCATTTTATATATACAGTACATATATTTTAGAAACATAGATATATATTTTTAATAATCATACAGTATATATACAGAATTTTTGTTTTTGAGGATAAATCAATCACATTTTTGATTGCGACCTATACTTACTTCTGTTTTCAGCAAATTCTCTGCCTGGCTGCGGTTGATGTTCTTACAGTACCACCTACGAGATAGAAAATCTGTTAAAATGTGGTTGTATAGACTGTTTATAAAGTTTAAAAGTGTTCAAACTAGCATAGACAACTGTAGTTGTCCATGTACTTGAATGTATACTTACTCATATTTCTCCAATCCATTTAAGGCCTGAGCGATGTAGTTACTTGGGATGTATCCTTCATTTCTGTAAACAGTGTAAGAGATCAGTAATGCTTTTCATATATGAAAGAACACACCCCTGATTGCACAGCTAGTTCCACCTGACTACCTTTCGCCCACAGCCTGTAAAAGTTTCCCCAGATATGCAAATAATTTGACAGGAATCTATGTGTTTATCAAACGCATTCTCCACTAGTACATTTAGACTATATATCTGTTGTATACAACAGATAGATCAATAATTACTAATCATATACTTAATCATTTTGCAGTCACTTACCCGTATTTATCTCTAGCTTTAAACCAATTGGGATCATTGATTTCTAAGAGTGTGTACTCCTCATCCTTTCTCAGCTCTAAGTCATGGGGAGTCATTGGTGCATATTCATATTCAGCTACAACAGTCATGCCAGCACTGAAGCCTGGGGTGATCATGGGTGGTTGGGGGGGCAGAGGCCTGGGCAGCTTTTCCTAAGGCGGGAGGGTAACATAGATCAGTTCTCAAGAGTAAATCCGATGGTATGTGATGCATACATTGTCAGTGATTGGATAGACTGGTAACAGACCTCCTCTGGTGTTGGTGGGAGAGGCTTCCTGGAGTCACGATTCTTCGAACCCCTTTTGAAAAACCCTTTGAAGAAGGGTAAAAGATATTGACATGTATTTAAAAAATACAAATGAGTTTAAGTACCATTAGCTATTAAATATCGCACCATACTTAAGTGTTGAAATGATGAAGCAATGGTGCCTTGTTGAATAGGGATGGAAATCGTAAAGAATCATTAATATTGTCCTATTAATGATTCTTGTAGCACTTTTAGAGAATAAATATTTGAAAGAAAGACAATTCCATTGCATATTTATGATAGTAATAAATACACTTCAGACAATTCAAAGGTCATGAACTGCCTTTGTTTTTTATTTTGTACTGTTCTCTGAGGTCCACTTATAATGTTATCAAGATTTTTGCATCAAAAAACATCATAATTTAGAAGTAATAGGCTATTTTCTGTCCTGTTTTTAACCCCTCTCATCAGAAGGCGTGGCGGACTGTAGACTCAGAAGTAAACACCCACTGCTATGATTGGCTAACAGTTGTGTAGGTTTAAAACGCATAAATACTCATATCAAACGATCTGTTCAACAGACAAAGCAATAGTGACCATGTAATAAAAACAGCTACTCACACTTGTGTGTTGCGACATTACTGTCGGATCTAATATAGTAGGCACAGCATCATCTTTTAGTGTCAATCTTTCTGAAAATCCTGCGTCGAATTGTGCATTGTTTGTAAACGAATCCGCAGTAAAATGAAGTGAACAAAGGACCAAGTTCTTATTGACGTGGTCTGGATCTTCATTAAAAATAAAGTTCATCCACTCTTTCCTATGTTGGGTGTTTAGCCACACTATTACGTCATAGAGTGGTACATTCCACAAGCTGTCATTTTTGCAGACTAGCTTCAATACAAACTGTTTTTAGACTAACGAGAAAGTTTTGAGTTACAGGATGTTTTTATAGCACAACGACCTCTTAAATGTCAAAAGGTCAAGGGAATATTGGTTTCTCAGTTCATGACCCCTTGCAAAGGCATAAATGCAACTCAATAACTGGTCTTAAAAGGTTAGATCACCTAAAAATAAAAAAATCTGTCATCATTTACTCACGCTTATGTCATTATAAACCTGTATGACTTTATTTCTTCAGAAGAACACACACACAAGAAAGGAAGAAATACAAAAACACAACACAACACACAAGACATTACTCACATCACAAGTCATACAAGTTTGGAACGACATGAGAGTGAGTAAATCAAGACAGATTTTATTTATTTATTTTTTTTTGGGTGAACTATCCCTTTAACTATATGTTAAACAACAATAGGCCTACTAAACAAACATAAATGGTGTAACATGCTTTTAAATAATACTAGGCCTAATTACAAAAGGCATAAAGTGCATCTTTAGCTGCATGTTGTCATATCTACACCGATTTAAGTCTTACAGATAGTTAAAAGTTTTTTATTCACTAAAAAGAACCGATTCATCAAAGTCATTGGTTCATAAGAGTAATTTCGGCTCACCAGACTCATGCATTTGGAAATTAGGCCGAATTCGCAATATGTTTTTGATTCACTAATAATAACCAGCTTGTAAGAGTCATTCATTTTGAATCGGACTACACTGATCACGCTGAGAAATTTTTCTTTGTATATTCAGTAGCGTGTTTCATCTAACAAGTAGGTTTATTCAGGAAACCATGTGGGAGTACGACATTTCAGAAAAAAGCAACCTGTGAGAACAGAAACGAAAGGAACCTAATTTATTTTCACACTTTAGTATAACAGACCTCCATTTTTGGTCTCTAGCACCCTGCAGCCCATTGCCTGCTTCATCTCCTGCTGGCAACACTTCCATATGCCATCCTCCCAGAAGCACGGGTGATACTTCTGCATAAGGTCCTTGTTGAATCGCACCACTTAAAGACAGGTACATTGGAAGTAATTTACATTGAATCAACACAGGGTTTTGCATAGGACTTGTATGCTGTTATGGGAAGCATTCATACTTTTCTTCTTATCTTTCCTATAATGTAGCCCACAGGCTTGCTAATTTGAATGGAGTTTGTGATATTGACTTAAACACATACTGACCATTTTTTAACTCATTTATCCAGTGCTTTCGAATTTGATCTGACTTAGCAAATACATAAAGAGGACCTTCGTCATAGATTATCTGTGAGAGAGAAGAAAAAACATCACAATACAAAGATATATATGACTTTGGTCTTATAGATGAATCAGCTGTTGCATTTCAAAATAATCTACTATTGCCAAATGTTTCCTCTTTCTTTTGAAGCTTCATTTACTTGACAGTTTATTGCACTCAGTTTAATTTTTTGAAGATTTTAAAGTATTTGTACATATTTAGATCACAAGTAATGTTTTATAAAGATATATAAATACATATAGCTCATGATTTTAAGAGTTAATCCTTTGAGACACTGAAAACCACAAAATTTTGCAGTTTGACGCATTCATTTCCTGGCGCCCTTTCTTTTTGTCAGTGGCCTGAGGATGGAAAACTCACTTATTTGTGCTTAAGTACAGTACTTTTATCTGCCTGACAGTTTTACAATGTCAGCACCTGTTGAGTTTTGTTGTTCCTCTGATTTTAGACTTTGAAGAGGAAAGGTTTCACTTCTGCTCCGTTACTCTCAGCTTCTTATCATGGTTGAAAGCCTCAGCAGTGTTTCTTCTTGCACTCTATCAGCCCAATGAGACATATTTCTGCTAGCCTGAGTGATCTTGCTATCCTATGCTTTCTAGTCAGCTAATGCTGGAACTTTAAGTTTAGATACAGTGACACAGACTTCACTTAAACTTCACTGACATGGTGATGTACAATATATTAATGAGGGAAGGGGAAGTAACACAATTACTGTAAATACTGTACACCTAGAATGCATTATAAATTGTTTTTTAATGTTAAAAAAAATCAATGTAGTGTTTCCACTGAAGTTGGTGAACAAGTATGATTTTAATGTCTGAGACCCACCTGAAATGGATAGAGTCGGTCAGGAGGTGCACTGTCTTCTGGTAAAACAATCTCCACACATTTGATCTTTTCAATGTCCACATAACCTTTCAGGCTTTTCCTCTTCTAAACAGTCAGTAGGAGGATTATGTTATTACAAAGATCAAAAACACAAAATATTGGAACTTGTAACAGTGGTTTAAATATAACAGAACTAGCGACAGATCTTTTCTTCGTATTGTGACGTACATCTGAATGAGGCAGATTTGAAGCAGATCTGAATGTGAGCTTGCAGTCGATTGTAAGAATGTAAGGACAGGGTTTAAGTAGATTAAATGATTAGAGAAAAAAAGTCTGTCGTTTCACCAGAAGATTGAATTCTGAGATTTTGATTAAAAATTACAAGCTACAAAAATAGAATGTTCAGATCAATAAGATGCATTTAAACTGAATTTCCAATTCATGCCAAATGAATGCCTACATCAAAATCAAATCAGTTATTTTCCAAAGGCTACTGTTACGCTCAGAAAATGATGTCAAATTAATACATACCCCTTTTTCGGTATCATAGTCGTAGTAGGATATCTTATCCTGCGTAAGTACAAACAGCCTTTCTTTGAAGTTTAAAGGTGAGGTCTTCTTTTTCTGCTGGGACCGTTTAATAAAAATCTCCTCCAGAATGCTGTCTGGCATGTTCTTTTATATCTGATGTAAACTTGGAGGGAAAAAGACAAACTGTTAATGTTGAACATGTTTCATGCCAACATATTTTTAGTTAACTATGAGTGATGGGTAACTCTATATTGGTTTTGTTAAATATGAGATTTCTCTTAATGTTTATAAAGAATGCTGAAAAGAAATGTTTTTATGTCCTCTGCAGTCAAACCTCTCTATATCCAAATGTTAATTTCTAATGGTAGCATGTATGCTACGTTCCAGTTTTCCAACAGGCCTGTTCTGGTCTAATGCTGAAGATGGATCCTGGCGGCTGTGTCTGATTAGGAATGGTTTGCATGAGTCCTCCTGTCAGTGTCAATGACATCCTTTGTTGCCAATATTTCCTCCTGTAGATCATCTGTTTCCTTTGAACACTTCTTCCTGCTCTGGTCTAAGCTGTGAACCCACAACCTCACTCATCCTTTCACTGCATATCAGCATCTCACCATGTATCTTCACTATCTACAAACCAAAACTGAACGTTCACATCCTTCTCCCCAAAAGCCTGCGTCTTAGTTTAATGCAATAGCAAGAGGTCCTAGAAACAATATTTTTTATTCAGTATTGATACTGTAGGTTAATATATATGTATACAATACAAAACAAAAACCTCACACTGCTTTTGGACAAAATCTCAGCATTAAACAACATCATAATGGCCCCACTGAATCCAGTAAATGGACGAGAAAGAATGTGTTGAGGAAAAAAACATTTGTTAATCATTTAATGACCTCGTTCATGAACATTGTAACTGAATACAGCTTTTAAGTTTGCTCTACAATGTCTAACCTATGTAACTTCACACATTTACATGAAGCAGTAAAGATTAGCCTACGAGGTTGCCTGGTTTTTTGTTTAATATCTTCTTAATAAACAAATACCTTTCTTGTATTCTGATTAAAATATGTAAAATTAAAACATACGCTTTACTCCAGAGAAGCATTTGCTAAATTTACCTGTATCTCAGTGTCCTTTAAAACAATATCTCAGTTAGTTCTGTTCCTCATTACTTTCAGTGCCTCTGCACTAAGCTTCTCTCACATATTCGTTAAATGCTGAGTCGTCTGTGTTCTGTGGTAGAGAAACTGAACTGCCTATTTTAAACACCATGTGAGCATTTCCTGGTTTCTTCTTCTGCCACCAACACCGCCTTTTAACACCTTCAAAAGCTTGTCACAACACGTTTGAGATGAAAACTGACAAATATGAACATTATTGCCACTTCATGTTTGAGTTGACACTCTATATTCTTTATAATTTAAAAGTCTACAACCATCCACTGCTGTATTAAACGCACCCTATTAAACACCCGGATGATAGTGGTGTGGATTTGGTGTTGGTTTGATATTTCAGGACTGCAGTGCACATGTACTGGTTTTAGCAGCCTTGTTTACCATGAAAGCTCGACAGCTTTTTCAAAGGGCAATGACTTATAAGACTTGACACAGGGAAGTTGCATCAATGTTGCTCTGTGATACAGAGGAAGGGGAAACACAGTTCGTATCGGCATCAGTAAGCAGTACGAGTCAGATAATTACTGTTAAGCTTGTCTCTGTTTCACATCAGGGTTTTTTTCCAGGCAGATGTTGCACAAATGTAACCAATGACAGTTTGTTAATTTACCAAATACTGCCTTAATGAAGACCGTGTTAGATTTGCTATGTTACTTAGTGGCAGGGCAGATAGGTCTTAACTTTAGGCCAAATAGTAAAATGTTATAGAAAAATACATGTTTATGACACATAATGTGTCTGTGTGTGTTTTTTTAAGCATGAAATAACTCATGCACACCCATTAATGTACTCCACTTGGTTAACAGTTTAAATAGTTGCTTATTTGACTCTTTGTGTTCAGTGAAAGTGATGTTGAGCAACAGGAACCTTTTAGAGTGTCCTGTGTCTGTAAGGTTCCTGAATGATAAGTATGCGAGTATCACTCATGTTTGGAGGGAGGGAACTGGACAAAAGATAGTCTGCCACATTAGACCACAATTTATCTACACCGCTGTGGTTCTATACCAGTGCTTCATATTTTGCTTATTCGCTTGGCTAATTTAAACTCAATGCAAAAGTGCAACTACATATTGCAGTATTTTAAACAAACTTATGCTTACTGTTTTCAGTTGTACACTACTGAAGAGGTTTAACAAAGAAAAATCTATAATAATAATTTGAACTTCAGTAAAAAAAAAACAGGACATAGCCTACTAAATGTCACAGATGATGATGAGTATGGCAGTAAATGTTTTTCGATGGAATTTCAATTTGCATTACATCACTGATATCCACCAAAATGGATTCTTTTCATTGTGCGATGTAAAGATGCAAATCACTTTTTTTCTGTTTGCATCTTGTCATGCATTTAGCCTTACAAACATGATGTCCACAAAGGTGTGGAGGAGTATGGACATTTGTTTAAATGTTTATACGGGATGCTAAAACAGGACTATAATCACCATAAACAATGAAGAGGACAATTCCCTAAAATTATTAGAATAATTATTGATAAATATGAGTTTTTAATGTCAGATTCTTCAACTTTTACATTTGGTCCTCTTATACCTTGCTTGTTAGGTTACATTGCTAAAACATTGGAACATTCTGGCTGAAAGAGTTGACATTACTGCAGCATGCGTCTACAAAATGAAAACAGCCTTATTGTACTTTTTGTGATCACTTATTTTTCAAAGTCACTTTGGATAAAATAATCTGCTACATGAAGAACTATAAATGCACTATATATATGCAAATAACCTTCATTAATAATGATGTCAACCCTACAATACTGTCTTCAAACCACTGTGGTATAGTCTGCGGATCTGTTTTTACAAAATGCATTGACATTATTGAGTAAGACTGTAAAAGGAAAGTGTGAAGTAGACTAACCAGACTATTTTCATGTGCAAATAGTTTCACTGTTTGCTCATTTCATACTAATGCATATAATCTTCCATTCTATGAGGTAAATTGTTTCTCAAAACAAGCCACTTATTTCTCGCTTCTATAAGCCAGATATGCATGCAGGATCCATCTTATTCAGTACAGGAATGTTGAGTTGATCCTCATTTATAGAATTTATTAAGTAGATAATGTAGAATATTAATGTAGTGAGAACCGTAACTGTCAATTAAGTCATTTTCTTGCTTTCTTGTAAACATGATTTATTATTTTACTTATGCATTCTTATATTTTGAACATGTTATTATTAATATACTGTTGTGTATTTTGTGGTGTTGATTGATTGATTTACTTGTATGACCATAAAACAGCATGGCTCAACAGTAAAATTGGCAACACCACAAAAGGTGCAAAAAAGCATTTGTACAGACCAGAAACAGGAGCTTAATTAGATTAGTTAAACCATTTTAAGCCACTATCATGGAGTATCTCTCTCTGTTACATTGTTAAAATCTTTATATAGCATGTTCCTATCTGTTAATTAACTGAAATTGTTTGCTTTGGTTAGTCACTTTATATCTTTAAAGTTACAGCATATTTCTATGTTACAGCAAATGGCAAATTACACAATCTTAGTCCTTGACAGAGGAACTCCAGTCTTAAGTTATTAAAGAAATCTTACCTGAGCTCTGTTTTTTCCTCTGTGATCTGGCACCAAGATGAAACGAGTCAGACTGAGTGCAGGCTATTAAACTGGACTGTGAATGTGATCAACAGTGGACAAAACTCCACCCAGCCACAGGACTCTTGTTACTCAGTTCCCCTTTTGCTTCCTGCTCATTTTCATACCGTCGCTCATGCAGGGCTGCTTTTAACAGTTTCTCACAATCTGTTAATACTCACATGTGCTGCATGCAACTGACCTGTATGCACCTTTTATATACTGTTTGAGAAGTCTGAATGTGGTTAACTCAAATCATTTAATTCAAAGCCTGCTTGACTCCTTTGATAAATATGACCATTGGAGATGGTTTCTCAATTGTTATAGCACCATTTAAACCTACAAAATATTAATCATTAAATTAATTATTGTTTTGATGTGATCTGTGTTGTTACAAGTAAAATCAGTTAATTTACCTAGTCAAAGGGTTGATTTTGGTGAACACCATATTCATGCTTTCACATGTCAGTCGCTCATATATATAACCCAACAAAATGTGTAAAATGATGCAAAATTCATAATTGTAAAAACTACCAGATGGCTTTTGGTCATATGCTGCAATTCATGCATGTGTGGATGACAAGAATGAACCCACTGACCATAAACAAGTCATGTGCCTCCAAAACACATGGTGGCGCTATTACAGTGTATTCATGAACTATGACAATTACTGTTTTTGAAAAAAAAAATGTTTTTTTGTAATATGTCATAATTGATTCATATTTGTTATGAGTTTTTGTTATTACAACAAACTCATTATTTTTTGGAAAGGCATTGGGCTATTTTTTAAATTTGGTGTTATTTTTAGAAATGTCATGATTACATGTTTTTTTTTTTCTCAGTAAGATTTTGTGTGTATTTATCAAGATTAGAATGTCGTTTCCAACACAATACATGATTTATTATAATTTGATATTTATTAATACAGAAAATCTTGTTATTGCTCAACTTGTGGTTTATGCCAATCTGACCAGTGTTTGTCAGAACAGGAGAAAGAGACTAAGGAGATATGAAATACAGCACTGAAACTTACATAAACGCTTTAATTGATTTCAGATCAACTATATCCATTTCAGAACAAGACATGAGCTGCCAAATTATCTTTAAAATCCCTGAGGGTCTTTATGTATGTTAAAATAAAAAGCTATTTGGCAGTGCAACCTTTAAACAGATTGTAAGTCTTCACTATGAATTGGAACAGCTTATGGATGAATGTGATGATATGTTTTTGTAGTTACAGTACATCTTTAGTGAACTGAAAGCATAGGTAATACAGGTGTGTAAAGTACTGTATAAACTCTGCATTTCTTAGAGTTAAAGTGCTTTGTGAATGTTTTATGCACAGTAAAATGATACATTACTACAACTGAATTTTGATTCCTTAGTGTGCACTTTTAAAAATGTAAAAAATTGATTCTACAGCAGTATTCAAAAGGAAATAAAAAGTCTTAATCAAAAACATCAGGAAGTTTACCTCAATCATATTAGTGCAATAATAAATTTCCCATTTCTTTGGAAAGTTTTGCTTTCCAAGTCATGTCACAGGGTGTCATGAGGATTGCTTTTGATAGGGCTGACAGTGAGAAGTGTTGTGCCTGTAGGATTGACTTGGACCATCACCTCTGAAAAGAGATTCTGGACACCCATTTCCTGGTATACAGGCAGGATCTGCGTTACGTTGCACTTTGGGTCACAGAGCTGCCAACTAGGCAGTGTCGCCACAGAAATGATAAATCTGCGTGGACCACCAATCTCCTGTCTATTCATCACTGCCACGGCCAGCCTGTTGCCTGACAAGGGTCGTTCCCACACCTCAAAATTGTCACCCTGTGAACAAGATAAATGTATTCCAGCTCACTGACAGATACCGTAATGAGACAAAGGATAGGTTAAGACCGTCATTTAGCACTAAGATGGGCTAAGATACTTTACCTTTAATGTACGATGGCCCTGCTTGCCCAGAGGGTCCTGGTTGATGGCAATGATCTGTTTGTTCTGCAGCAGTTCTTTAGCTTTGGGACAAATGTTTCGCAGGTCGTTGGACATCAGAAGTGGGGCAGCCATGATAGCCCACAAGGCCATCTGAGTCTGCTGTTGATCGTGGCTCAGGCCAAAGTTCCCTATGATCAGCTTGAGGGGTCATAACCAGAAATATAATATGATTCAAATTCATTCACATTAAGCTTATTTTAAATTAACCAGTGTGAAATTTGAAAGTAAAATGATCAGATCAGATGAATCGTACCATGTCAGGGTCATTCCATCCACCTGGTCCTGCCACTGGGACCAGGATCTTCTGATGATCAGCTGTCCAGTCCAGGATGCTCTTCACACTGGTCCATTGGTCATAAACATCTCCATAGTTACGCCAGTGGTTACAGGTCTTGCGAATTGCCTCATAGTCAGGCTGGAATATAAGATACACAAAACAATTTTTACTAAGCAATATTTAAGAAAACTATTTGCACTTTATAAAGAATTCAATTTCAAAGTATAGTACACCCAAAAATGAAAATTCTGTCATTATTTACTCACCTTCATTTTGTTCCAAACCTGTATGACTTTCTTTCTTCTGCTGAACACAAAAGAAGATATTTTGAAGAATGTTGGTAACTAAACAATTACAGTTCTTACTGACTTCCATTGTATTAACCAAAAATACAATGCAGGTCAATGGGAACTGAAAATGTTTGGTTGCAAACAATATATTTTTCAATATATTCTTCAAAATATATTTTTTGTTTTTAAGAGTGAATGTTTTGATGCTGAGTATTATTAACACAAAGGAAGAAAATGGAATGAAAAGAAAGGAGAAGAAGAAAAAGAAATACTTGTCTTTACAAAAGAAATGTTTATTGTATAATTAAACATTAAATTAAATTAAAAAACAAAATAAATTATAAAAAACAAAATATCTTCTTTTGTGTTCAGCAGGTTTGGAACAACATAAGGGTGAGTAAATGATGACAAAATTTTCATTTTTAGATGAACCCTTTAAGATAGCAACTACAAAAGTGACAACTTACTAACTGCAACTTTAATAAAAAATAAATCTCAATGTGTCTCACCTGTTGGTGTTGCCACTCATATAATGGCCATTCACAAGAGTACACAATACTTCTGCCTGTCTGGTTTAGAGCTCTCGACATGTTCATATAACCTGGGAAACAGCAAAATAGTGTAAAGCATTTCTTAGCAAAACTGAAATTTATCAGCATACTGCTCAGAGTTGCATAGCAACCTACCTTCTCCCAGCTGATGCCAGTCAGGCATGAAGCATCCGTCGAATTTTAACAGATCCACACCCCAGTCTGCAAAGGTTTTAGCATCGATGTCATAGTGGCCCAAACTCCCAGGGTAGCCTGCACATGTGCTTGTGCCAACATCTGCATATATTCCCAGCTTCAGACCTTTGGCATGGACCTTAGAACACAATAAAGCTTTAATATTCAATACAAGTTATATAACATTAGGTCACAATGTCGTTTTATTGTGATATCAGCAAGACAACAGTAGAGGGCGATATATAACCGACAAAAAGATTTGGAGCAGCCAAGCTGATGAGGCAGATTGCTAAATGACAACAAAATATCATTTCTCTGTATTGTTATTGCATGATGAAAAGTTAAGCATGTGCTAATTCACCTTTAAAATGGCATTTATGTGGACATGAAGACATATAAAATAGTACACAATGATTATGATATAAAATTACTCCTTAATAATTAATTTAATGATTATTTAAAATATTTATTAGATTATTTTGATAAAATAAATGATCACAGTATTTAATTTAACGATTATTTAAAATATTTATCAAATTATTAGCAGAATATCCATGATAGCTTTGTGTGAGGAATACATGACATATTTTATTTTGTGCTTAATATCATAAGGTGTCCATGTTAGATGAGGGCTAATAGATGATGACAGAATTGTTTAGGAGAAATTGGGAGAATTCTAGGCAATGCCACATGTGAGCCAGATGCATGTATCCTCTTCTAGACTTTCATGAAGCCAACAGATACTCACATAATCTGCCAGTTTTTTGATTCCACTGGGAAACCTCTTGGGGTCGGCCTGCAGACGCCCCTGGCCGTCCCTCTCGTGTGAGGGCCAGCAATCATCAATGCACACAAACTCATATCCAGCATCCTTCCACCCTTCTTTCACCATCACATCTGCCATCTCCATGAACAGCTCCTCTCTGCCAAGACACACAAGGGCATGAGGAACAGGGCATCTTGGTTGAAGTGTATGGGACAGATTGTCTGAGTGTGCAAGTGTGAAAAACAGCATCTGTTCTATATGAGACCCATAAACGCCCTTTGCCCTTAGCGTTCATCTCTATGTATGATGAGATCTTTCATCACATGCTTTAGCAGTCACTCATGTGACATCAGTATTCAGGTATATAGTTTTCTTCTTCCTCATTCTCTTAGACACCATGTAATTCTTGTAATTGTACCATTTTATGCATGAAAATATCAAATATATATTTTGTGTAACTATTGATTTTTTTTTTTTTTTGTAAATTTGACTCCACATACAACCATTTTAAAAGCATTTTGATTCATATCCATACAACTTTTGAGCACCACACTGATATAATTTTTTTTTTTTATTAAAAAACCCATGTGCATTACTCCCTATTTACCTAGTAATTCTGTTTTCTTTGTTCTTTTTCCATACCATAGTAGTCTGACATGAATGATACTCAATGATTATCATATTCATAACTAGGTCATAAATTAGAAAAACATTCTGTCAAAAATATGGTGTTACTATGACACTTTTCATTGATAATCATTTGCAGACATACAATGGCCAAAACTGAACTAATATATAATATCGCCCATCTTCATTATTATTTTAGTAAAACTTTGACAGTCATCAGGTCACGCGCTCACCTTATGCAGTTCTGAGGATCCGCATCACAGTCGATGTTGCACATGAATCTCTCCCAGTGCAACCAGCCCATGGTGGGAGTTAAAGCCAGCCCATTGTCCAGCGCCGAAGCTGGGACCAATAAAGACACAAACCCGATAAAGACTATATTTGAGACACTCATGTTTGTGCAGATGAATGACTGAATCTAAGGCAACAAGTTGTTTCACTTCCGTGTTCACAGCGGATCAGTCACGCTCGATCAGTGACGTCACACGTACGCTCCAGTCAAAACAAATCATAAACGTCTGTAAAATTTTTAGAGACATGGAGACCACGTGCATTTTTTTGTAATTTAGAGGAATAATCCATAAAACGCTTATTTTATGATTGTATGTTTTGGATTGATATTGAATATCTAATATTTAAATTTATAAAATTAAAGATTCGACTCTCTGGTAAAGATATATTTTTATTGTATAATAATAAAAATTTGGAGCAAAATTTGGTTATTAATTTAATACTTATGTATGGGAAATACCATGTACACAAACAAAAATGGTCTAATAACAAACCTAACATTACATTATTTAAAATTGAACTAAAGCATTACATTGAAGATTTAAAAGATCTAAGAAATAAAAAAGCACAAAGGATATATAGAATTATTGAATCCTTTTCATATGGAAATGTTTTGTAAGTTATCCCCTGTAGTGTTTTTTTTTTCTTCTTCTTCTTTTCTGTTTGTTCCTTTGATGCTATTATGAATGTAATTGATAATAGTTGCAAAACTGTGATCCTCTATGTATGTATGTTGTGTTACTGTTCCTGTTATGCAAGTAATAATAAAAAATAATAATAAAAAAATCATAAACGTATGTATGATTTTATTGGCTTTATTTCTGTTGATGTTGATAGTGTTTTGTCTGGTACATACAAGGAGAAACTTAACATATGCGTGATTATTTGACTCGACCAAGGAGTGTAATGCATTTAATTTGATTGCAGTAACGTCTTTGCACGTGTTCTAAATGCCATGTATTTTTTTTTAATTCACTTCAGTTGTTTAGAAATCTACTAGCTGTCTTTAAACTGGGTAAATTAATGTCAAGTGCAACGCATGCTGTTGGACTGAGTTGCTGTAACGCTAATAGAAAACATTTTAGATATGATTTTATTATGTAAATCATATTTATTTGTCCTAAATGATTATTAGCCACCCCCAAATTATACCATGTGGGTCCAGCAGAAGTGTTACAACACTTCCCACCACATCAGTAATGATATTTCACATTTTTAATGTTACAAATCAGTTTTAAGAAGACAACTTGATTTGGTTGATGCTAGTTCTGTCATTTAACATCCATGAACATGTTCACAAAACAAATTATGAGACGTTGGGCTTTGTGTATGATTGTGGTATCACACCTGTAATTCATTTCTAATTGGTTGAGCTGGTGATGTTACAACACCAATTTTTTTTGAGTTAGGCTATTCATTGCATTTCTTTTCAAGCATGGGTGTTAGGTAGAATAGACTGGAATGCTTTTCACTCTCAGATTCATTCAATCTTATCATTCTTTTTTGGCTGTACATACTTAGCACAAGAGTAATACTTGATATTACTCTTGTGCTATTGTTGAGTGCATTGAACAGCAATAGCTGTAAGAATGTTTGCTGAACAGTCTTCATATTTGCAAATTAATATTCTAACTATCAATTTACTTGAACTGATTCACTGTAATCAGAGCTACTTATTTTCTATAGGTGTAGGAAAATATAAATCTCTTGCAAAACGCACTTGGCAGAGCATCTATGCACAATTTATCACACACTCCATAATCTGGCATTACTTTAATATGTCATTCTGCATTTCCTTGTTTTGGAAAAACAAAGTCTGACCTTTTTTCCAAATGTCAAGAGTTTGTGTAACAGTAATATCAACCTAAATGTTGTACCAAGGAGGGCAGGCATGGTAAAAACAATTGATCACTCACAGTAGTTTCTATCAAAGCCAAAGCAATGGTGCAAAGGCCTCCAAATGTCAGAGTTCAATTTTTCTTGGGCTTCTTGATGGATGGACCAGTCAGTGGGTTTGGCAACAAAACTGGTTTCAGAAGTGTGGCAGCATCTTGGTTTGCAGTAGTGATAGATTCTCAAATGTTTTGATGTTTGTTCCATTGCATGGAAGGAACTGCCTATCTTCACCTCAGCTGTGTTTTTCAAAGGATGGATTGTAGAGGCCCACAGCCCACTCATTTTGTCCTGGGGCACAAATGCCTATCCATCACTTTCCATTTTGCCACTGTGCCATTTAATTGAACAGGTTGTCACATCTGGCTTATGTATAGACGTTATGAAATAACGGGTTAAAATGGAAAGGAGTCAAGGAGACCAGGAGGGATTGGTGGGAGAATCCCCAGTGTGATTTTATTGCAGTTTGTAAGATCTGACTTATCCAGATCTTTTGATAAAACAGCCTGCCTTAGCTTTAGTGGATGAAATTGATTTGATTTATTTTATTTAAGGGTTGAAAGCACTGGAAATTCCCTAATTACCTTTTCACAGGCCTTTCCTGTTCTTTGTGAATGTGTAATATTTCACTGCCTGCTAAGCCATTAGTCTGGATGGTGCTGGTTGTACCAAACTAAAATTGGAAGGTGGTTGCAACAGCAACCCCACTACATAGTGCTCCTCTCCTTTATGACGATGCCTGTCAAATGTGCAACTTGAGAAATTATGATCTTAATTATAATCTTAGTGTTGGGTTGCTTTGAAAATGGTTTCCAATGATGGTTTGTTTTTTATTACTCTCCAACATGATTAACAATGATCTCATAGCAACTCCTTCACTGAGGAGTTACAAGGCTGAGGCGAGAGAGCTTTAGTATATTTTGAGAAAATCAATTTTAATATTGTGATCAATACATGATCCTGCTTGCAGTCCTCCAAAGCACCATGGAGTGAGCAGAAATGACCTTCTTGTACAGCAGGATTACTGTACTATAATAGTGTGGCCTTTTACAATCTACTTTTTGTAAAGACTGAATGATCTTTTGCTCTTGTAGTAATTAGATAGAACTGCTTACTGTTGCCGGTAAATAGGACACGGTGAAATCGATGGCCTGCAAGAGTGGTGGTGTAAACCTAAAAGAAATTTAGGAATCTGCCTCCCTTCTCTTGCCAATCTCTAACTCATGTTCATTTTTTTTACATTTTTTTTTACTATCTTTATGAAATGATAGGTACATTTTCTTTTAGGATAGACCTCTTTAATGAAAAATGAAATTAGATAAAATAGTCTATACTAAATTACTACTAAATAATCCTTCAGATTATTGGTTTCTTAGACGATGGCCGATGCAAAATTCTTGAGAAAGTTAGAATTCCCCAGTCATATAAAGATTCACACGGCACAGTTGACTCGTTTGATCAAATTGCCTAATCCAGGCTTCAGCATTCTGGTGTTTTTCTCCAGTGCACTCCATTGCAGATTGTCCATTACACTAAATGAAGCCAACACAATCCATTTCCTTTTTGTTACACATGAGTAGCACACCTAGCAGCATGGGATCCACTTGCTGTGGGCTAAATTGGATCAAAATTAGTTTGCGTCCTTTTTGAACAAATCAATTTAGGGCATGTGTATGAAATGGCTCCTGCAGGACTTTATGCTGAAATATTTTAAGTGCAAATTCATAAAACCTGTAAGGCACTGCCTTTGAATGACGCTACTCTGGGACCAACTTTTAATTATTGTTTTATAGGAACCATGATAGTCATATGCCTTGTAGGTTTAGCAGAGAGCTGTAATGTGACCCTAAAGTGCTGACTATGTGGGACCACCAAATTCTTGTTTTTTATGTTTATGTCACTTCCGCCAATAATTATGAGCAGCAATATTGTGCAGAGTTGTAAAGGGAATTGCCTACTTCTGGAAGCGAATGTCAACACAACTTTCATCTTAAGAGATTCGGCTTCATTATGTTATGCCTCATACAGTTTTCCTCACCTCAGCCGTTTACTGTCAAGAGGCGGGAAACCACCTAATTAAGTTTCGCCCACAATTATGGGATTTGTTCTGGCTTGTTGTTGACCAAAACCTAGCTACACACTAGCAAAGTGGAAATCTAATACTGAGAGCTGGACCGAATGCTTGACAGATAACTGCCATATTGTGTATATGTTTATTTACATTACAAAGCTGTGTCTGGAAAGACAAATGTGAGCTCTTCTGGCATTTTTTTATGCCCGGCGGTCTAAATGAGACATTGCAGAGAGTTGTTGGGAATGCCTGTTTGGACAGCACACAGTTCCGTGGGCGTCAAGCAGTAAATAATGGGGTGTAGGAACTCCTTCAGCTCGATCCTTCCCTCTGGATACGGCACGTCGCTGGCCCCTGGACTGAAACGCCATCCTCCATGGGTGATGAGGCAAGCCTGAGGTTGCTCTACCACAGTTGTAATAAAGAGAGATGATGTGATTTTTATGATGGAGGCCCCAGCAGAGACAAATGTTGTTGATAGTGATAATGACGGCACTGGGAGTTGAGGGTGGAGGTGGAGAAATGGTGCATGAGCTCAATTCACTTGAGCCCCAGTTACATCTTTTTCCTCTCCTCCTTTCCGTTCCTTTCCCCTCTCTGCACTACATTCCCACTCTCATTTGCCTCCCTTTGGGTTTGGTAACACCCTCCCCCACCCCCCTGCCACTCCCATAGACTTATTACTTCCCCGTCCTTGGTAGGCAATGGTTACCGTGGCAACAAGGGCTGTTACGTACTACTTGTTTCCCCCTATTCGACTATCAACATTTTTTGTTAAATAAAGTGACACATGCAAATGATGGTATGCTGATTGTATAGATCCTCAAAACTGATTCTACTTTATGTAATACAGACATATGTACCATATCTTCCCCCTGATTAGAACTAATCATTATGTTTGGGTAAATTATGAGATGCACAGTTACATTGTATTTTTTTTAAATTATGAAAAGTTTAACAAATACTAGGGAAGTGCAGTAAATGGCATTTGTATTATGTTGGTTATTGATTCAGTACAATTTTATTGGTATCAGTTGACAATGAGTATTTAATTTTAAATGCAGATTTCCCCTACTTTTACATTTAGTTTACCTTTGACATCATCTAATGCTTACCTAAAGTTAATCTTTAAAAACATTAATAATTTATAACCTTAATAATAATTTAATAACCCTCTTAAATGTAATCTTTAGCAAAGCTAAAAGAAATAAATATGCATTTGTCATGTACGTTTAATGCTTAAATTCACTTGTAGCATGTTAAAACATTTGATTTTAGTTTTTCATGTTTTGTTTTTTATTCATTTACACAACATAGTATCAAATTATTATATGAAAATAGTTGTTTTATTGTATCAGGCAGAATTTTAACATCATTGCGTGCCTAATAAACCCATATATTCAAAACGTTGCAGAAATGATATATTTCCTCTTTCCCCATTTTTGGACCCTGATCTGAATAACATATTTCCAATGCTCTTTTATTAAAATTATTTTATAGAATTGTCCATTGAGAAGCTGTTTTCTATTCACATTCAAGTATATATAATATATAATATGTATTTTGAAATGTTGACTTCAAAAACACGTGACTTCCTGTTTGTTGCTGCTGCGTGTTTTGAGTTTGAGCTCCGTCAAGTTAACACTCCCACACCAACATGCCTATTAGATCCTGTACCCACTAAATTACTGAAAGAGTTGTTACCTGTAGCACAAGAACCGCTTCTCAAAATTATTAACTCATCAATATCTTTAGGTCACGTCCCAAAATCATTCAAGCTGGCGGTTATTAAGCCTCTTATTAAAAATCCACAACTAGATCCTAATGAACTAGCAAATTACAAACCCATTTCTAATCTTCCTTTTATGTCTAAAATTTTAGAAAAAGTTGTGTCTGCTCAGTTGTGCTCCTTTTTGCAAAAAAATGATCTCTATGAAGAATTTCAGTCAGGTTTCAGGCCCCACCATAGCACAGAAACCGCACTTGTTAAAATTACAAATGACTTGCTTCTTGCGTCAGACCAAGGCTGCATCTCATTGCTAGTTTTACTTGATCTTAGTGCTGCGTTCGACACAATAGATCATGACACACTCATAGATCGATTACAAAACTATATGGGTATTCAAGGGCAGGCTTTAAGATAGTTTAGATCCTACCTGTCCGATCGCTACCACTTTGTTTATTTAAACAGGGAGTCATCTCAGTTATCACCAGTAAAGTATGGAGTACCAAAAGGATCTGTCCTAGGTCCTCTGCTATTTTCAATATACATGTTGCCCCTTGGTAATATTATTAGAAAATACGGGATTAGTTTCCATTGTTATGCTGATGATACTCAACTATATATCTCAACAAGACCAGATGAAACTTCTAAATTATCTAAGCTAACAGAGTGTGTTAAAAATGTAAAAGATTGGATGACCAATAATTTTCTCCTATTAAATTCAGATAAGACAGAGATATTACTTATTGGACCAAAAAACAGTACACAGAATCTCTTGGATTATAATTTGCAACTAGACGGATGTACTGTTACTTCCTCTACAGTCAAAAATCTGGGTGTTATATTAGACAGCAACTTGTCTTTTGAAAATCATATTTCCCATGTTACAAAAACAGCATTCTTCCATCTTAGAAACATTGCCAAGCTACGAAACATGTTACCTGTTTCTGATGCAGAAAAGCTAGTTCATGCATTCATGACCTCTAGACTGGACTATTGTAATGCACTGCTAGCTGGTTGTCCTGCATCTTCAATAAACAAGCTACAAGTAGTCCAAAATGCAGTGGCTAGAGTCCTTACCAGGTCAAGAAAATATGATCATATTACCCCAATTTTACAGTCTCTGCACTGGCTACCTATTAAGTTCCGCATCAGTTACAAAATATTATTACTTACCTATAAGGCCCTTAATGGGTTAGCTCCTGCGCACCTAACTAGTCTTCTACCACGCTATACAATCCATCATGCTCCCTAAGGTCGCAAAACTCTGGACTTTTGGTAGTACCTAGGATAACAAAGTCCACTAAAGGAGGTAGAGCCTTTTCACATTTGGCTCCCAAAATCTGGAATAGCCTTCCTGATAATGTTCGGGGTTCAGACACACTCTCTCTGTTTAAATCTAGATTAAAGACACATCTCTTTAGCCAAGCATTCACATTATGCAATCTCATAATCTTGTACTGCAGTTATATCTGATCAAACACACATTATTGTTCTTTAGCTTGGATTGAACAAATAATTTTTGCTTGGTTGGAACAGCAGCTACGCTAATTATGTCTCTATTTGTTTCTCTGTTTCTGCCACGGGATTAACATCCCGTGGTAACTAGGATTTACACAAGCTTCAGTCTGGATCCAGAACACCTGAGAAGAGATGATGCCAACCCCTCAGAGGACCTCAGATGATGCCTACCCTCAGACAACATACAGAACTACCAAATTTCGCCATAAGTTAAATATATTAAGTTTCTACTATATATAAATATATTGTAGAAACTTAATTTCCTGTAAAGCTGCTTTGCAACGATTTGTATTGTGAAAAGCGCTATACAAATAAACTTGAACTGAATTGAATTGAATTGAATTGAAATGTTGTGGTAAATTACCCCTTAGATTTGCACAGCGTTTCAGTAAGAAAGTAGACAAATAATGTTCCACAATCACTCTAATGTGGCCTAGTGTTTTCATTATGTGTCTGAGATGCCTTATTAAATGGATAAAGTACATTATTTTAAAAACCCATATAAAGCTTTCTATAAATGATTCAGTCTGGTCTTGTTTTGTTTTCATTGTAAAAATGATATATTGACATTTTGAGGCTACTTAAGACATTTCATGTGGCTTCTAGAACATTTTTAAGCATGATATTTCGACGTTATCTACCTGCAACCGAAATGCAATGTTGTGAAATGTAGTAAAAACATTTTATGATTGCTGGGCACTTCCAGTCACAATAAGATTCTGAAATGTATTTCTGTTGAGGTGATAACAACAGTATATCACAAACCGTGGTTTAAATCTCTGAACTGTCTTTGTTGTGGGTTTCTGCTTATTACCTAGAGCTTACGTATTGATTATGTGCTGAAAAGCGAAGAAAGTGTTCTGTAAGATTCCCTCAACAATCTGAGTAAACAGTGTCTGTCTGTTACTGAAGCAACAAGTAAAGACAATGTAACAAACAAGTCTAACCTTAAGAAACATCACAAATGGTCATTAATATGCTGAAGGTGACATTCTGAGAAATCCAATGTGATATTTAGCAGAAGGACTTACCCCGTTTTAATTGCTATGGAGAAAGTGACCTTTTTATTTATCACTAGCCTGTTCTCTGTGGAGCCAATGGGGCAGCGCAGAGGTTATTCCTCCTACAGACGTGTCTCTTCATTTTTAGCTTTCTAGTAGACAGTGAAGACAAAGTCACACTTGGCTTTGAACATATAACATCACTTCAGTCCCTCAACAGGATATGATGTCACACAGGACTTTTGGTTTTATTATAGAGAAGTCACAAGTGTAAAAAAAAAAAAATAAATAATAAAAAGTTTCAACAGTAAAACATTTATAGAATTTTTATTGCAAGTGCACCTAAAAAAATGGTCATATTTCCATCTTTCCTGTTTCTCATTTTCCTACACTATCTTTTATTTTTAAACAGTGTTTGTCCTTTTTAATATTCAATTATTTTTTTGTTGACCTTTTTTTTAAAAACAGATTTTACCTTTTTGCAATGAAAATAGCCTTTTGAATGAGATACTGACATTCATAAAACAACTAAATAAATAAATAAATAAGTCATGTACTTGACCTCAACACTGCAAACCATGCAACTTTTAAGTTTTATAGAGCTACAAGGTCAATCTGTGACATTCATATCCTCCACTGGTCAAATTTCTTTTCGCTCTGCAAATTTGTGGGTCACCAGACGTCTTTGATCCATAGCTCCTGCTCATCTGTTGTCTTTTGGTTTAAACTATATATATATACACATACACATAAAGGAGAGTTTTAAACCTTTAGTTGGTAGATCTAAGAAAATGTTAGTCCTTTAAGGTATAAAGTGGAATTTGCAGTGTGTGAGTGTGTGTGCGTGCCAGTTGTCATGGTGACAGACGGCTAGTAATGTCGGCTTGCAGTGCAGTACTGTGTGTGGTATAGGGAGGTCCTGGCTTCACTTCGCCAATGGTAAAAACTGTAAAGCTATTGCACTTTTACCTGACCGCCTGTGAATCAGGAACATCCACCTCCCTCTCTCCACAGAAAGTCATTATTTCTCATCTAACACTGCTGACCTGCGGCACTGATTCAGTGTCAACATGGCGAAGGAATAGCACACAGGTTGTCCTTTTCCAGCTGTCTCCAAGGTATTAAAGTGTGAAGGATGTCTAACGGGTGGGGAGAAAGAGCAAGGAGAAGAAATCCTCTGTTTACCCTGAATGCATATGAAGAGAGGTTTTCCACAGAGGAGTAGAGGAAAAGGAAGAATTAGAGGAATTTTTCTCCTCAAAATAAAACAGTTTTTCCATAAAACAGCAGTTCATAGTGACTAAAAGCTGTAAATGTCCTAAAAAGGACAAAAAAGCACTACAAAAGTAGTCTATATGGTACATTTTCTGAAGCTTTGGGATAGGTTTGTGTGAGAAACAGCATGTGGTTTAAGTGATTATTCACTGATAATATTCCAGCTTTCAAATCAAATATGACAGTATGGTGCAAGTTGGACGTCAATAACTTCATACGTCATTAGTCTCATACCAAATGTTGTTGTTGTTGTTGTTTTTTGCCCTTTTTGACGCTTGACAGCCTGTGGTCACAATGAATTGTTTCGCTTTTTCTAAAAATCTATGTGAGGATTCTTTAAAAACTTTTTTGTTTGTGTTCTGTGCAAATGACATGACAGTGAGTAAATAATAACAGACTTTTCATGTTTGGGTGAAGATTTTTGCCTCTTTTCCTCTCTTTTCTTGTCTTTTTGAGAGGAGCTTTGCCTTTTTGCCTGTTCCTCCAGCTGAATGAAGCAAACAGATAAAGCAAAGAGGTTTGCGAAAGGATCAATGGTCAAAGACAGCACTGCAAATGTTGTCAGCTAAAACACACCTGAAGTAGAATAAAACACCTGACTGGCAGAAGATGCATGCTTTCTTACTGGATATAGAAAGGAGTCAATGCACAAGGCAAAGCAATTAAAGACATTGCCAGAGCCTCTTACTGCACTAACCAGAATATGACTTCCTATCATTTTCTAAGTTTGCTCACCTTAGGCAGCCCCCGCTTGAAACCATTAACACAGGCGGAGAGAAAAGTTTGAGTGAAGTTAGAGAGAAAAGCAGGAATGACATTAAGAAAAGGAAGTGGTGAAGGGGAGGAGAAAAGCAAAGCAAAGCAAAGAGTTGTTCACTTCTTCTGACCATTTCCTTCTTGCTCAGATCACTTAAAGCCACACTACTTAATGTGAAGAAGTCTTTTATGTATGATCTTTTTTTTTTTTTTTCAGATGGTTATAACAGTTGTGTGCAGTTAAAATATCAACATGGATGCGTGACATTAAATATTACACAAGTTGCATGGTGAATTTAAAAGTTATTGCTTTGCTTTTCTCTATTTGTGCCTTCCAGACAGACTGTATAGGCTATTAGCAGAGCATGTTTCTTTACAGTTTACTTTACGCCAGTTGGTTGTGACAAGTGACTGTTTTTTGAATGAGTTGGCAAATTATTCATTCAACCAATTTGTTTAAATACGCAAATTCATTCAGAAGCAAAACAAGTGACCAATGGAGTTAAAAACTTCTAATGATGGATTTGTTTCTTACAAACATGCAGACATTAAATTATGTACTTTGGATTACTTGTGGATTTTTGTGATGGTTTTTATCAGCTGTTTGGACTCTCATTCTGACGGCACCCATTCACTGCACAGGATCCATTGGTGAGCAAGTCGTTACGCTACATTTCTCCGACTTTCTTCTAATGAAGAAAATAACTCATCTACCTCTTCAGTGGCCTGAGGTGAGTACGTTTTTGACAAAATATCATTTTTGGGTGAACTATTCCTTTAATTTCATGTTCAGTTAACTATCTCACACATAATCGTGCTGTTTTTACAAATATCATCACCACTGTATTTACTTGCCGTGTGATTGTGTATTTGGGAACACCACCACTTGAGTAATATTGCTTAATCATAGCAGTTTTTTTATCGTTTGCACATTTTCTGGATGGGCATCAATCTTTTTCCAATTCTCTTCTTATCTGCTTTCCTCTAATTCTGACTGAGCCTGAATGAAACTCGGTGAAAGTAATGTAAAGCAAGCAAGACCTCAATCATGTGAGTAATTCTAGCTGAATGATTGAAAGGGTTGCTGCAGCAAAGCTTGGAGGGTGGTGAGATTGCGTAAGGCTGTATGTTCCCCCATCCCTCCTCCTCTTCATCCTCCTCCTTTCATTTTTAACAGGGCCCAGTGTGTTTTTTAAAAATCTATATTCTATATCAAATATTGTCTCATCGTGACTTCCAGGCTCCATCAATTACAGGGGCTTTTAAGGCACCCACCCTGGGGTTGGCTCTGACAGATGGGCAGCTGGGCAGGAGAAAAATACTTTCCTCTTTGTGTACTTGATCTTAGAGAACACCTGAAGCATACCTAGCTAGCCTCCAAAATTAGTTTTCATCTCCGTAATGGGTATGTCTCTTTCCCTGCAGACATGACTTGGCTCAAATAGTAAAGGTGAGAGGAGGAAAGAAACAGGAGACATGAATCAACCCACTAAAATTCCTCTTTTATAGAATATGATTGCTTTTATATGTTTGTTTAATATAAGTGATAATATGCACGGTTTAACTTTGTGTATGTCGTAAAGCCTGTTGCTTTAATGTGGATGTGACAGTCACTGAGAAATAGACCTTGACAGGAGCCTTTATAAGGCTGTCAGGGGACATCTTAAGACAGAGTATCAGAAAAATAGGGTCACTCCACACTACACCCAAAGGCAAAGAAAGCCAGTGACTTGACCACATATGAAAGGTACATTTCAATCCATTTTGACAAGCCTGCTCATATAGAACAATTCACTTCTTACACATAGAAAAACTATTCATACAGTGCCTTGCAGAAGCATTTAGATACTTAAACAAATCTTTACAAATAATACACTTTATTTTAAATGCAAATGTTACATTGTTTTATATTTTAAAGTAAATGTGTTGTTATTAAAAAACAGTTTGAATAATGGTAATAATTTTAATATTTTTTAGAGTTAGGGTTAGTATCTAAGTGTGATTTATTAGCTTGACGCACTGTATTGTTCAAGGTGATTAAGGCTTGACTGATGCTTGTGTACCACACAATTTTCAAATAGTGCCACAGTTTCTTACTTGCTTTGTCATTATATTGATCTGCCACTCCAGTATTTATATTGAATGTGTTTGAGATCATTGTTCACTGTTGAACATTTTCTCAGTATATTTATACATATTTTTTAACTGCAGCATTTTGCTTGCGGTATTTCTGTATTTCTTTATTCTCCATTTAATATATTGTTCATTTTAAAACTTTTCTGTTACTGAACTCTGCAGCTCTTTCAAAGTAACTGCTAGTCTCTCCGAGGCATCTCTCTCAAGACTTCGGTTGGAAAATGCTATTTAAAAGTAGTTTGATAAAGTCTTCCCTTGTTGATAATTGGACAGAGACTGGGACATCTCAACACTTTGTGAATTAATTGCATTGTATCTATACTTTTCAAAGTTGACTATCACATTCAATAATAGGCATTTTAAGGCAACTGCTTCTTGTGTGTTCAAACTTTTCTTATTCTTATCTTAACATCTAACATCTAATCCTTATATTAACATCAGATAATTTCAGAATGTCTTTGTATTTGGTTTATGTAAAACCTGATGATCATGTTATCCAGCTGATTTGAGAATGATCCAAATCTTGTGCTTCAATGAAAGCAAGAACATCTGACCATCTGTTCAGAGGTTCACAAGCTCAGTGCTCAAATTTGCTTATTTGATTAGTGGCTGTTTAAATTCTTAAATTCTTATGTATATTTAGGATCAAACACACAGCTCAACCCCCAAAATCTTATCTAGCTGGAAATGTGAATGAGAAAGTGCTTCCAACATTATTACTTTCCCCAAGGCTCTATTAACATTCTACTCAGATGTTGATTATTCCCTTGGGTTGGTGCAAGGACAGACCCAGGATAAGATCTGAACCTCCCATTCATCAAACCAACAGCCCTGCCCTCCTCCCATGTTATTGACTGCTTACATGAAGATGAACAATAAATGCAAAGACCTGAGTTGCTCTCCAGAGTATATTACTAATGCGTTTGGCTTCTGCTTTGTGGCGATTTGAACTGAATTCTTCAGGGAGAGAGTGAGATAAACCCAATATCGAATCATTCATTTGTGACCACACTTGATTCATAACAGTATATTTTGAATCAATAAATGTAGAGGAATATTGTTTCATTGATTTCTCTGAGGGATGTCCTTGAATGCATGTCTTTCTGTTTTTCTGTCTCTCTTTTATCCATCTCTCATTTCCTCTCTTGCACACACATATTCCAATGTCTCATTATCCAAAGTCTCAGGACACCTGCACAGATCAGATACGCACATTTGTAGAAGTAAATGTTGTGGGGATGTATAGCGTAATGATGTTAGCTTATGAATCCTTGGTGCTTATTGAGAGGAAGAGCCACGGAACAATCTCACAGGAGGTGTCTGTGTGATTTCCTCTGTGATTGAAATACATTAGAGTTTCTGTATCTGTGATACAGGCAGCACTGGGGGGAGATACACTGATCGAGGGGAGGGGAGGGCAGGAGGAGTGTCGTTGTATGCTATAAATCACAGTCCTATTTTGTGTTTGTCAGTCATGGGCTGCAGATTTAGAAAATCTTCTTAAATCCTACAAAGGCACAGTTTGCCCCCTAAAACCAAACCAAAGAACTCCATGTAACAAAAGGGTTACGACTGGAGGAAATGAAGAAAACCAAAGGGTTGCTGCATGGGAAAAATATCCTTGCTTTCTTTTCTTTTCTTTCTTTCTTTCTTTCTTTCTTTCTTTCTTTCTTTCTTTCTCACTCATTCTATCCTTCATAGTCTGCATGGACCTTCTCAGAGGCAGTAAATGCAGTATCCCACTGTGTTAACTCAAAAAGCCTCTCATGGAAAATGCACATCGTGAGATACAATAGCCAATCTTTCTGACATTTGCCAATTGCCCCCAGATTTCCTCTTGGAAAAAATCTACTTATACTGTCAGCATGTGTGCAGGGCTTAAGCGAATATGTCAAGCCACCACATTCGCTCAAATTGAGAAACCTTAAACTGTCCAAGGCTAGCTGCCATTTGAGTGGGGTGTAGGTTTGCAGTTAGTGCTGGATGGACTAGTTAGGAGGATTGAATTTCTGCACATTTTAAACTAAAGTCAAGTAGAATTGCACAAAATGCATGATCTCACTGGCTATGTTTACATTCAACTGTATTTACTGACAGGTTAGTCTCTTGAATTATCCTGTTCATGCAACATTTTATGTCGGTATGAACGAATACCTAAATATAATAATGAAAATGGGACTTTTATATTCTTGCAATAGCTGTGAATATCACCTGTGACAATAGTGACCATAACAGAAATAAATATCAAAGACAGTGACTTTTGTGAGACTGAAAAGTCTTATAATAATTCAGACAAACTGGTTCAACTAAAGAGTTTAGCCATCAAATCTCTGGAGCTAGAAAAATGACAAAGATTTGAATTAGAATTTTGTAAATGTACAAAATTCTAATTCAAGTCTTTGTCATTTTTCTAGCTACAGAGATTCTAGATATCAAACATTTTGTGTTGTGTTTTGTTATTGTGGATTTCAATTCTAGATGACAAAATGGAACTTTTTCAAAAAAGTTTTGGAATTGTTTTTAAGGATGATTTTTTAAAATGTTTTTTAAATGTTTTTACCATTATTTTGATTGGACAGGACGTTAAGGGATTGGAAAGGAACATAAGCCAGGATTCAGGCTGTATTTTGCTGCTATCTGAATAACCTTAAAGTTGCTATGAAAAAGAAGTAGCGACAGATCTTTTCTTCCATATTGTGATGTACAGATGAACAAAAGTTAGAGTGAATGAAAAAGAAAAGCAGGTAGGTTGAGAACCTTGTTCTGGTTGATGACTGGATGGAGGCAGATCTGAATGTGAGTTTGCAGTTGATTGTAAGAAAGGGCCAGGGTTTAAGTAAACAAATTGACTAGATAATTCCAACATTTGTCACCAAAGAGAAGTCTGTCATTTGAATAGTTTAAAAATGTTTATAAAAATGAAACGTGCATGGATGAATTGTTCATAGTAAGTCCAATAAGATGCATTTAGAAAATAAATGAATAAGGTGAATGAAATAGGGTTGTTGACTTTAATGAGCATAGTAATTGTCATTCTGTTGGTTAGGTATTAGAAACCAGGGTAATCTGTTTACAAATGGGGCGGCATTAATCTGCATTTATCAATTCCTGCACAAAGCATTTTGTTTCCTTTTCCACATGCTTGTCTGTACATACGCTCACTCACCCATGGGACACTAGCATACAGAAGACTAGATTAGTTACTCCTCAGACAAAGGGCTGTGCGCAGAGGTTGACGGCCTTAATTCATTGTCATTAGCAAAGAACGCAGAGTCCTTTTCAAACTCATTAGCTGATAAAAAAAACACCTTGTGATTCCCATTAAAATCCTCATCCGTCCTTCCTCAGCACGAAGGCTTTTCTCCTTCACCCTGCATCTCTGCACATCCTCCAATGGCTCTCCGGACAGGAAAATAAACGACGGCTTTTATGTTTGACTGAGGGACACATTTGGGGCTAGCAATAATAAAGAATGGCTGCGATGCATGATACATGTCTCTGTTTGTTGACAATTAAAGCCTAGTGCTGCCACAGTGACAGAGCGTCACAAATCATCCGTTTCTTTCGGGCATTAGTTTAAGCAATTTAACACATGATGGAATGATTTGGATTTTTGCATTTTCCATATGGAATGATTATTGTTAATGAAAACTAACAGAAAAATCACTCTGAATAGAGTTCATAATACATTAAATAAATCCTGATTTAATACTTTTTTGTGCTTTTGTGTAACATTTTGCTCCACGGTACAAAACAACTCCAACATCCTGGTAGAATATCCATTTATTCAAATTCAAAAGACAAAAAGAAATACACATTTGTGCTGTCTGCAGTCTGTGAACAACTCTGCATATATACACTTTATACAGTCATATATATTTATAATCTCATTATTTAGTAAAACAGTACACCGTTGCCCTGTAACTGTTCCCATGAATAATAAATCCCAATCCTCCCCTTCACAGCCCATTAGTTTGGCATTTCAAGATGTAAAAAACACATTTGTTTTGAGGTTTTCAAAAACATTCATTCAAGGATGCGCCTTGTGGTAAAATTCAAGTCAATATTTTCTATCCAACCGAGAATTTTTCAGCCAATAACTCTAATGGAGCCTACAAAGTGAGGACAATAGCACTGGCTATTAGTGCAATCCACTCGAATGAAGATGTGAAAGAGAGGAGAGCCAGGTCCCCAACAGCAGCATTTGCATCTACGAGCCCCCTTCGCACTGAGTGGGCACTTTAAAATCTTTTTGAAATCCAGAAGTCACACCTGAGCACATGGTTTTAGCACTGACGGCATTTCTGGGGTGAATATTCCTTTGAAATACACTTCTAGTGTGAGTGTGACAGGCGGTTTTGGTTCAAATTAAGAGATATAAGAAAAGAAAGGAAGCAGGAAGATGAACAAGTGGCGTAACCAGGAGCGATTACAGGTTGGCGTGGATGTCCTCGTGTCGCAACACTTTGTAGGTGATCCAATAGAAGATGTTGAATATGAGGAAGCTGAGAGGAAACACGGCTCTTGATATGGTGTCGATTCGCTTGGCTCGGTCCACAAAACGCTTCCGGACGGCCTCTCCGTCGTATAGCACTTGCACTGGGGGTGGTGGGGCGAATACGTTTGACCCCTCCACAGTTGTCCCGTCTTTTGCTTGTAAGCAATGGCCCAGTCCGTACCCACGGAAGTAAAAGCCACGGCTCTCCCGAACAAATTCTTCCTCCTTTAACAGAAGAAAAGCATTTTTTAGAGGCAGGCAACAAAGAAAATTTGATAAATACTCCTCTCGCTTTACAATAAAAAGTGCCAGTCCATCACAGAAACTGCAGGATACTGCAGGGCACTTTCAAATAAAAGCACTAAAAAAACTGCAATTGTTGGTGGGCTCAACTTTACTTAGTGTTTGAGAAAGCACATACTGGTTTAGTTTTTAGGGGGCAATATATTCTTAAATGCAGATATGTAAAAAGTGAAACATCAAATGAATATGCTTTCATGAAATCTAACAGAGCAGCTTCATTTAGACCCTTTTTATGCAATATTTTAGAGGTCATTACTGGAAAATGATTTTCATACTCTGTATTTTGTCTTGTTTCTGTGTATCAATATATGAACATTATTAAATCAAGAGACATTTACTTACAAAGCAAAATTACTTTAAGTTTTGTTTTTCTGAAAAAGTAAGTTATCTAAATTAAGTGAGTTTTTACTTTAAAAAATCTGGCAATGGGGTAAGAAAAAAAGCAAGTTTATTTTTCTTACTCCATTGTTAGATGTATTTTTTTTCTTGTTTTAAGTCTATTAAGGCATAAACTCACTTTTGATATATTTTTGATTCATTTTTAATACATTGTAATTTTTCTTCAAAAGTAAATGTGTTTTAATTGAAGAATGTTTAGCTGTTTGTACAAGAAAAACAATACAGAGAATCATTTAATCATTATTATTATTATTATTATTTTTTTTGGTGCCAGAAAAATCTTTTAGGTATTCTACAATTTTCCACCCTGACTCTGATCCTTGGAATTAAATGGTCTGTTTTTACAATTACTTGTGTTTTGAGGAAGGGTCATTGAAGTGAAAGGATTCTCTCTTGCCATATTATGTTCGAAGTTGTTGTATATCTAGGGGCGACAAGAGGATGCGTTCTTGCGTTTAATAAGGGTAGACAGAGCTCAACATAATTTTTTTTTTTTATTTACAGTTGAACTGTTTTTAATTTGACAGCATCCGAAAGATTCTGATTCATCTTGCATGTTGTTAAATAATAAAAGTAGGATTTATTTTGTAAGTATTCCCCTTACTTTTCCACATGTAACACTTTGGCCTAGATCTTTCCCTCTAATGCCATATAAATTAGTCATTTGGATCAGTTTATCTGTCAATCTATGACAAATTACCCCTTTCCTCGAGAGGATAAGAAGATTAAGTTCTCGTTTAGTTCTTCATTAAATCCTTTGCTTGCACCTAAAAACAATCCAGTCAATCATGTGCCCAGGAATAATGATGTGTTTGGTTTAAGATAAAGACACCCTTTAACGTGAGTGAATGTCACCTGTGAACACAGTTTAGGTCAGTGCTTACCTTATTAATCTTGGCCAGGCCGAATCCAGACTCAAGAGTCTGAGTCTAGCGTGTAAAAAGAACTCTGTTGCAAAAATGTTTAGGTATGAAAGAAGTCAGTTCCATTTGTATGAGGACTAAGGGCTACATCACACTGGGGTCACTCAACAAAATACAGACCATATATATAAAGGAAAGAAACATGCTCGGTGGAGGTATGAATACTTTACCATAAGCACATACCGATGAGGAATACTCATCGGTGCATTTGCTAAATATACACTTTGAAAATGATCGTAATTCTAATGGTAAAAGTTTGTAAAAATGCCATGATAAAAAGCACAAAATTTGTTAATGGTACTATACGATCCCTCACTATACTATAGTTTTCAAATATAGTTGAAAAAAAACTGTAATCAAATAATAAATAAAATAATAATTTTATGTAATATACTGTAAAAATACACAGTAAAACACTGTTAAATTTACAATTTCTGAAAAAGAACAAGAACTTACATCTTAGAATTTACAGTGAAATCTGTAAATTGACAATTAGAATTCTTTGTGTAACACTTTACATTTCTTTTTTTTGTATCAGTTATGTACTTTAGAGTTTTAGGTTACATCTTATGTTGTTAAATTAATGTTTATTGCATTATTTTAGTGTAATTTGTGCTACTTTGATGTTGTTTTGTACACTGCATGCATCTTCTATATATTAGTAGTTACCTTGAGGAAAGCTACTTGTGATGAACTTCATGATGTGGCTTTCTCTTTACCAGCTCTGTTTTTTTTAGTGGTTGTCACTGTATAATTAGAAGTACAAAACAGACTATAGTACTATGGTAGGTTAGTATATTAACATCATATAAGTTAATTAAATATAGGCTACAGTTTTAACTGTGAATTTAAATCCATAAAACCTACAATGTTGCTAATGTATTTTTTACAATAAAGTTCTGGCAACCACAGCAGCAGGTTTTTTTTTTTTTTTAACCATAAATTTTACACATTTGTTTACAATGTTTTTATTTACTGCAGTATGCCCATATATGTTCAGGAGGATGGGACAAGCATTTGTAATTCATATGTGCTTAAAGTAAATGTGCTTAAATACCTATATAGTCCAAGCTGTTTTTGTGTTATCACTGTATGCATTTAAGGGGTATAAGGGAAGTGTGTTGAGAATATTGCCCCATTTTACACCTGGCATTAACATTCATTTCTATATCCAATCACAAGTGATCACAGGAGACGCATTACTTTCAGGAATAAACAACAATTGTAAGTGATCACTTGAGAAGTATGTTTATACCAGCTGTGAACTGGGCCAGTAGGATGGAGGGGGTTTTGGGTTTATGGGACTTAGTGTTTGCCCGTGGGCAAATAAGATGGGGGCACAGATGGTATTTTTACCCTGGCGCAGGTGTTGTAGTGCTGGTTGAATTTGCTGGCGCTGTTGCCAGGGAGCTTGTTCACTCTCCGTATAGTGAGTCGAAGCTTCCTGACTGCATTGCTCGATCCTTCATGAGGAAGAATGGCAGTGAGCTTGGTGCATTGTGAAATGTTTTGTTTCACAGTTCCTGTTATATAACTGTTTGGAACATCTGTCTCATTCTTTCTCTAAATTAACTTCTGGGGATCAATAGAGCACATCCATCCATCCATCCATCCATCCATCCATCAAGCTGTCATTCTTATGCATTTTGCACAGTTCAGTGCATTTTCAAGCATCAAATAGTGCATAACATTTCTGAGCAGACTCATTTTCATTAATATTGGCAACTGTGTAAATACTTCAACAAGAATTTAAGAGACAACAGCTATCAAGCTGCTGCTCTCCAGTACCATCCAAGTTGCTAGGCAACACTCCTTGTAAGTGTACACTTCTTTGCAGGTTTCTGAGGAAAACTCCAGTAAAGTGCACACTCAAGCTAAATCCGACCATTATCTTTCAGACTCTTCAGCAAAACTTGATAAAGTTTTTAGACAAGTGGATAATGGTCATGCTGATGTTTAAGACTTAAGTTATAGCTTATAACTGTATTATGGATCATGACAGTTAACCAATCAACAGATTATTGAGATCAGCTTTATTTAGATGTTTTTTTTTTTTTTTGGGTAGATTCTGTAATTTTATTTATTTATTTATGTATTGAGGTTTAGCTTTTAGACAGTTTGCAGGGTAAAATTTACATCTTTGCATTCCATTTAAAGTGCACCTACTTTAGACTTTTTTTTTTTTTTTTTTGCTATTGTGCCACATTTTGTTATTTTTTTGGGATGTGTGTGAAGTTAAATGTAGTTTTAACATTTTAAAAACGAATCTTCAGACCCCTGCAATTTTCTCCATTCCATTGTGCTCTGACTAGTGTAGAATAGTTTTATTAATCAAAATATAAATTAATCAAGTATAATCAATGTAAATATAGCCATATATGTATCAAGTTATTCTACTATTATAATCCTGTATCAGCATGTGTGTGTGTGTGTGTGTGTGTAGAGGCCTGCAGGAGAATGGAATGTGCTGATGTATAGTTTAAGGTAAAGCAGCATGGAATGTGCAGATGTATAGTTTAAGGAAACTGATTGGAGGTAAACAATGACAGGATGTTAAAGAATGACAGGATGTTAAACAAATTCCACAAAAGTTACGTTAAACAACAACAGGATGTAAGATATGTATGGAACATTCCTATATAAGAGGTTGCAAACCCAGATTCGGGAGATTCTCTGCAGAGACTCTCAACTGTATTATCCCCTGATAATAAAGTCTATTTTTCTGGCATCAAAACCCCAAGACTTCAAGAGTGATTCTTCATAGAAGGGGCAGAAGCCACCACAAATTGGCATCACGAACAGGATTGGAAAGGAGCAACAGGGTGGATGACCACTTTGGATGAACTTTGATGAGCAGCACAAACGGTGGCCACTAAAGAAAAAGGTAAGCAGTTTATGCTTATATAGTTAGTTTGTGTTGTTTGCCAGTTTGCCCGTGGTGGTAAGGGCACTTAAAAATTACTCTTCCAAATTTAAAGAACAAAAAGATAAAAGGGTTTTGATTCCAGAATAACTAATTGTATGTACAGATCTGTTTTACTGTTAAGAGGGCCTTTGATGGATAGCAGTAAATGAGGGCAGATTGTGCATGCAAAAATCTGTGTTTACTGTCAAGTGGGCTTTGATAGATGACGTAAACATTAAGCAGATATACATTGCATGTAATGGTCTGTGTTTATTGTTGAGTGGGCCTTGAAGGACAGCAATAAACTTGAAACAGATAAAGTATAGAGAAGCGCACAAAGTCCTACGGATAACGTTCTGGTGACAGAGGTCTGTTCGGGTAGGCAAAAATTCCTGCTGGGTTCTGCTTTTTTTCTGTGTTCAGGAAGTGTATCAGTGAAAGAGCCAGGAACTGACAGGTCACTCAGGAAGAGTGTAGTGTAGTCTGTTTTAATATATGTGTCTGTGTCTGTGTGAATGACTGTGGTTGTATGAGAAAATAAATAAATTCCGTATTAGGCGGGCAAAAGCTGCGCACCCCTCCTTGACCGTCACTTAAGTGTGACCTAGCAGAGGTAGACGCAGCACGTGCCCACCTGAGAGGGATGAATGAGTGTATTAACCCTATAAATAAAGGGACAAAGGATGAGTGTATGAGCCCTGTGAATAAAGGGACTCGATGGAGTGAATGTGTCTAGGAAAATTGTTTCAATAAAGATTGGATCAAGATTGGCATTGTAGATTTTTCGTACACATTTGAATGTATTTATTGTGTGAATAAGATAGGGATAATATTTAGGAAATTTAGGAGACTAATGCAGTTCAGATAGTAGAACATAATAGAGGTATATATGCCTTATGTTAAATAATTAAATTGTAATAATTAACATTAATTTTGAATGCTGATAAAATATTTTTTTAGAACAGAAACAAAGACTGTCTTAGTGATTGGTTGGCACTTTTGGATACTAAGTGATAAAAAATAAATAAATAAATAAATAAAATAAAATTTAGAGTATAAATTCACTGTATACTGAAAATGTGCACACACAAGTGTTATAATAAATATTCGGCTTAAAAGTGCAGGTTACAGAAGAAAATAGGAGAAATTGGTTAAAATAATTAAATTAAATTGGGGAGAATATATTATTTGAACAAATAATAATAATAATAATAATAATAATAATAAGCTAAATTGTTGTATAAAATACATATTGAGCTTTAAAGATAGGATTTTCATATTATAGGAAAAATTATGGCAGCCACTCCGGTGGAAATATTAGGATTAAAATATCCATTGTGTAAAGAACTGATACACAAACTCTCAAACAAATGGCAACAGAGAACTAAAAAAATGATGACAAAATTGCCAAAGGAAGGGACATTTGATGTATTATTGTGCAAGGAAATGGAAACTCTGATAAAAAATCATAAAACTAAAGGCAACAGTAAAAAGAGAGAAAAAAGAGAAGCAAAAAGGGAAAAAAGAAGGAACTGCTAGCCTTGTTCAAAAAGGAAGGAGAAGCCTCATTGAAAAGTATAAAACAGGCAAGAAAAATACTAAAAGAGGCAGACAAAGAGACAAAGAAAAAAGAAGAGTTGTTTTCTAAACCACTCCCATATCTGCCCCTAGAGGGACAGTTCCCAATACTTAAGGGTATTGTAGAATTTTCTGGAGAAATGCAAATGGAAGGACAAGTAGAATTGGAAGAAAAACAAAAAGAACCAGATGTAAGACCAAAGAGGCAACAAAATAAAAAGAGTGAGGGATATTTACCTTTAGATTGTTATAAACAGGCACACATAGCATTAGAAATTATGAAAGCAAATTTTGAAGGAAAAACAGGAAACGAGGAAACGTTAGAGCGGATGAGGAGAGAAGATAAGGAGACTGAAGCTCAAGCAGAGGCTATGGAGGCAGAAATAGGAAGGAAAATTAAACAAACAGAAAAATTAATTGAAGATGTAAATAAAATGGTGAGAGATAGAAGTAAACTATTAGAAAGCAGAGAGGAAGTGAGTGAAGGTGAGGAGTCATCATTTGATAAAAGAACACGGGAACAAGGAAGAGAAAAAGGAAGACTTAGACCACTGGCTGCACAACTCCCAATTTTAATTAAGGGTACACAGGGACAATATGTCCCCTGGGCCACACAGGACCTTGAGGGGCTGGTCACTCGCCTCCCCGACATTCATGAGGGGGCTGGGAAGTGGATTAAGGTGTTTGAAGAAGAAACTATTGGCAAAGTTTTAGCTGTGGGGGACATTAAAGCACTTCTGGCAAAGATTATGGGAGGAGTAAAGATGGAAGAAATTCTCCAAGCATCCAATTTGGACAGAGCTGTGGACTCTCACTACATGGATGGAACTGTGTTCGATGCATTCCATCCAGCAGTGTGGCAGGCACTGCGTGCTGAGTACCCGATCAGACTAGACCCTAAATCATTAAAGGGAGAACAGGTGGGGGAAACAAAGAATCCAACCACATATGTCCAAAGACAGCTGAAAAGATGGAAGCAAGAAACTGAAGGGAATCCAGAAGGAAACCCATTAATGGCAACATTGTTTAGAAATGCTGTGATTGATGCCATGCCACAAGCTGTAAAGAGCAGGCTGGAGGACGTGGTCGGCTTAAACTCTAAAACACACAAAGAGTTCTGTGACCATGTATCTCATGCAGTAGAGCAATACAGAAAAAATGAACAGAAGCTCAAGAGCCAAGAGAAAGAGCTACAGAGAAAATTAACTCAGTTACAACTTGAAGAGCTGACAAAAAAGAACAAGAAAAAGATTCAAGCTCCAATAAAGAATGAAGAATCAGAACAAATGACATTGATGTCTCCAGTAAATGCTCCTCCACCAGTTAGTCAGCCAAGCCCACCCGCAGCAGTCTCTCCAAATGCACACCAGAACCCTGTACCCATCATTAATGTCTATACTCATCAGCCAGGGCCAATGGGATGGAAAAGAAATCCAGTACAAAGAGAACAGAGAGGAAGAGGCAAGCCTTATACTGGTCCTCCAGGAATGTGCTGGGGATGTGGACAATTCGGACATAACAAAATTGACTGTCCCACCAATCCATGGCAACAGCCAGCTAGGGGTGGAAGGGGGGAGAGTTGTCAGCAGCCCACCCAGGGTCCATCACAGGGCCAAGTAAACCTTTGGGGAGGTCCAAATCAAGGATATTAGGGGTGCCCACAGAATCTTATAGGGGAGAGTCAGTTTCCAATTTTAACAACTAAAGCTAATCAAGAACCTATTTTCCAAATTGAAATAGAGGGAAAAACTACACCAATGATGGTAGACACAGGAGCTGTTTATACTTATACTATACAAATTATGCCACACATCTCCCCTTGTCTGGAAAATTTGCAAAGACAATAGGATTCTTGGGACAAATGTAGTTAATTCCAATGACAGCTCCAGTGTGTCTACAAACAAAACATAAAAATGTAACAATGCCCATTCTTGTGTCAAATCAGACTCCTGTTAATTTGTTAGGAAGAGATGCATTATGTAAATTGGGGCTACAAATTTGGTGTTCTCCAGAAGGAGTACATATAGACACAATAGGAATAGAAACTCAAATGATAGTTGTAGAGCCAAAAGCAAATGTTTATTGGATAGGACAGATAGAACAAGATGTGAGACAGACAATTAATAAATAGGGAAAGTTCATAGAGGCACAGATTCCAGAAGCACAATTACTAAAATCAGAATTTCATTGTACAATGATATGAAAAAGATGAAAAAATGGAAAAGAAATGGCAGGAAGAAACTGAAGGACAAAAAATTGAAATAATCTCACAGCACATTATGATAGGTAAACAGGAAGCAGCTCTAAATATACCTGAATGTGAATTTGTGAAAAAATGGTTCATTGTAACAGATTCTGTGCCACATGTGTCTTTATATGTAGGAAAAAATTGGGATGCAAAAGATCTAGGACCAGTGATGAAAAAGGCAGAACAAAGCAAATGGAAAGCAACAGAACATCCGTTGATTTTTCACTCAGCTGACAAAAATTACATCAAAATTTTGTGTGCAACCAGCTTGATGGGAATTCCTCAGGAAGTAGTTATCAGTCAAAAGAAATTGACACAGATGACTACAACATCCGAATTGATAGACACTACTGACACTGAACAATTTAAGGAAGTAGAGCGTCAGGTACCAACTGAACTATGGTCTCAACATGACTCAGATGTAGGATTGATAAAATCAGCGAACCCAGTGAGAGAACAACTTAAGCCAGATGCACGTCTGCCCAGAAAATCACAATACCCTTTGCGTCCTGATGCTGAAGCAGGTATAAAAAACACTATTGAAGGTTTAGTGAAGGCAGGAGTATTAACAGAAACAACTAGTTATTGTAACACTCCAATTATGCCTGTGATCAAAGCAGACAAAAACAGATGGTGTCTTGTTCATGACCTACGAGCAATCAATGATATAGTAGAGGATTTGCCAGCTGAGGTACCAAACCCACACACGCTACTGACGAATGTCGCTCCTGATGCCAAATACTTTACAGTAATTGATCTTTGTTTGGCCTACTTCGGTGTTCCATTAGCAGAGGAAAGTAGATATTTATTTGAATTTACATATGCTGGTAAACAGTATACTTACACTAGAATTCCTCAAGGATTTAAACATTCGCCACATTTATTCAATCAAATTCTTAAAGCTGATTTAGAGGATCTTATGATAGACAGTACTTTGTTACAATATGTAGATGATCTAATTATTTGTGCTACATCACTAGAGCAATGTCATAAAGATTCTATTAAAATCCTAACGAAATTAGCACAAGGAGGTCACAAAGTATCCAAAACCAAAATAGAATATTGCCAGCCTCAAGTTGAATACTTAGGACGATTGATTGCATTTGGCACACGAGCTATAGCTCCAGCTCAATTGGAAGGCATAAGTAAAACACCATTGCCTCAAACAGTAGGACAAATGATGACTTTTCTAGGGATGACTGGCTTTAGTGCCGATTGGATAGAAGACTACGCAGTAAAACAGCTCCATTGAGAGAAATCATGAAACAAGCAGGACTGCAACATTTAGGTAATCCATTAAAATGGAACACAGATGCATTATTAGCATTTGAGACTCTAAAAAAAGAACTACAACAGGCCCCAGCCTTGGGAAATCCTGAATACTCTAAACAATTTAATCTATATGTCGCAAACAGAGCTGATGGTTATGCATCAGCTGTATTGACGCAAGAAACTTGTTGTGGTAGGAAAAAACAGCCTATTGCTTACTATAGTACAAAATTGGACAATGTAGCTCAGGGTTACCAACCATGTTACCAACAAGGCCTTGCAGCAGTATATTATACATATGAGAAAGCATCCACAATAACAATGGGGTACCCAGTAACTATTTATACTCATCACAAACTTATTGAGTTAATAGAACAAGGAATATTTGTTCTGACTCAAGCCCGAATTCTAGCCTATTCATTGCTACTTACATATCCAGATGTTACTATTAAGCGATGTCATACAGTTAATCCAGCTGAATTAATTCCTTTGGCTTTTGAAGGAAAGCCCCATGATTGTATGACTGATTCATTGACATTTACTAGATTACGGCCAGATCTTGAGTCTACACCAATCCCTGAAACAGAAGTCATTTACTTCGTAGATGGTTCTAGCTTTAGAGATCATGTAGGAAATCATACAGGATATTCAGTAGTGAAGAAGGACAAGGAAGAATTTGTGCCTGTGATATCACAGCATTGTGTACAGCCATGCTCTGCTCAATTAGCAGAATTAAAAGCGCTTACAGCTGCATGTCAATTGGCAAAGGGACAGACAGCCAATATTTTCACTGATTCAGCATATGCTCATGGTGTATGTCATTTATTTGGAGCAGTATGGAAGCAGAGAGGTTTTAAAAAGAGCGATGGGACTCCCATCCAACATGCTGAACAAATAGGTCAATTAATTTCTGCTATGATGCTACCAAAAAGACTAGCAATAATCAAATGTCAGGTGCATAAAAAAGGAAATGATTTTGTCATTAAGGGAAACAATGCAGCAGATTTGGAAGCTAAAAAAGCCTCAGGATGTCAGGTAGCAGTATTAGCGCCTGTAGTACTTATAGAACCTCAACCTCAATTGGAAGATATTATTCGAATTCAACAACAAGCAGGACCTTATGAGCACTCAATGTGGCACCAAAGGGGAGCCAAGAAAGACACGCAAGATATTTGGCATACACATGAAGGACAAATTGTTGCCCCAACTTCACTTTTGAATATTCTCATTTCAGATGCGCATGGTTTTGACCATTGCGCAAGGGGGAAGTGATAAGGAAAATTAAAAAGCAAGGATACTGGTCTCCTTATTTACATTTACATTTACATTTAGTCATTTAGCAGACGCTTTTATCCAAAGCGACTTACAATTGGGGAATACATAAAGCGATTCGTCTAGAAGAGGCAATCAGACAGAGGAAGTGCTTGTAACAACAAGTCTCAGGCATTGTTCAAATAAGTACAAGCTAGAAAGGAAAGGAATAAATAAAGAGAAAGAATTTTTTTTTTTTTTTTTTTTTTTTTTTTAGGATGAAGTCAAGTAGTGCTGAAAGAGATGAGTTTTCAGTTGTTGCTTAAAGATTGGTAGGGATCCAGCATTCCGGATAGGGGTGGGAAGATCATTCCACCAGCCAGGAATGGTGAATGAGAATGTTCTGGAGAGTGATTTTGAGCCTCTCTGTGATGGTACCACGAGGCGTTGCTCACTAGCAGATCTCAGACTTCTGGAGGGGGTGTAGATTCGTAATATTGAGTGGAAGTAGGCGGGTGCTGAGCCTGTGGTTGTTCTATATGCAAGCATCAGTGTCTTGAACTTGATCCGAGCTGCAACTGGTAGCCAGTGCAAGGAGATAAAGAGAGGTGTAACATGGGCTCTTTTGGGCTCATTGAAGACCAGACGTGCCGCTGCATTCTGAATCATTTGTAGAGGTTTGATTGTGTTTGATGGAAGTCCAGCCAGAAGAGCATTGCAGTAGTCCAGCCTAGAAACGACAAGGGCCTGGACAAGAAGTTGTGCACCATGCTCTGTCAGAAAGGGCCTGATCTTTCTGATGTTGTGTAGTGCAAACCTGCAAGATCGAGCGGTCTTTGCAATGTGCTCTTTGAAGGTCAATTGGTCATCAAAGATTACACCGAGATTTCTGACCGAAGTTGATGGGGCAATTGTTGATGAACCTAACTGAATCGTGAAGTCATGCTGTAGGGTTGGAGTAGCAGGGAAGACAAGAAGCTCAGTCTTTGCCAGGTTGAGCTGTAGGTGATGTTCTTTCATCCATGCCGAGATGTCCGCCAGGCAGCCTGAGATCCGTGCAGCTACTGTTGGATCATCTGGTTGAAAAGAGAGATAGAGCTGTGTGTCATCAGCGTAGCAATGGTAGGAGAAGCCATGTGCCTGTATGATGGGACCCAGTGATGTCGTGTATGTGGAGAAGAGGAGGGGTCCAAGAACCGATCCCTGAGGAACCCCAGTGACCAGTTGATGTGCTTTGGATACCTCACCTCCCCAGGCCACCCTGAAAGACCTGCCAGTGAGATAGGATTCAAACCAGCAAAGTGGAATCCCAGTGATGCCCAGAGATGAGAGGGTAGACAGGAGGATCTGATGATTAACAGTGTCAAACGCAGCAGATAGATCCAGCAGAATGAGGACTGATGATTTGGAGTCTGCTTTTGCAATTCGCAGGGCTTCAGTGACTGAGAGTAGCGCCGTCTCAGTTGAATGGCCACTCCTGAAACCTGACTGTTTAGCATCCAGTTTGTTGTTCTGTGAAAGAAACAATGAGACCTGGTTGAAGACAACTCGTTCGAGTGTTTTCGCTATGAATGGAAGGAGAGAGACAGGTCTGTAGTTTTCAGTAAGAGAAGTGTTTAATGTAGGTTTCTTGAGCAGTGGGGTTACCCGAGCCTGCTTGAACGCAGTGGGGAAAATGCCTGTGAGGAGAGATGTGTTGATGATGTGTGTGAGTGCTGGTAAGAGTGTGGGAGAGATTGCTTGGAGAAGGTGTGATGGGATTGGGTCTAGAGGACATGTTGTAGGATGGCTGGAGAGGAGAAGTTTGGATACCTCTGCCTCAGTGAGTGGACAGAAGGAGAAGATGGGAGTTTTAGCAGTGGATGTGGTTGGTTGGAGGTCGTGTGTGTGTGGAGGAGAGAACTGACTACTGATTGTTCTAGTTTTGCCTGTAAAAAAAGTGGCAAAGTCATCAGCTGTTATAGAAGTGGTGGGAGGTGGTGGAGGGGGACAGAGGAGAGAATTAAATGTTCTGAAGAGGTTACGCATGTCTGGAGCGCTGTTGATCTTGTCGTGGAAATGTGAGGATTTGGCAGTGTGGACTTCAGCAAAGATGAGAGCAAGGACTGATACCTACTCAGGTCCGACGGATCGTTTGATTTGCGCCATTTTCTCTCTGCCGCTCTGAGTTTGGTCCGATGTTCACGAAGAACCTCGGATAACCAGGGGTTAGAAGGGGCAACCCGTGCTGGGCTGGAGGAGAGAGGACAAATGTCGTCAAGACAAGAGGTTAAGGTCTGGCATAGAGTGTCAGTAGCTGCATTCACATCCAGAGATGAGAAGTGGGTAGGTGAGGGAAGAGAGGAGGATACTACAGAGGACAGATGTGAGGGAGAAAGGGAGCGTAGGTTTCGTCTAAAAGTAACCGGTGAGGGGGTTGATGGCACATGGGTATCAAAAAGTAATGTAAAAGAAATGAAGAAATGGTCAGAGATATGTAGTGGTTGCACCAGAATGTTATCTGCAGTGCAATTGTGTGTGTAAATTAAATCAAGTTGGTTGCCTGATTTGTGCGTGCTAGAAGTGGTAAGGCGTTTGAGATCAAATGAAGCTAGGAGTGAATGGAAGTCTGTAGCATAAGGCTTGTCTAGATGAATGTTGAAATCGCCAAAGACTAAGAGTGGAGTGCCAACCTCCATGAAAGAGGACAGCAGCCCGTCCAGCTCCTCTAGGAAGGTGGCTAGAATTTGGCCAGGGGGACGGTAAATTACCACAATCTGGAGTTTTATAGGAGCTGTTACAGTAATCGCATGACATTCAAATGAGTTGTAATTGCATAGGGGAGAGTGGGTTGAGTATGTCCAATTCTTTGAAATGAGCAGCCCAGTACCCCCACCCCGGCCAACTTGACGTGGGGTGTGAGAGAAAGAGAAATTGTTAGAGAGAGCAGCTGGGGTTGCTGAGTCTTCTGGACGAATCCAGGTCTCAGTCAAGCCCAAGATGCTGAGCGTGGATTGTAAAGAAAAAGCAGAAATGAAGTCAGCTTTGTTGACCGCTGACTGACAGTTCCAGAGACCCACAGAGAAAGAAAGAGGTGTGGTAGAAGATGTAGAGATAGGGCGCAGGTTAGCAGGATTACGTTGCCGTCTGCGTGTGATGTTAGAGTGTGGTTGAGAGATAACCGGAATGGTTTGGAAACACATGATAGAGGTGGAAAGGAAGAGGACAGAAAAGGAGAGTGTGTGAGGGAAGATAGAAATGATACTTAAGTTCGTTGCTCGGTTAAAGTCGCGCAGGAAAAAGTCGTTCGTCTTTACACTCGTCGGTCTTCACACGAGGAGGCTGAACACGACGCTTCCGCGTCAGCGCACAGATATCAAATAAATACACAGTTTAACAGACTAGAGTGAAAACAGCTGTGGCCGGCTTCTGATTAGCCCAGCCAATAGCCCAACGGAGTGCTAATAGCTCAAGACGAAACTAACACTTAGCGCAAGGAGCAAATGCAAATGACACAGGCTCCTTCTTAGCCGAGGCGCAAATTATTATAATTACCAGTAAGTGCAATCAAAAATATCAACCTCAACGAAAAAGCAGAATAGAAATAGGTAGGAAACGAAGTATTCCTTCCTAGCAGCAAGTAAATAATTTAAACAACAGATCTACCAACAAGTATTACAACAGCACTTACGCGCTGCCGTCCGTCTCTTCTGGTGACTAATCGGCTTCTCCCAAGTTCTAACAGCGACCAAGCAGTTTAAATACTTTTAACAGTCGCTGTGGCCGGCTTCTGATTAGCCCAGCCAATAGCCCAATGGAGTGCTAATAGCTCAAGACGAAACTAACAGTTAGCGCAAGGAGCAAATGCAAATGACACAGGCTCCTTCTTAGCCGAGGCGCAAATTATTATAATTACCAGTAAGTGCAATCAAAAATATCAACCTCAACGAAAAAGCAGAATAGAAATAGGTAGGAAACGAAGTATTCCTTCCTAGCAGCAAGTAAATAATTTAAACAACAGATCTACCAACAAGTATTACAACAACACTTACGCGCTGCCGTCCGTCTCTTCTGGTGACTAATCGGCTTCTCCCATGCAATGGTATTTACATGCAATGGTAGATGAATTTCTGGCCACATGTGAAGTTTGTGCCAAAAACAATGTGAGGAAAGGAATAACAACAATAGGCCATATACCAGTACCAGAAGGACCTTTCAAGCATTTGGTAATGGATTACGTGGATATGATAAAGCGAGTACAAGGCAAAAGGTACATGCTTGTGGTCATAGACAGATTAAGCAGATGGGTGGAGGCAGTGTTAATTTTGACAGGCATTTTTGATTTAGTCTTAGTCTTAGTCTTGAGACGAAAATGCTCAATAGTCTTAGTCACATTTTAGTCATTTGAGTCTTTCATAGTTTTAGTCGACGAAAAGTTATTACATTTTTGTCAACGTTTAGTCATTACTTTTAGTTATTACTTTTAGTCAAACTGCAGTTACCAACATTTATTTAGGTAGTTATTTTATATGTAGTCTTCAAACAGAAATAGTCATTAATTCTTCTCTCTTTAGACCAAATCAATTAAGTTCATGAGAAATTTGAATCAAGGATTGAATTTGGAAAAACTGGAATAAATGACAATTTTCATTTTTGGGTAGAGATACAAATTAAACTAATTTTTCAGATACAGTAGGTTTACTTAACATGTATACATTTATTTAACATCTTTTGTTGGTTAACATTAATGACACAGATAAGTATTTAATTAGGAATGCTGTCCCTTTAAGACGGAAGGCATGCATGTAATACTGACACACAGTTTTTACCCACCTTTTTACGTTCACTTAAGCCATAACTGACTGTATTTATGTGAGATACGCTACACGACGGACATTTGGACTGCTGTGTGTGTATCTGAGAACTGATCACGTGCTGTGTGAGAACTGAAGAAGTGGAGCGTGCGTGAGAGAGAGCACTTCTATCAGCGCGATTCCGCCTCTCCCACCTTCACTAACTTTAAGTTAATCAACAATGAATTGTGACTCCCGGGAAAAACGAGACGTCAGGTCACCCTATCTCTAACCTGAGGCCATTGTTTCAGATCGCTAGTTTGCATTTTGGTTGCCTGTCCATCCACTGCGGCTGCCATACTGAGACTAGATGCAAACGCCCCTTATCCGATCGCAATCCAATGACAGGGATGCACATTTTGAAAGACAAGACAGTTAACTTAGCCTATTGGATGTATTTTGAATGTCCGGTAGTCCTCAAATAACATTCTAGTCCCGTCTCATCTTGTTAACGAAGACTCGGCATACATTTCGTCATAGTTTTTATCATCAGATATTATTTTTAGCTCGTCAACGTCTCGTCTTAGTCACAGAAAAATGTTTGTTAACGAATATTTTTCGTCATTGTCTTCGTTGACGAAATTAACACTGGGTGGAGGCAGTACCATCAGCAGATCAGGGAGCAGAAACAGTAATTAAATTTCTAACAAGAGAAGTAATTCCTAGATTTGGAATACCATCAGAAATAAGTTCAGATAATGGATCAGCATTCATACAAAAAACGTCTGGAGGTTACGTATGTAACCATGGTTCCCCGAAGGGAACGAGATGCTACGTCGAACGCTTTGGGAACGCCCCCGGCGAGACATCGTACTGAAGCATGTGTTTAATCAGTCCAATAGAGAAACGAGACGTCACGAGCAGGGTGACGTAAGCCATCAGGAAGCATAAAGCGCACCCGGCAAATGCTCATATCAGCTTTTGCTCTTCAGCAAGCACGTCTGTGTATGTGTGTGTTGCATCAAGCACTCAGTCAGTCCTCAACACAGGAAGTCGGAAGAAATGGCAGCTCGGCATCGAGATGTCGTCCTCGCACATATGAAGGAGCTGGGGCTGCGGCTAAACGCCAAGAAAAGTGTGCTATCTCCAGCACAGAGGACCACTTATCTGGGCGTGGTGTGGGACTCGAGAACGATGCAGGAGGATTACTGTTTTGCTGTGTGCTTCCTATACTGAGGTCACTAGTTGTCAAAGCCACAGCTAGGCAAATGGAAATGCTAAGATGTCAAGATGATGAAAAATAGAATTTGAAGAGTAACCAAAATGTACATTACCCGGACTGGGCTTATGCACCCAACTGGAAGTCACAAACATTGACGAATGATGGAGATTCTAGTACCTCAACTGAGGACAAAGAAGAAGTATAAAGATGAACCATACCCTGGTTGTAAGTGCTAGCCTAACCTCTGCCCAAGGGTGGCCCTCTACGATGCGCAAAGTGTCTGGGCTGAAGATCAACTATGCTATTTTTGTGTGATGCTATATTGTTTTATGTTTTGAATTTTTTATTTCTGTTGTATACATAACTGTGACAACCACAGGTAAGTGCTGAACCAATTGCACGCTCATGCTTATAACAATATTTTAGCTTAAATGGAGGGAGACAGGCTCTTTTAATTCTTCCTAGTCAAGTGTGGGGGAGAGGTTTGGTCCTGCTGCTCCGTCAAGAGTGCTGTTGCATAATCTAGTCATTGGTGATAAAATTGTGTGACTTAGATTAGTCACTAGGTAGTGATAACTGATGAGACTGAATTATGAACCTGCACTAAAAAACAAGTAAAGGTGAGACTTAGTAAGTCTCAAAGGGGGGAATGTATATGAGTTGTATTAATCAAAATATAAATTAATCAAGTATAATCAATGTGAATATAGCCATATATGTATCAAGTTATTCTACAATTATAATCCTGTATCAGCCTGTGTGTGTGTGTGTGTGTGTGTGTGTGTGTACCTGTTTTTCTATTCAGGTGGGGACTTAAACCTGAATACACACAGACTCATGGGGACTCGTGTCACGTTGGGGACCTAAATTGAGGTCCAACGGGTAAAGATGCAAAAAGTCTCCTATGAGGGCTAAGTTTAGGTGTAGGGTTGGTGTAGGGCAATAGAATATACGGTCTGTACAGTAGAAAAACCATTATGCCTATGGAAGTCCCCACAAGGATAGCAAAACAAGTGTGTGTGTGTGTGTGTGTGTGTGTGTGTAGAGGCCTGCAGGAGAATGGAATGTGCTGATGTATAGTTTAAGGTAAAGCAACATGGAATGTGCAGATGTATAGTTTAAGGAAACTGATTGGAGCTAAACAATGACAGGATGTTAAAGAATGACAGGATGTTAAACAAATTCCACAAAAGTTAAGTTAAACAACGACAGGATGTAAGAAGTGTATGGAACATGCCTATATAAGAGGTTGCAAACCCTCTTGAGAGACTTTGCAGAGACTCTCGACTGTATTATCCCCTGATAATAAAGTCTATTTTTCTGGCATCAAAACATCAAGACTTAAAGAGTGATTCTTCATAGAAAGGGCAGAAGCCACCACACTAGATATTTTCAAATGCAGCAAAATGCAGTGTTATTATTGTTAACTAAAACGGTCAGTAATTGAAATAAAGATTAAATAAATTATAAATATTAAATGGAAAAACTAAAACTTAACTTGAATGGAAATCAAATGTTGCCTTGGCAACTATTTTCAAAATTACTAAAATAAATTTAAGCTAAATAGAAATATTAAAAAACTAATAAAAATGGCAAAAGCACAACAAAATTATTACACTTAAAAATTAAAAACTGAAAATATAAAAGCTAATTTAAAATATGAATAAATACTATAATAGATGTAAATAATACTAATATAATGGCAATGTTTTATAAACACTCTCTAAAAACGCATTACATGAATCTGAAACCAGTCTAATTATACATCTGATAAGTCGACTAGTCTTTCAGGCAGCCCAAAACTGATTAATTCCGAAAGTATGTGGTTTTGTGCATCCCAGCACTGGGCACGATCCTCTCAGCACCCATCTTTTTGTGTTTTCTTGAGTAGAAACATGTGGCCTAATTTGTCTATAGTGTTATTAAGGCAGGATAAAGCCAAGGATTTGTTGTATTGATTAATTCTGGCCAGTAGTTGCTCCATCAGCCTAACAGCTCTCTCAGCCAGTGACCCGTGCATCGATACCACCCAGATTGATCATTCAGACCAGAGACTTTCTTGGCGGGAGAGAATAGGACGAAGAGTGATGGCCGCCTAAATCTCCAAGGCAGGAGGGGGAGGAGAGCTCGCTCATTCTTAAAGGGAGTTATTCTCATTTTTCTCTCATTATTGATTCAGATCCAACGAACACACTCGTAAATCTCAAGCACTGTGAGCTTGGACGACGAACGCTGTCGTACAAGCCCAGAAAGTGCCTTAGTTGTTTTAGCCAGTAGTTTTAAATGTCTTTGATCTTTATTATACTCCAAAGTTTCAGGATTTATAGAAATTACGTTTAAAATCTGTTAACATTTAATATGTTCAGAGTGATTTTACTCTCCAAAGCCCTGAGGGTATTTTCTAAGCTTTTCGTTTAGAAGCCTCTTTAGCATTTCAGTCAGTGTCTGTGATCTCGGATCAGGAAGCAGGTTGTTGGCCTTTGGAAATTGGCTATGGCAAGGCTTTACAAGGTGGCACAAACGGTGGGCTCAGCACAGGGGACTGTTCACTATGGAAACAGGCTGTTCTGAATTCCCCCACACGAGATGTGACAGCCAGCTGTAGCCTAGTGTGGCCGTTGCCAGTGTTTGGATATGTGGCTGAGCACAATGAGAAGAGATGCGAGTCAAAGTGTAATCCAGGGTGACAGGACAGCCTGTATTTGTTTGCGTGTATGTGTGTGTGTGTTTGTTGCACTTACTATTCTCTGCCTTCGCTGTTTCTTGCGCAGCCTGATGAAATCCTTGTGTTGCCTTGAGACAAAGTTGACTGCTGCGTACTCCAGCAGTGCAGCAAACACAAACAACAGACAAACGGCCATCCAGATGTCAATGGCCTTCACGTAGGACACCTGGGAATCACAAGGTCAAACCAATATCAGTAGCTAATCAATAAAGGCATTGCTAGGAGTAATGAGGTAGTGTTGACTTTGGATTTTTATTTGATATCAGTTGATACCTTTTCACAGAAAACAGATAGCCTTTAGTGCTAAAACATCTGAAGCGGGCATTATTTCAATTGTAAATGATTATTTCACGTTTCATACTTTTATAAGCAGGCAGACAGGCAAAAACATCTGAAAACATTTGGTTTAAAACAGGGTACAAAAATGATAATTTTATGTCTGTCATTGAACGCCGTGCTCTGTGTGAACTTTGATGAGTGCGCATGCATGTTGACTGTGTCTGACAAGAATGGCAGGTTTGTCAGAGGAAAAGTGCTTCACTTCACAAGAGACCGTTCATATAGAACGCATTCAAAACTGCGAGATGCAGTGCCGCGAAATGTAAAAGAACACAGAATTTTGGAACAAACTTTTAAAAGTCGAACATTTTTAACTTAATATTTGTTGCGAAAAATCTGCGCCCAGGCGTGAGATTCTGAAAAATCAGATTCTGAAAAAGCAGCGAGAGGCAGTGCAGCAGTAATAGTGCATGTTCACACGTGTGAATCAGCCTTAAGAGTCATAATATAGAATTTTTTCAGTTCTTCTGACATTTAATACATTTAAGCTTTATCACTCTCAGCATAAGGTTTGTTTGCTTTGCATTGAAAACACCCCCCAAAACCATAATGTAATCCATCAAGTTTCTTGGATCTTCATGTATTAATTAATTCAAAGGAATAGTTCACCCAAAATGAAAATTCTGCCTTTATTAACTGAAATTGCCCTAAAATTGTATGTCTACCTTTCTGTCTTTGAACACAAATGTGAAATTTGATAGTAATCTTGGCTGTTTTCCACTAGGGCTGTCAAGCTCTAAAATGATCTTTTCAGTAAATCACTTGATCAGCTTTACAAAACCAATGATTTGTTCACAAACCAGACTGATCTGGAGCTGAAGTTCAAAACACTCACTGATCCGATCTGACAGTAGTCAGAAAATACAGTAAGAATCCATTTCTGTATATGTCTTCTTTAAGTACTGATTATGGAACTGTTAAGGAATTTGGAATTGTTAAGAGGAATTGGTAATGCGTTTGGAACATAATTTGTAAAACGAGTTTTTTTAGTGAACGAATCCTGAAAAGGAATCAACTGGACTTTCATCCTTTTTCTGCTAATTTATCAAATAGCACTTCAAGCTTATTCCCACCTTTCTCTGCTCTCATGCGTTTTTCCTCATTTTTATTGATTGTCTTATTATTGCACTCATTATTTTATAACTGCACTTTCTGAAGTGTTTCTCTGATTTGTGTTTTTTTTTTTTTTGGTCATTTTGGTTATGTTACCTTGGGTAGAGAGGCTCGTGAACCAGAGCTCTGGGTGGTCATGGTCAGCACAGTGGTGATACCCAAGCCTACCCGAGCAGGGGCGGCATCCATGTTGATCCAGAAAGACACCCAAGACAAGATGACAATCAGCAGGCTGGGGATGTACATCTGAATGAGATAGTAGCCCATCTGTCTCTCTAAGTGAAACTTCACCTCAATGCAGGTAAATTTACCTAGGAGATCACAAAGAGTTTCATAATTGGTAAGTAATTATGTATAGCAACTTTCAATGCATTTTTTACACCTGGTTAAGCACCTCTGTTTGGGAATTATTTCTGGAGTATATTTATTAATTGTATTGAAGGTTAATGTATTGGTGACACCATTTAAATGCATTTAAAAATTCATAAGAGGACCTTGAAATCAATGCTGCATGCCACAGTTTATATGATGTTTTTTATATCATTTGATGTGCATGAAAGTCATAGTGAAATGTGTACCTGTGTTGTAGTGCTTAGTACAGTAGCCAAGATCTTTTTCCTCCTTTAGTAAAAATTGAGGAAGAGTCAAGTCATCTGCCACCTGCACAGGGCTATCAGAAAGCCACTCGAAGATCAGATCATTCATAGTGTAGCCAACTGTGAAAAAGGAGAGAGAATGAGATAGAAAAATGCACATCTGTGCAAAAGAGTGTGAATTGGACCTGTCATTCTTCCTCTCTCATCCCATACTTTGTACACTGTGTAAAAGGTCATCTGCCAAACAACAAAATTTGTGGATGGATAGATTGTAGGTCTGGTACAGACCTTAGAACAGTGAAGATGTTATGCTCTGGATTATTACACTATTGACACTGAGTACGGTAGTCTAGAAATGACATACACTATTGACCAGCATGAAGTATTTAAGAAAATTAATTGAAAATTTCTCTTTTATATCATTATTTTTTGCTGCATTCATGCTACCTGCCTCAATTTCTTCACATCCCCCACATCATTTCTAACAGCTCTGTAGTACACAGTGAGATTAGGGCCCTATTAAAACTGCATGAGGCGTGCAATAACAGTGTAGAATACTTGACAAATCTGAATAATATTGATGTCTATCAGAGACCCTCAGGGATTTACAAAGACATCTATTATTCACAAACCTCCCGTCCCCCCTTCGTCTTCAAAACAACAAACCCATGAAAAAAGGATGAAGACTGAAAGTCCCTGAATGTCATGGTGTCTTTGAAAAGTTTGGTGTGCTTCCAAACATTGTATTCAAACTAGTACTAGGAATATGAATGTTTTCCAAGATGAGAAAGGTTTTTTTTTTTGTCTACTCTTTCAAATGTCAATATATATATCAAAAAGGCATCGCATGCAATATAATATGCCCATAATGTTATTCTTTTAGAACTCACTTGTTGCAGGCAGTCTAAGTGGAAATGAAGGCTCTTATCACCAAGGCTGCATTTATCTGATTAAAAATACAGTAAAAACAGTAATGTTGTGATATATAATTACAATTTAAAATAACTATTTTCTGTTTTAGTATATTTTTAAAATGTAATTTATTCCTGTGGTGGCAAGGCAGAATTTTCAGCAGCCGTTACTCCAGTCTTCAGTGTCGCGTGATCCTTCAGAAATCATTCTAATATGCTGATGATGCTCAAGAAACATTTTTAATTGTTTAAACATTCTTAATATTTTTAGGGAAACCGTGATACAATTCTTTCAGGATTTTTTTAAGGAAAAGAAAATTCAAAGAACAGCATGTATTTGAAATAAAAATCTTTTGTAATAATAAAAATATTCACACAGTATTCATTGTCACTTTTGATAAATTCAGTGCCTACTTAAAGTATCTGTTTCTTTTAATAAAAAAAGTTACTGACTTTTGAATGGTAGTGTATATTTCAGATATAGACTATTTTTATTGCTTTCCAATGTTACTCTGGGTCAAAAAATACATGTTATTGGTCTGTGCAGCCCATTTGATTTGTGTGTCCCTTATAATCCACAAAAGCATCTGTTTGCTAAATCTGTTTCATTAATACCTAAAAAAAAACAAAAAAACATTCATTTTTGAAGCCTTAATGTTAAAGGCTTACATAGTCTGTTTTTACAATAATCTTACATTTGTCTAATTTAATTTGTCATGTTCCCACTTTTCCTCCATTTTCTTGTCTTTGTCATCATTCTACACACCTTTGCTCACACCTTTGATTTAATCTATACCTCTTGCCTTCAGCATCAGATTTCTCTACTAGGATGTGTCCTTTTCAGACAAGGTGACCGCCTGCGTCCTAACACTTGTCAAAACAGTTTTCAGTGGGCCCTTTCAAAGCCCTAAAAAAGGTGCTCTTGTTTAATCAGAAATGATTATGCCCTCCATAACCGCTTTGTTAGGCAGTAAACCTGTCTTTCTTCCTGTGTGTGTCTCTTTCTGTCTGACCCTACTCCATAGAGGAGGGCAATTTTAACTGCGGCCACGGAGGAGGGATTTTTCCACTCATTGAATAAATACTGTAGACATACAGAGGACACAGAAAGGACAGTAAAATACGCTGTCTGAGTGTAGTACGCCCCCTAAATCTTTTAAACCATATGAGTCACTGAATGTTGAATGAATATACTTCAGGTGCTGTCTGTGGTCACGACACATAAATGGGGATTTAAATCAAATAATCCAAAAGGCAAATCCAGATGTCAAGCTAAGTGGCATTTGCAGTGCATTTCTGCTTTACACGGATTCCTCATTTGGGTCTTCTGGTTGTTAGAAAGGGGTGTTCTTTTGTCTCAGGGAGGTGGAATTAAAAGCCTCTCGGGCAACTGAGGGGGGTCACATAATAAAGGGGACACAAAATGAAAGTTTCATTATTGATATCCTTTAAATTGGTTCCAGGAGTTAAGATGCTATCTGCTCTGAGGCCACTGGGGTGGTGAATAGTCTATTTCTTTGACTCTCTCTTTCTTTTATCAAGGTAATAAGGAAGGACACTTCACGCACAATTTTAAAATGAGGATGCTGTGTCATTGATACTTCCTCTAGCCGATTCTTCTTCTTTTTGTGCAGTGAGACATAGAAAACTGGTTTGAGTTATGCATTTTCTACAGATTATTATTATTTTTTTTTTTATCTCAGTGCTGAAGGTTACCGGGATTGCAAGTGGAAATAGACAAACAGTGGATTGTCATTACCATCTTAACATGATTTGTTAATGGCAACAGTTCATGGTATTCAAAAGATTGTTTTTTTTTTATTTATTTTTTTTTCATTTTCAGCAGGGATGCATTAAATTGATCAAAAGTGACAGTAAAGACATAATATTTACAAAAGATTATTTCAAATAAATGCTGTTGTTTTAAACTATCATTAAAGAAAACGTATGGTGGTTTCCATAAAGAGATTAAGCTGTTTTCAGCATTGACAATAAATAGAAATGTTGAGCACCAATTCAGCATATTAGAATGATTTCTGAAGTATCATGTGACTCTGAAGACTGGAATAATGGCTGCTGAAAATTCAGCTTTGCCTTCACAGGAAAAGGTTACGTTTTTAAATATATTACATTTTATTATTTCATATATATACAAAACAGTTATATTAAATTGCAATCATATTTTACAATATTACTATTTTTACAGTATTTTTGATCAAATAAATGCAGGCTTGATAAGTATAAGAGACTTCTTTCAAAAACATTTCCGACCCCAAACCTTATAACGGTAATATACTTTATATGCAACAGTGCACATGGGAAGGTTTTTAAATATGTTCACTGTGTTTCACCTTCATGGTGATTGCTATCAGTGCATACATTAAAACTCCATATCAGTGTCAGAAGAATCGAATGCAGCACAGTGTGAAAAGGGGAAGGGCGAGGAGAGATGAGGGAGGGAGAGAGGAAGAGAAGAATAGAGTACTCACAGCTTTCTAGCTGCATGGTACAGGTCTGAATGTCCATTGGGAAATTCTTCAAGTCCATGGGACAAGACAGGATAAGTGTTAGCCTAAGACAGAGCGCAAAACGGAAAAGCAGAAAGTAGGGAAGAGTCAGGGTGAAACCAAAAAGGGCACAAAAAAGGTGTTAAATAGAGGATAGAGAAAGACCCAAGGAGTTTGCTAGAAAGACTCAAAAATGAAAATTGTCATTATTTACTCACCTATATGTCTCTTTTATAACAAATATCTGATCAAGCTTTTCAATATAACTGTAGTGTATGAGAATGGGGCTATCAAGTTTCAAAATGACACAAAAGCACCTCATAATAACGATCCATATGACTCATGCACTATTTTCAAGTATTCTTGAAGCCATTCGATAGCTTTGTATGGCTTGTTCATGAGCAAACTAGTGGTTTGTGAATAAATTATTCTTTTGAGATGGATCCTTTGAATGAAAGATCAAAAAAGGATTTAAAAAATCAAGATATTTTGCATTTTCAAGCTTAAAAGCTTCTTGACCCCAGTGATTGTAATTGCATATAAACAACCTGTACATTGTTCAAAATATCTTATTTTGTGTTTCACAGATGGAAAGTCATATAGGTTTGACTGGTTTGACTTTGGAACAACATGAGTTTGAGTAAATTGTGACTGAATTTTCATGCCTTTAAGGGCAGAAATGTAATTTCAGAATGCACCAGTATTCAGAATCCCAGTTTATACTGTCTCTGTACAAGATCAGATCTGTATGGCTGTACACTTCATCCCTTTGATTTGTGATTACAGAGTGAATCCCCAAATGAGGCAGTGAATTGCTGTTTTTGTATCATGTGCCCTCTTGGTAATAGCAAACTAACAGCCTAACAGTTTTTTCGTTAACATTTATTTATCGTGCTGCTGACACATTAAGGTTTTAGCCGTGAGGAAGAGTCGCCACTAATAGAAAGTTTGGATAGAGGAAACATATCCAAACTTAAACAGTGTAATTACCTGTTTTAATGCAGTGCCTTCAAGAAAGACAAAAGCTACCAGTGCTTTTTTGAAGAGCCAGTTTATTTTGTGCTGTGATAACCCTAAATTCAAACCCCAAAATATCTACACTTACACACTGATGCGGAGACCTTTTTAGGCTCAACACGTGACATTTTCTTCCACCATAGTTCCCAAATAGAAACCCTGGCATGATTATTTTCAATTCCATCCACCCCCAGAATAAATTTTTAACTTCATAGAATTTTTTAAAAGAGCAAAAAGAAAAAAGTACAAACTTAAAACCTTTTTAGTTTGTTTCTAGGCCACATATCTCTCATATTACGTATTGTATATTTACTATAATTGCTCAAATTGTGATCATTGTGCTATTAACATACCCTGTGTACTTTGGCTCATGTCTTTAACATATATTTTTGAAGGAATATTTTCATGCAAAAAATAAAAATAAATTGCTCTTTTGCACTAATTCTTAAAAATTAAATCTATGAGAGACTTCTCTGCTTACCTAATGCTGTATAGCACATTCCCATTCTGAAAGATCCTCAGCAGCTTGTTGTCTGTTGTGATTTCATGGAAGTTTGCACCTTTTTCATTAGCAAAGAACAAGTCAGGTTTCCATATGGAGTCCAGCATAGAAGGGTCCAGGTCTAGAGAAGCATCAGGATATTCACTATAGGCCAATCGAGGGTCGTTCCACTGCTGGCGTAGAAAGACGTTAAGCCTATAATCCTGTAGGAAGAGAGAGAGAGAGAGAAAAAACAAAAACTAAAAAAAAACATTAGGTCCTGAAACCTAATAGGTCGATTTCTGCATTTGATTATTATTAATGTACCTTTTAGTTTTAATGTTCTTTTTCATTTTAGTTCTTCTTTTTCTACTGTTTTAATTGCAAACCTAACAGGCTGAATCAGATATGCTCTTAACATGCAAGTAAATAATTTGTTCTCCCTTTACATTAATTTCTGTTGGAAGTCCTGCATTTCCAATGATCTAATCCCAGGTTAACCGACTAACAGACCGTTAACAATGGCAATCTGTAACGGTCAACTGAAACATTCTGCTGACAGAGACATTTAGAGCTAAGCACAGGCTTTAGAGGATGGGTATATCACCCTTTCATTTTTTTCCTCAAGATACTGGCCGTTCTCTCAATTTTTCATTTTAATTGCATGGTGGACAGTTCATTATCAGCACATCAGCTGACCCACTGGACTCTAAACTTCTAAGTGATGTGCTCCTCAAGACAAGAAGTCAGGTAAGCGACTAAAACTCACTCAGCAGTAATATAATTGTAACAGAGCATACTGCCTGAAAAAATAGAGAGAAAGAGAAGGAATTCCACTTTGCATTTAAGGTCAAGGACTGAGCTGCAAAAGAAGATAAGTGCAATGCTAAATCTTTGATATTAAACAAAACTGAACCAGTGTGATTACATACCATAGTTGTCTCTGTAATGGATCCAAAGCTGTTGATGAAAATATTGCAGGTGACATTTACTGGTGGTCCTGTTGAAATAGAAGAGAAAAGTTTCTTATGTTTAGACTACTATTTACTTTGTTTGGAGAAGTTTGGAGAATCAGTGAAAAATAGATAAAAGGGGGATTTAAAAGGGTAGTTCACTGAAAATTTTAAATTGTCAAAATTTACCTATCCAATTTTCTACCTACAAAAAAGTAAAAGTTTAGCTAAATGTTTACTCTTATATTCTCAATATAACAAAAGGAAATGGTGACGAGCAATTGTCAGCCTTAAAAAATTACAAAAAAAAAAAAAAAAAAAAAACACCAGCAAAGCAGCCTAAAAGCAGTCCAAGTGATTTCTGTGCTATATGCGAAGTTTTCTGAAATCATATGGTAGGTTGGTGTGACGTATCTTAAATGAAAATTAGAAATGTTGTCTTGGCAACTAAGTGAAATAAAATGAAGTAATATGTACTTAAATGACTAAAACTGAAATAATAATAATAATAAGCTAAATAGAATATAGAATATATATGAATAAACTAATACATGTACTATTTTGTGACAAAAGCACATAAAAAATATTGAAACTTAAAATACAATGGAATACAATCAGGACTTGGAATACAATCAGGACAATTATTATAGTCTATTATTGATGTGTTTTTCTGGGATTTTAATTTTTTATTTTTGTCGTTATTTTTGTATTTTATCAGCCCGTAGTCACCATTTATAGAAAAAGAGCGGCATGAACATCCTGCCAAACTTTTCCTTTTATGGTTTGGATATAAAATAACAGTGAGTAAATGATGACAGAATGTTTTAATTTTTGGGTGAGCTATCCATTTAATAATAATAACAACAGAACACCTTTAGAAGAGCATTCCTGGTCCGTAATGTATTTGGAGTAATAGTCAGGTCACTGCGTTCTTTCTACTGTCACCTCATTTAAGTTTCCAGGAGCCACTACTGTCAAGCTGCTACCAGTTTCACAAGTTATATTGCATATATCCAGACAAATCCTGTTTATTTACATTCTGTCACACCTTTGAAGTTGGGTCTGATGCGAGCGTCATAGCCGGAGGTTCTTCCCATCAGCTTGTCCAGAAAGTCCGATGGGGACATAGGCTTCGGGAGCCTGCTGGAGGACTTTATCTCTTCTTTACAGGAGCCCAGTCTGCCAGAGATAGAGAAAGCGAAGAAGAAGGGGTGTAGAAAAGAAGCCAGAAAGAGAAAGATGAGGAAAAGTATGACAGATACAGTCAGTGATAAATGACAGAGAAGACTGTCATGAACCATTTTAATGCACATTTTTAATAAGAAATGTTAAAAAAAGATTTGTTGAAAAGACCAGCATGCATTTCTTAGCTGGTGAAACTAGCACACCAACATACCAAACTTATGCTTTTGACCTGCAATTCTGATCTATTCAGCAGGGAATACAGAGGCATAATGCATTAAACATACGTTCTTCATGCTGTGTTTTTACTGAAGCCTGTCACAGTGATCATGGCAAAGAAAAACAGAACCCACTAAATCCCTAGGCAGGGGGAGGCATTGTGTCTGACAGACTGATGGCTCAATTGAAATGCTGTGAATGTCACAGTTATGGGAGAAGACTTTGATTCCAGTTCCAGCGGGACTCAGTCAGTGCCTGACAGACCTGCCAGGCCGGAGCAAGTGGATCCCAGAGGCTGGAGTCTTGGATTTGACTGGATCTTTTTCCTTCTTGATACTTCAGAAAAAGTGTTTTCTTCTTGGTTTTGATTCAGTTTCAAGCAGATCAGTCATGACCCCAGTCCCCAGCCCCTAAGGAGTGAAGGGCCATCAGACTTCCTGTCTCCTCCCAACGTCAAACTTTCTGATCACTGAGTATTTCTCAGTGTTTTCACCACAGAAAATGTGGAGTGAATTTTAGTGGAAGCTCCCAGGTGAGTCTCTACTTGGATTGCATAGTGTTTGGAAAAAAGAAAAAGTGTAACCAGAGGCTGTGTTCTTTCCCAAAGCCCTGGAAGATACAAATCTCTCTTGGAGCGAGAAAAAGTCCAATATGGGTTTAAATTTGCCTCACAGGCTTCAGGGCTTCCTCATCATCCAGTTCAGCTCTTGTTTATCCGAAATAGAAGAGAAAGGCTGCTAAATGAATCACCCCCACTTTTTTATGTGGTCCAACTGCCTTAGAAAATCTGGCTTTTCGCTCACATTCCCGCTTCGCTTTTCAGCAGGGTTTATGACGAGATCATGCTAGAACGGAACATGCATTTTTAAAGAGACGCAGGAGAGGGAGGCAGCAATCAAGTTTGTTTCTCAGCCTTGAGTGTCTGACTCACGTTTGCATCCAAGTACCATCAGCATCAGATTGTGTTTATAAACCTCACGGCCCCATGGCTTATACCCTAACTGTGCCAAGTTCATATCTAAGTCTTTCTGAACTTGGGAAGCTTCATTCCATTGAGCATTTTAGAGGTTGGTTTTCTTCTTTCTTTTTCTTTCACTAGGAGAGAAACCATATGTTTTACGTTCTATCTTTTTCTCCCTCTTTCTCTTTCTCACCTAAACAATCAATGTTCTTCTTAACACCTCAGTGTATTACGGACAGTCCGATTACATTCTAATCCCCAGTAAAATGGTTTATATAATATGTGGCTCAGGCACACAAAGAACTGCCATGGCAAGAAGCCATGGCAAAGGTCCATTGCTTGTGTTTGTACTGGGTGTAATCCATGGTTTCTGTTGTTTTGGTTGTCTGGTATTCAGCACCACTTCAAATATTTCAAAGAGATTACGCAGTTGCATTTGAAACGCACAAACTTGTCATTTCAGGCCAGTGATAAGACTGTCTACATGGTTACAATATCCATTGTGAAGCTGTGGTGGGTGTAGTGGTATTATAGTATATATGCTCTCCATCTGTAATGGCAAAATGAAAGGTTTTAATTATATAAAGTGGTAGAGTCCAGATCCATCCTTGGAAAAAAACAATAGGAAAAAAAAAAGAGCGGTTATAGCCTTATATACCTTATATTTAGTTTAAAAATTTTAGACCTTTTCTGACTGGGTTATGACTATTATCATGTACATCAAGGTAAGACTTTGGCATGGGATAATGTGTTATTCATTTTTTAAAATATAGTTTTACATTTATTTTTGCAGTTTTATGTATACACACACACACACACACATATATATATATATATATATACATACACACACACACACACACACACACACATATATATATATATATATATATATATATATATATATATATACATACACACACACACACACACACACACACATATATATATATATATATATATATATATATATACATACACAAACACACACACACACACACACATATATATATATATATATATATATATATATATATATATATATATATATATATATATATACGCAGATATACATTTATTTATATTTGCAAGCATTCAGCTTACCCTTTGGTATGAAACAATGCATGCCAAGTTTGGTTAGTTATATTTCTATGGCCGTATGTTATAGATACTTTCATCTGATTTTTGGTTGATAGCAGACTTACTGAAATATAATTAGGAGGATTAGTTTTGCCTCATTTTAATCTTTACCAGTCTCATTTTGGACAACAGAAGTAAAAAGTGGAACCGCCTACCCAACACTTCCTAATTATATTTTGAACTACATAACAAAATAATTTAGCATTAGTATTTCATCTGTATTTTACAATTAACATAATGTTTAAATTATTTTGCTATAATTATAGTTGTCTTTAGATGCACTATAATGATTCGTCTGAAATATGATTTCCTCTGGCAGCTTGGAAACATTATTTCAGGGCTGCATGTAGAGTATACAAATTCCTATGACAGTTATCTCTTTAGTCTGCATGAAACATTGACACATGAAACTCAGATCTCCTTTAATACAATTTCCCATGTTAGCAATTATTTCTTGGAATTTGTGACAGGAATGAACATTTAGCCGAACACGACTAGCTCAGAAAGAACGATAAAACAGAAAAAAGTGGATGTGAGTGGTGTAATAAATCTATCAGACAGTCAACAGAAAAGTTCACTAAGGTCACGAAAAGAATTATTCACATGCATTGAAACGATTAAGTTGGCCAGTCACATGTGATTACCTGCCATCTCTCACAAAAGCAGTCTGTCAACAGTGTTCAATTAAAAAGTCATTAATTAACTTCCATGATTGACCTGCTGCCCTGTGAAACTATAATTGTCTGGAGGTTTTACCGCACTTGATTACAGAGATGTACAGTGCCTGTGTGTTGAATCTTACATAGTTTGTCTGTTTTTCAATATTTCTTCTTTTTATTTTTGTCAAGATTATGTGGAAAGATTCATGACTGGATTTCTCCCCCCCATGAGTTCTTAGTCATCAGAAACGGTTTCAGATGGTGAATACATCAGCATAATGTATTAAAGCATGTCTAATTTTTCAACGACAACGCAGAAAAGTTTAGAAGTTGGTACAATTAAAGATTAGAATGAAATTCCCCTCTCTGAACTTTTTAGAGGACTCTGGGAAATAACTGGGGGGGGATGTTAACAGAGGCAAATCTAAGCCTGTTTCATGCTGGGCCGTTGCCTTCAACTGGGTGATGACCACAACATTTTTTTTTATTACTGTAAGCCTCGAGAGATGGCTGACCCCTTCATCAGCCATCATGAATTTATAATAACTGCTTTATACCATTGCTAACTTCACAGTATCTCAGATCCATTCCCATAAGACAGAACTGTACCAACGCAGCAATCCAGTCACGTAACTGTGCGAACATGAGAGCTACTCATCAAAGTGTGAGTGGAGTGTTCCTGAGGTGTGGAAATGCTGGGATACAGTGAGAGGGAGACGCTTAGGGGATTCCTAGGACGGCAGCTTATAAACACAGAGCTGCTGTGGTAGGGATGAAATGAGAAGCTAGAAACTTCAAGACAGAAAACAAAACAATTTCTCTGTCGGCCTGGCGAAAAAATAAAATAGCTGAAAGTGAATGAAGATAAAAACAGTAATTAACTGAACGTAATGTGAAGTGTTTGGCTCTAGTCTGACAGATATGGCATCTGTCGGCTGGTCATAAGGCCATTGGGGTTGCTGGTAATGGCTCTGGAGGAAGCATTACAGGGGTACCAGAGGTCTGTTTAATGAAATCTTGGGTTTTTTCTTGAATCATTGAGATGCAAGTAAGGGACTTTTAATGAGCCTGACCTTTCAGGGCCCGATACCGCTGTCTGATCCTTGAGTCCCTGTCTGAGGAATGACAAGAATATTTAACACTCGTTCCTTGCTCAACACTAGCGCAGATATTTTCTCATTTTATCAGCATTCTGAAATTTATCACTGTGATGGCACCATCATAACCAGCACACACACACACACACACACACACACACATTGTTAAACAAAAAAAGATAGTGCTTGAAAATCTATTTTAAAAAGTTGTGACAGTTTTGTCTTTCAAATTTTTTTTTTGTTTTGTTTGTTTCTAATGAAAAAAAAATCATGTTTGACTCATTCATGTTAATTGGTTCTTTTGTATTTTTATTTGATTGGTTAAACAACAAAAAAACCGTTCTTTTGACGTTATCATATGACAGATTTCTGTTTATTACAGTTTTCTGGCAAATATTTTTCAATAAGGCTTTTAATTTCACGTGCTCCAGTTTTGTTTGTTGAAGTCATGATTTAGCTCATAACAGCAAAGAGTAATTTATTTCCTAAATATAATTTAGATTAGCAATTCAAATCCATCTTTTAACAGATTTTTTTTGCCTGTTTAAACAAAATATTAATTTATTAGAATGTGTTGTTGATAAAACTGTAATACAGTAAAGTTTCAAACGTTTTTCTAGTTGGTTTTTATTTGTAATGTTTCTGCTATTCAGATAGTTTTTCAATCACTTCAAATGTTCTGAGTATCAGCTCTCATATTTTTATGTTGGCTAATTGTAAGGGGAGAGATTTAGCCTCTGCACATGTGTTATACAGTGCTACAATCTCTTCCAAAGGAAAGTAAATCTGGATAGATTTCAGCCCAGTCAGCTGCAATATTATCAGACAGGCCTTGGGGCAACATGCTGGAATGAGAAGCTTCATAAGTGGTCTGACTCTGCTGATACACATGATTTGAGTCCTTATGTTCTTCACAGTAAGTATAGTGCTGCATGTGACCCTCAGCAAGTCCTGGTTTCCCTCATGGGCTCTGAAACCACAATTACAGATGTACAGATAATATTCATATAATAAATGCTAAAAATACAGACTTTGTCAGAACCTACTGAGACTAGAGAATATTATTATTTAAAAGGAAATCTGATTTTCACATTTCAAAATCTATTCTTTTGTTTTCCACAGAAGAAAATCATGCAGATTTGGAATGACATGAGGTTGAGTAAATGATGACAGATTCATTTTTGAGTGAATTCTCAATCTCTTTAACACCCATTAGGTGTTAAAGCCCTTTCCAAAGGGCTGTCCATATATTATCTTCATCTCACTCATTATGGCCCCAGAAACCTAAAAGGGATAGGAATGTTATAAGGGTGAGTAAATGCAGATAGAATTTGTGTTTTTAGGTGAACAATCCCTTTAAGAATTCTGGGGCCATGATGACTTTCACCTGAGTATTTTTAAACCAGTTTGTCATGGAAACAGAGGAACTTTAACAAAGGTAACACTGCTGTAAACCTCCTGAAAAGATGTTGGGTTTTAGTTGCTGGTATTAATTTGCAACAAGCTTCATCAGAGTTTCTTCAGGTTTTACGCTGCTATGCTGGTTCACCAGCCAAACCAGTACTAACCATAATAGGAGTTCATCTCATGGAGCATGATAATCACAGTTACCACCCTGGATTCAATTAGTCCTAGCATACACTTTGCACATGACTTGCAAACATATGCTGCTAATTGCTTTTCATTAGGGAGCCAGTGATCAGAAAGCATATTAATTTTCAAAGTGGCCACTTTTTTTTTTTACAGAAGGCATGGGAAATGATAGTCATTAGACACTCATGGATGGTTGTCCAGATTTTTTGGGCTATTAGCATAATATGAGATGGCGTTTAACAGGTTTTACAACCTATCATCAAAATACATCTCTGATCATTTCCTTGAACGCTTGCACTCAAGCATATTTTACCCTTTGGATCCTTATTTCTTTTGTTTCTTGTGAAGGTTTAAGTATGAACATTGAGTAAAATGTTCTGTGTATTTGAATTAGAATGGAATCTACTCCATTGTCAGTTTCTTGCTTTTTTACCCTAATCTCTGTGCTATCCCATTTGGTTTCCTCTCCAAAAGATACTTTTTCTATCCATGCTTTACTTTTGATCATACAGCATCAACAGCATCATAGGAGCAATAGGATTTGGTTTTCGTTCTGCAGGTGCATTTGTCTTGGTTGATGTGATCTGTGTCCCTTCTGTGGTAACGTTCCTGTGTCCATGGAGACACAGGGGGATATAGTGGTATTATGTGGACTCAATCACCTACTGCCCTTAAGCAGTGACTGGACAGATGCCTGGGTAGAAAAACATGTTTGGAATCTGACATGGCTCATACATACAGGTCAAAGCTGCCCTTTGTGAACATGGAAGTGAAAAAAACCTCTAAAATAAACTACATTTGTCAGCGATAATCTCACCACAGGAATATCTAGCAAGCCTTCACTGTTTTTTTTTTCTAGGCTGACATTCACGTAGCAGTACAAGGTAGAAGAGACGGACCATGCAAAATTCAGACCACTAGATATGGTGGCTGTAGTAATAGTGAATTTAGAGTATATTTCTAGCATTTTTTTAACCTGTAGAAGTTTTTTTCATCAATCTGGTTTCAGAGAGAGATTGAAAGCTCTAAAATCATTAGCGATGCTTCACAGCTCTTTCCCAAGCAGGTTTATTCCTCGCTGTTTACAAATCCTGCATCATTATTAGTGTCTGTAGAAAACTCATTGTTTTAAACTAGATCTGTGGAGTGGTGCAAAAGCAACTCAGTGGAAATGTATATTTCACTGGCTTATTGCAAGTATAAAACTCCGTTCATAACTTTATTAAAAGTCGAGCTCAGCTGAAACTCCTCACAGCCCACAGATTACACATTTTAATTCATAATGCAGCCTTTAACCTTGGGGGAGGCTGTCTCTGACATCTCAGAAGACCCATTAGATTAGATCATGTTTCAATGCTAAATTTATTCTCTGCTGCTGAAAACCTTGAGAAATGCATTTAATGCCATGATGGTCTCATTTTTTAATCTGATCTTCCTCTTTGCCCCTAGCCACCATTCTCCCCAGATTCACGATTTGTTTAAACTGTGGTTTAGCTGTAGCTTTCACAAGCTATCAGCTTAATGCTCTGTTGTGCCATAATTAAGACACAAGAGCTGTTTTTGAAGTATATACTGATTTGCAGAGAAATATAATTTCTTGTTTGTTTTAGCCTTTATTTTCCTTTTTTTGATCACAAAAGGAATTAATTGAATGATTTGAATAAATATTTGAATGTGAAACTGAATGCACAATTCATCTCCCAGCAACTGTCTTTTGAAAAAATTAGACGTAATTGGCAGTACAGTATGTAGTGAAAAAAAAAGTCATTAGTGTTGCTTGGTTACATAAAGCCCCATAGTATCAATTAATTGAATAGGCTTTGTTGTGCAAGTAATTTCTGTGAAAACCACTCATCTGATTGTTTATTCACCAAGGCAGTTATTTACATTAATTGTAATCAAACCATAGCATAGCTAATTGGTACTTCAACTCACAAAAATGTAGAACAAATGACCCCATCTGCTTTTTCCACTTAATTTGTAGACAATCAAACAAACAAAGATATGAATACATTACCATTTATATACAGCACCATTAAAAAAGTTAAATGTATAAGAAAGTTTCTCAATATCTACTATTGTCCTCTCAGCCTTCATCTTATTCCCTTTTAGAGATAGACCTTGGGTCATTCGGGAATGTCTGTTGTCAGTCTGTGAGACAGCGCTCCAACTTCTCTGATTACTTGTCTGATGGTGCCAACGCTGTGACAGAGAGCTGTGATGGGTCTTTTTGTGACGTGATCTACGCTGTCAGAGCAATAAGCAGTGAAGCCTATCAGATTCACCCTCCCAAGAGGGTCCCACAGGCCCGTCTCTCTCATCAGGGACCATGGATGACATTTCAGGATCGTCAATCTGCCATTCAGTGTTTTAGACCTTTCCTTTTTCAGAGTGTTCATTACACATTTTTGTGGTAACTGATGTTCTAGTTTAAAAAAATAAAACCCTTCTGTAAAGGTCAGCGCATGTTAACACTGTTTCAAATCTTACTTAGCAGCCTTGCTGCATAATGCCCTTTATCATTTATTAATACTTTTCAGTATTGAGCAATTTAGGTATATTTATGATTTTCTTACCTCGTCTGCAATCTTGGGTGTTTTTTCGCAACTTTAAGCAAGATCAAATAAGTATTTCTCTTCTTAGCCAATATACACTACTTTTCAAAGTTTTGGGAAGTCTCTTATGCTCACCAAGGCTGCATTTATTTAATCAAAAATACAGTAAAAAATAGAAATATTGAGAAATATTACAATTTAAAATAACACAAATATGAATTAAAATTAATTCCTGTGATGGCAACGCTGAATTTTCAGCTGTCATTACTCCAGTCCTCAGTGTCACATGATCATTTATAATCATTCTCATATGCTCATTTGCTCAAGAAACATTTCTTATTATTATCATGTTGAAAATACTTGTGCTGCATAATATTTTGTAGAAAAAGTGATTTTTTTTTCAATGTATTTGAGAAATAGAACATCATTTATTTGAAATAGAAATCTTTTGTAACACTGTGAAAGTCTTTGTCACTTTTGATCAATTTAATGCATCCTTGCTAAATAGTATTGATCTGTATTAATTAATTCTTAATAGTATTGACTTTTTTTTTTAAATAACCAGTAACACTTTAGTGTAGGGACCAATTCTCACTATTAACTAGTTGCTTATTAGCATGCCTATTATTAACATATTGGCTGTTTATTAGTACTTATAAAGCGCATATTCTGCATGACCAGATTCTACATCTCTAATCCTACCCAATACCTAAACTTAACAACTACTTTATTAACTATTAATAACCAGCAAATTAGGAGTTTATTGAGGCAAAAGTCATAGTTAATGGTTTGTTAATAGCGAGAATTGGACCTTAAAATAAAGTGTCACCAAATATCCTGACAATATAAGTTTAAATTCTAAAAAAAAAATACTTTTATATAAAATTGTGTGCTTTATACTCTATGTACTAAAAGAAAGAATCTCTAAAAATGGAACGAAGATTTTATCTGAAATGCATCATTTTTCTAAAACCTAAATGGAAACCCTCTGCTCCTCTGTCTCCAATGCAAAGACGTCACCATAGAGAAGAAAGATTAGCCTTCTGGCAGAGGAGCACGGCTGTGATTTTTCTCTGTGTGCCCATTCAGGTTAATGAAATGAGAGTTCAGAGAAATTGGGCTGGAATTCAGGTGTGACAGAGAAATGAAGGCCAGGAAACGGAAGCGTTTAATGAGTGAAGTTGAGCAGCAGCGCAGAATCACTCTCTGCTTCCCTTCTCTGTGACAGATAACACTATTTCCTGCTTATACCAAAAAGCACATTTCACACGTGTACATATGTACAGTAAATGTATAATTAGAACCTGCAGCATGCTACCACAGGATGATAAATGTGGTCCATTAAATGCCTGTGCTGTATGAATATGGATGGACGTGTCAGTTCTCATCAGGTTCTGGATTATTTCCACGGACTTAAACGAGTCTCTGTACACCATCCATCCACTCTGAGATCTGCTGCTTGTTGTTTCACACATTTATCTGCTACACTCTCTAGTTTGCTCAGGTAATGAGGCCCTCCCGTCTGCTCGCCTTAGGGGCTGTGGCGCACTTGCAGTTGTGCTGGGTAGTTCACAGCTCTTCTCCCTGTTTTGACTAGTTCTCCCTCAGGTGGTCCTGACTCATTCTACCTTCACATGGCTTCAACAACGCTCCACCTGTCTGTGAAGCCTGTACTTGGGGTCTGGTGGCGATTTGTGCATAAAAGTGTGTGGAGAGGTCAGTCGCTGCATTTTAGAGCCTCCAGCTGTTCCTTCCCTCACTGTCAGTGTGCACTTCTGAATCGCATGAAAGAGAGATTGAGGACCACAATAACTTGTTTTTGAGTGTACGGTTCCCAGTCTTCCTGGGATACTGGGAGAGAAACTCTTTGAGGTCCTGTGGTGCGCTGTGGCCTCTCAGCATATGTTTCAAAAAGAATATTTTGTTTTTCTTTCTGAACATATGCATTGTCTTTTTTAAAGTATCAGTGCATTTGGTGCTGTATATTAATATAGATTTTTATCTAAAAATAATAAGGTAAATATTTAATTAAATATTTAAAATATAAAAAATATTGAGTATTTCTGCTGGCAACACATTACTATTAATTCTCTTTTAGCTCATCTGAACGCAGACAGAAATGTTGAAAAATGCAAGCGGTCACAGGCACATTGCAGTCCTCATTCAAATGAAGAGTGGTGCTTACCAGAGGTAATAACATACAGTGAAACAACATTTACTGTTATTTCACACTAAATTATGACAGAGCTAAATGAGACATTTATTATAATGAGTTTGTGGGACACCTATTATTTAAAGTTTATTTAAATTAAAAGTTACCAAAGATTTATCATGTTCTTTAATTGTTATATATATATATATATATATATATATATATATATATATATACACACACACATATATATATATAACTATTATACAATATATAACTATTTAATCCTCCAATATATAACTATTTAATCCTCTTAATTTTCCAGTATTAGAATCGAAATCTGTGATATGGCCGTTATATGTCGTTGATAATACAAATGATGCATTAGGACTTGCGTTTACTGACCTAATAAACTCTTTTGGAGTCAAGCAAAATGTCACCGGGCCCAGTCATCGTTTTAATCATACGCTAGATTTAATTATATCGCACGGAAGCGATCTTACTGATATAGATATTGTACCTCAAAGTGATGATGTTACTGACCATGCATATTACTGATATTAACTATATGGCTCGGCGTTATCGTCCAGGAAGAACTATTGTTCCAACCACTAAAGATAGATTCAGAAATAACTTGCCTGATTTATCTCAACTGCTCTGTGTACCCATAAATACACATGAACTAGACGAAATGACTAGCAACATGGGCACTATCTTCTCTAATACATTAGAAGCTGTTGCGCCCATCAAATTGAAAAAAAGTTAAAGAAAAACGTACTGTGCCATGGTACAACAATAATACCCATTCTCTCAAGAAAGAAACTCGTAATCTTGAGTTCAAATGGAGAATAAACTAACTTGGAAGTTTTTAGAATTGCATGGAAAAACAGTATGTCCAGTTATAGACAGGCTCTAAAAGCTGCCAGGGCCGAGCATATCCGCAAACTCATAGAAAATAACCAAAACAATCCAAGGTTTTTATTTAGCACAGTAGCTAGATTAACAAATAACCAGACGCCACCCGATCTAAATATTCCCTCACAGTTTAGTAGCGATGATTTTATGAATTTCTTCACAGACAAAATAGATAACATCAGAAATCCAATAACAAATGTAGATTCTACAGCATCTAATACTTCAGCTTCATTCATCGCACCCAAAGAAAAAATGCAGTGCTTTATAATTATAGGACAGGAAGAGCTAAATAAACTTATCACTGCGTCTAAACCAACAACATGTTTATTAGATCCTGTACCCACTAAATTACTGAAAGAGTTGTTACCTGTAGCAGAAGAACCGCTTCTCAATATTATTAACTCGTTGTTATCTTTAGGTCACGTCCCAAAACCATTCAAGCTCGCGGTTATTAAGCCTCTTATTAAGAAACCACAACTAGATCCTAGTGAACAGGCAAATTATAGACCCATTTCAAATCTTCCGTTTATGTCTAAAATTCTAGAAAAAGTTGTGTCTGCTCAATTGTGCTCCTTCCTGCAAAAAATGATCTCTATGAAGAATTTCAGTCAGGTTTCAGGCCCCATCATAGCACAGAAACCGCACTTGTTAAAATTACAAATGACTTGCTTCTTGCGACAGACAAAGGCTGCATCTCATTGCTAGTTTTACTTGATTTTAGTGCTGCATTCGACACAATAGATCATGACATACTCATAGATCAATTACAAAACTATACGGGTATTCAAGGGCAGGCTTCAAGATGGTTTAGATCCTACCTGTCCGATCGCTACCACTTTGTTTATTTAAATGGGGAGTCATCTCAATTATCACCAGTAAAGTATGGAGTACCACAAGGATCTGTCCTAGGTCCTCTGCTATTTTCAATATACATGTTGCCCCTTGGTAATATTATTAGAAAATACGGGATTAGTTTCCACTGTTATGCTGATGATACTCAACTATATATCTCAACAAGACCAGATGAAACTTCTAAATTATCTAAGCTAACAGAGTGTGTTAAAATGTAAAAGATTGGATGACCAATAATTTTCTCCTATTAAATTCAGATAAGACAGAGAAATTACTTATTGAAACAAAAAACAGTACACAGAATCTCTTGGATTACAATTTGCAACTAGACGGATGTACTGTTACTTCCTCTACAGTCAAAAATCTGGGTGTTATATTAGACAGCAACTTGTCTTTTGAAAATCATATTTCCCATGTTACAAAAACAGCATTCTTCCATCTTAGAAACATTGCCAAGCTACGAAACATGTTACCTGTTTCTGATGCAGAAAAGCTAGTTCATGCATTCATGACCTCTAGACTTGACTATTGTAATGCACTGGTAGCTGGTTGTCCTGCATCTTCAATCTACAAGCTACAAGCTACAGGTAGTCCAAAATGCAGCGGCTAGAGTCCTTACCAGATCAAGAAAATATGATCATATTACCCCAATTTTACATTCTCTGCACTGGCTACCTATTAAGTTCCGTATCAGTTACAAAATATTATTACTTATCCCTTAATGGGTTAGCTCCTGCGTACCTAACTAGTCTTCTACCACGCTACAATCCATCCCATTCCCTAAGGTCGCAAAACTTTTGGTAGTACCTAGGATAGCAAAGTCCACTAAAGTAGGTAGAGCTTTTTCACATTTGGCTCCCAAAATCTGGAATAGCCTTCCTGATAACGTTTGGGGTTCAGACACACTCTCTCTGTTTAAATCTAGATTAAAGACACATCTCTTTGGCCAAGCTTTCAAATAATGCATCTCATAATCTTTTACTGCAGTTATATCTGGTCAAATGCACATTATTATTCTTTAGCTTGGGTTAAACAAATCAATTTTGCTTGGTTGGAACAGCAGCTACGCTAATTATGTCTCTATTTGTTTCTCTGTTTCTGCCACGGGATTGACATCCCGTGGTAACAAGAATTTACACAAGCTTCAATCTGGATCCAGAACACCTAAGAAGAGATGATGCCAACCCCTCAGAGGACCTCAGACGATGCCAACCCTGAAACAACACACAGAACTACCAAATCTTGCTATAAGTTTGATTTCAACATATAATAATTGCTGTTAATAGTGTTCATCATCTGTTTGATTACGTCTTTAATTGATTTTTCCATACATTTCTGCCATATGTACATTAACTGACATAGTCACCAATAATAAGCTACTACTAAATATATTGTAGAAACACGATTTGTATCGTGAAAAGCGCTATACAAATAAACTTGAATTGAATTGAATTGAATATGGCACTTGGTAGTACTTGCTATCAAATTGAAAAGACAATCAGTATTACCCAGCCTTAATCTGTGAAAGAAGTATGCATCATTATCTGTAATTTTATGTGACCTCTTATTTAGTTTGGTATTTCCACAGTAGTGGAAATACCAGTGTTCCTGATAGTGTCAGAAACGCTTCAACCCTAATGCTTGCATGTTTATCAATTTCTGAAAGCTGCAGAGTAAGTTTAAAATTTTGACAAATGCAGTGTCGTCTGAATATCTCATGTGCAGAAACAATCTGCATACAATGCATTGCATGGATGCTGCACATTTGAACTGTTTTCAAATGTAGAACGAGAAGTACATCTGTATGCAATTTTGAACACAGATAAATGATAACAAATGGTCTGAATGAGCTGACAGGGTTCTCATGCTAGCGTAGTGAGGTCAGGATGTTCTTCTCACCTTTATGGAGTGAGACACATGGGACTTTAGATAGTGTGCTCAAGCACACCTGAAATGACCACTTTAATTGGAGTGCTCTCCAATGCACCTCGCTACTCTGAACACCGGCAGAGTAACAAATGATTTTTCAGGCACTGTTGACCCACTGCAAATGAGTAGATTTTGGAGCTGGTTCATACAGGAAGAGCTATTCTTAATCTTTATAAACAGAGAGGTACAGTTGCTCTCCCCTTAAGGGCTCAGTGTGGGTGGTATGTCATACAGAAGCATCCTAGAAGCACTTAGTGGATGAAGTCCATACTTGGCTTAAGGAGGTAAAGGGATCCAGAGTCTAGACTAAGTTTGGCCTCACTCCCAGAAGCTCATCTATATGTCTAAGTGACTATGTGCAGGACAGCACTGTTGTTTACTAAAAAACAACTGTAGAGAGAAGTGCCCTAAAACGCTTGAATGTTAAATCCTTACAGGGGTGTTTGAGAAACAGTCTTTCAGATGAAGTCACCATGCTGCATGACTTGAATGGCTCTGCACTGATTTAACTGCTAATAGCTCTGTGTTCTTTCATGCTGTGTTCAAGCAGGGAATGTATTCTACAATCTAGAAGGTACACTGACAACACAACAGTCACACAGACAGAAATATTCCATTGTGCGGATGCAAATATTTTCTCTGACCTCCAGGAATCCTGCACTGGTGCCATTAGTCAGAGTAAACAGTGTCTTATGTAGTCTGGCTTGAGCCAGGAAGATTGGTGGCCAGAAACCTTCTTCTTGGACACCAAGGTGAGGGTGAAAATAAAGACAGAGAAGAGAGGGAAAACAGGGAAGCGATGTGGGAAGACCCGATAAGCTGATAGTGGAGCGCTTGGGTAGTAGAAGAGGCATGTGCTTGCAGCTGGTTGTGCAGACAGAGATAAAGAGCAATTCGGCATGGTCATGCATGTCTAATTCCATCTTTTGGCTCTAGCTTTAAAGGGGTCCTATTATGCTTTTTCACTTTTTGAATTTTAGTCAGTGTGTAGTGTGTATGTTTGGGCATAAAAAGATCTACAAAGTTACAAATCTCAAAGTCCACTCCAATGGGAGATATTTCGTTTTTAAAAAATCCCTTTTCAAGAACTACACCGAACGGCTCGTTTGGACTACAAAGTTGTTTTCCTGTATTTGTGACATCACAAATTGGCCCATTAGATATCATTAAAATAAATCCCGTCTCCGGAAATTCGAATGCACGTTTCAAAATCAAAACCCGGTGCGGGTGTTTTTATATCACTGTTTTTCTGAAGGAAACCGGCTGTCTTAAGAAAATTTTGGATGTCATTTTCATTTCATCTTGCATGTAATGCCTGATAAAGCAGCGTTTGTGAGCGTAGCTCTGCTTTGTGTACAGCGTTACCGGGGAAACCTTGATCTTTACCGCTCCAACAGCGCCTCCCGCTGGCAGAGAATGAATTTGCTTTTAGTCATTCTGCCTAGCTGTTCGCCAATCACAACGCACTGGGACAGCTAACCAATCACAACACATTTTGTTTTTCGGAAGGCGGGCCTTCATCAAACCCGGAACAAATCGAGCTGTCTGTGCTAGACTGGGGAGAAAAGTATTGTAATAATGTAAATTATGTGAAAAATAATGTGTTTTTCAAACCACCAAGCATGAGAGCATGTTCTAGTACACCCCTAAAACGAAATCAAGACTTTGTAAAAGAGCAAAATAGGACCCCTTTAAACCCTGGCAAACAGAAGGAAGCATATACAGGTTGTATACAATATGTAATATAGCTCTTAAGGATTTTTGTTCTCTTAGCTGGTAAAATAGGACTCTAAACAGGGGAGACTAGGACCGTTTGTCACATAAAAGGGCTGCATCTCAGGTTTTGAGTAAAAGTGAAATTACACAAATGCTTGATTGTCTAACAGTGGATTTATATATTGGTTTCGAGCACCCATTTAATTTCATAAGCCTCTTAAGAAAATACAGTTAATTTTATCTTCTAAACTAAAATTCCAATATAATAAACTGACATTTTTGCTGTTTTATGAATTTTTTTGTGTGTTTCATAATTACTTAAAGCATATAATAGGATGATTAATGGCAAGTTACATTGTGACAACTTACACTTACACTGTAGGTGGTTAACATGTGTTCAGTAAACTGTATTTGTTTTTCTTGGGCAATAATGCTATGTCAGTGCTTTTTTATAGTAGAAATGGAAACACTGTAATATAGGGACCAATTGTCACTATTAACTAGTTGCTTATTAGCATGCCTATTATTAACATATTGGCTGTTTATTAATACTTATAAAGCACATATTCTGCATGACCATATTCTACATCCCTAATTCTAATTTAGCAACTACCTTACTAACTATTAATAAGCAGCAAATTAGTTTATTGAGTTTATTAAAGCAATAGTCATAGTTAATGGTTTGTTTATAGTGAGAATTGGACCTTAAATAAAGTGTGGCTGTAAAAATCAACCCAAGAAATTTTCACTGGAGTTGAAAGTGAGATAACTAGCCCCACTATGTCACTTCTATGGCATACTATATTTATGCTCATGATACATAATTGCATGGGTGGAGTTCAACTCCCTTAATTAAACTATTAAATCAATGGAAACAAAACAAATCTATTTTCTGTATAGGCTCAAGTACATAAACAAATTTGATTGTTTTCAATATAAAGAAAACTACCTATATTAGGACCATGAGCATTTTATCATTTATTAGACTGATGCCATAGGGTCACAAGAACTGACATAATTTTCTCTGTAATGGCCGTATGTCTATTTGTCTTAGAAATATAGCAATAGTATTTTACGGTAAATACCATTAACTCAGACTCAGTGGCTCCATCCTCATGACCTGTTGTACTTCCCTTGTCAAGACAGTCGGTCAGTCATGCTAATGATCATGAACGTATTTCTGATGCCTGTGGCGTGACCTTAGGCCGTTCGCATCCTCCTTGACCACTGCTGCTTAGCTCTTGAGAAACTGCAGCTGCTTCCGTTTTTCCATTAGGAAAAAAAATCATCTGTCGTACAGGGTTAATGGATAAGGCCATAAGCTAAATAGATCAATAAACCAGAATTGTCATGGCAACTGACCGGCAGAGCAAATCTCCAGCTGCTAGCATCGGCGCTCTCGTAATTGCCGTGACATCAGAAATATCAATAAACCAAACACTGGGTCGGCGCGGCCCAGTTTCTGAGCCCATCTGGAGGTCAGAGCGTTAGTCAGGCATTTACTGAAAAGCTGTGATTAGCACTATTGAATTTAATTTGTTCCTACAATAGTGGGCCGGAGTCAAGGGGTGCCCTTACAGAGGGTAATAATTTATTCAGCGTTCAGTGGAATTACACGGCTCCAGTGTGCTTGTGTTCTCATTTCATGCCGAAAAAAGTGCCACCTCGCTCCCTGACATTGTGTTATCTGACGAGCACAGTTGTAATCCCCACTTCAACTTCCATCTCCCCCCACCCACCTCCCAAAACTGCTTCACCAGCCATGCATGACATAGGCTAGTGAACAGGAAAGTGGAGCAAAAGATAAAGAGAGAGACTGAGAGACTGATGTGTCCTGGTGGGTGTTGTTACTTGTGTTTACTATCCATCCCTAAAGTAAATGACCTTGTGTCATGTAGCACAGTCTGGGGATGTGCTGTTTGCATGCTTCATTTTCCTGATCTGCAGGTATTGTGCTTATTTGTTCCCAATGGCTATGTAATTGTATTATTTTTTTCATTAGAAACAGCACCTCCTGCCAAGACCTCTGTTTGCTTCCTATTATCTATTTGAAAGATCTCCCCTTTGGATTAGATGAGTCAAAGCTGTCCAGCTGTTATGAGATCTTCTGCTTCAGCCAAACAACTTTGTTGTACTATCACTGGATGTGACAAAGTGACCAGCATGCACAGTGGCAAGACAAATGCTCTGTTCCAAAACCTAGTGAGCTGAATATGGAGACAGAATTTGAAGGCATCCTAATTGTGCTGTTTCCTAAGACAATTTGTTTTGGCCAAATTCTTTGTTGACATGATATTCCAGTGTTTCTCATTAAGATCTGTAAGATTCCCAACATAAAAGATCTGTAACATTGTGTTTTGCTGCATTGCTTTGGCATCTTTCAATCAAACTAAAATCAAAATCATGATATGGCTTGGTGCATTTGTTAAAATAATTAATGTTCTATTTTACAGTACCATTGTTATATTACAAAAGTAATATATTTCTGTCTTAGAGATATAAATTAATGAAATTATTATTATTATCACTATCACAACTATAAAGAAGTTTGAGTGAACTTTAAAGTCCAGGTTAAAGTCAATGCAAAGGCTTTTTGTATTCTATTTTATTCTGTTCAATTATTTTTTTTTTTATTCTGTTCACTGAAAAGGGGTTGGAGGGCTTCCTCTCTAAAAGTGAACCAGAAGGATGCATTTAACAATAAAATGTACAAAATTTTCTTATGACCTTGAAGGTCCGAAGTCCATGCTCCATTTTATTCATTCAATACTAAAAACCTTAGTTTAAATAAATAAATAAATTAATTAATTAATTAATTAATTAATTACAATAGTTTGGTGTAATTAAAAATTCATCATATTTTGCAATATTGGTGTGTACTGCTTATGAGAGTATTGGTAGCTTAGCAACAAGCTAACATCAAACTACTCCAATACACAATGCTATATGTGCAGAGCAGATACTTGCTGCTATGTAGAATGTTCCATATTGGTCACATGTGAGGTTCTATGGTGGTATTGATGCTTCCATAGAATACAGCGTCCTATGTAATGACTTGCCTTTCATTACATTTTGTAACAGCGCAATATGTAGATTTCTATAGAGTATAGATTCCTTCAAACATCGATCTATATGATGTTCCATCTCCCCTCCCACTAATTCGTTGGACACTACCCTGTTTTGCCGTCTCTGAATTAGTAACAACATAAAGACTCCTTTATGTGCTTTTAATTGCGCTGAAAGTAATAGCTCAATGTAGCAACCTCCAGTAGGGCTTTTCCAACAGGGCTTCAATCTGTCAAACCACGAGCAGGAGGAGAATCCCACTGGCCCTTCATTTAAATGAGGTTCTGTGGCCCAACCGCATTAGTTACACTTCTCATGTTGTGCTTCTCTTGCTGTGGTGCTGTATGGGAGCTGGCAGTGGAAAGAAATTCATTTCACCACAGCCCACTGGCTATGCACTCAGGCTCAAAATCATTTTTGCCAGGTTAAGAGTCAAGTACCAAAAACGTAAGGGAATAGTTTATGTTTGGGAACATTTCTGAACAAATGTACTGGTTTCTCTATCACTGCTCAACTTTTAACAAGATCACTCATCCTTTTAGTCCTCTCTGAGTTATCAGGTAGGCCTACCCCACATGCAGTACACCTTACACTTTGTAAAAACCCCTCAATGGTAAGAGAAATTGGCCAGGAACAATCATTCGCACTGCTGCACAGCAGTCTGTCACCTCTCGGCTGTATGTTCATGCTCACATCACTGAACCACTTGTGCTGCTGTCCCACAGTTTTGTTGCAAACCCTGGGTTAAATCTGCTCCGCCATCTACCACTTTGCATACTGTTGTATGCTCTCTTTGTTTTCACAGTAGAGCTGCTGAGGTAGACAGACAAATATTTGTGGGAGAGGTGCAAGCAATGTTTTTTTTGTGAGCAAAATGGGTGAATAACAATGTTGTATCAGAGTTGCTTGTTGAATCCTGATAAGCAGATTTTTAAAATAACTCCAAAAGTGCTTAAAATGAACTAAAATTAGTTATATATATTTTTTTTTTTGTAATACAATATAATTATTAAAGAATTATTTTTACATTGTTTACAAAAGATTTCTATTGGAAATAATTTTTTATTTTTTTTTTTTTACATTTTTTATTCATGAATCAAGAATCCTGAAAAAAATGTATCATAGTTTCCATAAATATATTAAGCTTAACTATTTTCAACATTGATAATAATAAGAAATATTTATTGAGCACCAAATAAGCATATTAGAATGATTTCTGAACGATCGAGTGACACTAAAGAATGTTATGGCTTTTGAAAATTCAGCTTTGCTGTCACAGGAATAAATGACATTTTAAAATATATTAAAATATAAAGCAGTTATTTAAATTTGTAACAATATTTAACAATACTACTTTTTTACTGCATTTTTGATAAAAAAAAATAAATGCAGCCTTGGTGAGCATAAGAGACATCTCTTTAAAACATTAAAAAATCTTACCAACCCCAAATGGTAGTTTATATAATATGTAAAAATTAATGTAAATATGCTAAGAAAAAATTATATTATATTGCATTACATTATATTATCAGCGCGGCTACTTGTGTTATTATATTATATTATATTATATTATATTATATTATATTATATTATATTATATTATATTATATTATGGTCACACTTTATTTTAAAGTCCAATTTTCACTATTAATTAACTACTGACTATGACATTTGCCTCAATAAACTCCCAATTATTGCTTACTAAGGTACTTGTTACGTTTAGGTATTGGGTAGGGTTAGGGATGTAGAATATGGTCATGCAGAATATGTGCTTTATAAGTACTAATAAACAGCCATTATGCTAGTGCATGCTAATAAGCAACTAGTTAATAGTGAGAACTCGTCCCTATACTAAAGTGTTAATCATGTGTATACATATGAAATATTTATTAGAGTTGAAAATATTTATCATGTAGAGACTGTGGAGCTCTTGAGGTACAATATTGCTGTGGACGACAGTCATTATTCAGAAATACTTCAGATTCAGTCAGCCAATCGGAATCACATATTCCAGAGGTGTGTGCAGTGAATCTATATATAACAAGTGTTTTGCTCAGTGGCCTTTGACCTCTGCATTAGTATTGCTGCTGAGAGCTGCTGGTGTGACTTCGGGGTCAGATTTGGCACATACTCCTGATTGGTGGAAATGGTTTAGTCATGCCTCAGATTCGTGTATAGCCTAACACTGAAAACTGTGTACTGCTTCATTATTAATTAGAGACAAAGTTTGAGCTGCGCAAACCCCCTTTTGTTTTCAATCTCAGCATCTTTTATTTCCTTACAAATCCCACTGTTTGTGCCTTGACAGACGTCTTTATTTCACACAGTGCCAGCTGCTCTTTCAAACCACGTTAGTCTCTTTTCTCGAGGTAATGTTCTTCCTATGTTTTCCCTGAGGTTATACTCGGGGAATATAATAGTTTATTCAAAACTTTCATTATGAAACCAAAAGATGTCTGTGAAAACAGATAGTGCCGTTCTCATAATCATCTTCACTCAATCACCGCACAGCTGACCTGTAGACTGCACAGACCTGCTGAGGCTGTTCTGAGTCACTCTTCCTCCCAGTATGTTTTGTAAGTTCCTGCCGATATCTTGCTCCACGCTCGTGACCTGTCTACCTGCTAATCAGCCACCTGCAGGATTTCTACCCGGGTCCCTGCATGGCTCCTTTCACAGCTATTCTCGCCCCCTCACCTCAGAGTCGGACAGCTCAGCCCAAACAGCACTCATCTCTGCCTCCATGTTCTGTCCGCTCTGAATCACCCACACATTGTCTGTAGGTTGACACACTGAGCTGGTGAGTGACATCGCTAAAGGGAGTGTCATCTCCCGCCTGCAAGTCACACCACAGGCCCTTCAGAGACACAGAAGCCTTTCTGTGCTCGCGTGTACATGTAACATGTGACATACCGCAACATCTACAACATGTTCCTCTGCCAGTCACCCTGTCCCTGGCTGTCTCATGCATTCCTGTCTCACACCTTCACTAGTTGTACCTTTCGTTACATCATCATGACTCCCAGCACTTTTCCTGTAATTTCATCTAGAATGACTTCACTCTATCTACTCTTCATCCCTCACTCTGATTCTCGATGGAGTTCTCGTCAGTGTCTCGCTCTCTCAGAGCGGATGCTCGTCGGCAGACCCAGGCTTTGGGATTATGCAAATTTAACTTCAGCCTGTTCACACCTGGATGCAATGGGGCATGAAACAGGGAGTGCACTCGCTGCAAAACTTTTCACTTTTTTCATTCAGACAGAGAGAGAGAGAGAGGGAGGGAGAAAATCATAGAAAATCATGTTCCTTTTTTAACAGTTATTGTATGTAGCTTCTTTAAATTGTTGGATGCTTTTCTTTATTTAAAAAGCTATCATATAATTTAAATAGCACTGAGATTCTCTACATATTTCAAATTCTTCAAAATCTTGCTTTGTTTGTGTATTAATAAAATATAGAGAGAAACCTCTTACTGTGAGCTAATGAGTTTTGTGCTGTTGGAAATTGTTTATGTGGTTTCTTAGGCACTCCAGGCTATAAAAATATTATAAAATATTTTTTTTTCTGCTGAACAAAATGGATCAAACATAATATTATTTATATAATATATATAAAAATAATATATATGTACAAAAATATATATACATTTTTGTTTTTTATTTTACAAAAAGCTTATTTCAGCAGCTTTAATTTCTCCTTTCAAAAATGCTGCATAGAATTTTGTAATTAGTTTGAGTTGGCAGGAGAGGAGCATTAAATTTTTCTTAAAAAATGACCACAGTTCCATAGACTGACTATTGTCTGTGTTGAGAAAGTTTAAATTCACCAGTCATGATTTTGAAATTCTAAAAATAAACCAAGAAAATCCTTCTCTTCTAGTTAAGAGTTAGTTTACAGTCGAAGCAGAGTGATGCCTTTTTTTTTTTTTTTTTTTGCATGTTTGATTCAAAATCTCCTCCCACTATTACTTTTAAGAAAAAAAGAAAATAAATCAATATGCCATTTCTTACAATACACACTGTGCAAAGAACCACACAACAAATACATGCACGCTATTAAAAATCTGCTTGTCTTACCTGATAAAGCCCCCTTGGAAAAAGAAAAAAGAGAAGATGTATAAAATCCTTATGACCTGAGGGAGCATTCTCTTGCTCAGTCTCTCTCTCTCTCAGACCGTTTGAAGAACTTACAGTCTACAGAATTACCAAATCCAAAGAGGAGCAGGTAAAACTCGACAGGAATGCATTGTCTTGCAGAGTGATCCGAGCCTGTCTGTGAAGAAACTTCTTCTGCCTTTCTCCCTGCTCACTTCTGCTGGCTGGAAAATCCTCCACAGTGGCCCCCCACCCTCAGATGTCAGGGAGTATAGGTGAGAGAGCAAGCATGTCTGTGTGTCTGGGTTTGTGTTTTGAAGAGACTATGTGCTTTTCCCTTTCTTTCTCGCTCTTTTTTTACGGCCAGCTGCTCGCTCCAGGAATTATAATGGAGAGGATTTAAAGGGCCAGCAGCGCATTTGAAGGCAGGGAGATGGCGTGCGGTGAGCACACTGAGAAGCGGAGCTGAAAGAGGAAGATCTAAGAGATCAGAGAGGGGGATAGAAGTTTTTTTTTTTTTTTTTTTCTGGCTTTGTTTATGTTAGTTATTTTTGTCTCTCTCTTTTTCTCAGTGTGGAGGACTAACCACTTTAAGGCTTTGCTTCAGTGCACAGATGTGTGTGTACTTGAAGGAATGAAGGGGATCCAAAAACATGACAGCAAGAAATGTGCTTATAACATATGCTATCTTTCCTATTAATATTTAAAAGCTGGCTTATATTGGTAAATACCATGTACCTTAATGTGATAATGGAGAGTACAGTATATATATACATTATGCACAGTATATACATGACATGCTCTAATTAAAGCACTTCAATATTTAAAACATTTTAAATAGTGTAATGTTTGTTCCTCTAGCATTGCAAACAAGAATAAAATATGCAAATATTTTAAGTAAAAGCATTTTTAATTAAATTATAAATAAATTTGATTAAATTACATTTTAATTAAATCTGAATAATTCAGACCAACTCCGAACCTGCATAAACCATCTCAGACCAGCGTGGAAATTCCATTCAGCAGGGTGCTGAATAATTTTTTTTTTTTTTTGAAAGAGGCTGTTTTTGCCTTTGTAAACTCGAGATGAAAAGGCACCACATGAGAAATTTCATTCTGAATGAAAAATTACTTGTGGCTCCTGACCATCAAATTACCTCAGCTGGAGTCATTCATCTTCTCAGCGGATGACACCGCTGATACCACCGTCTCCTAAGGAGATAAAGGTCTCGCTCTTTTTAATCTTTTCAGGAGAAAACACGTGAGATTAAACACTCACCTCTACAATTATCTTTGTGCTTCTGGTGTACGGTGCCTGGCTAATGAAAGATGCATTAGAGTCTGTTAAAAGAATGAATCAGAAATGCGAAGCTTGAAAACACAAGCAACTCTTCTTCATTTCTGTTCTTTATGACCATGAAATTCATTGCCTCAGAACATCCTAGAGAGAATCCAACCAAAATTTTGCTGTATATAATGAGGTTATCTATCTATCTATCTATCTATCTATCTATCTATCTATCTATCTATCTATCTATCTATCTATCTACATTTTCTTTTTACAATAAAAAACATTGGCTGGTGAGGTGAAATTTTGGACTGTGCTTGTACCCCTCAGCTTAGGGGTGTCAAGGCTGCTGGTGCCAATACTGCCGCAGTACCTTTATGCTGAGCTGACTTTCTGGTTTCCCTTGGGTATGGTGCTCACATGGTTGCAGGTTGACACAAAGAGCCCTATAGGACTGCTGACATATGGAGCTGGAGATCCATCCGTCACCCTGCTGGGACCAAACACCATGAAGGGGCATAGAAGTGGAAACCAAATATAGTCGAATATCAATTGCTGTGACATCTTTGCCCTATTGGCTGCTATGGCTTGGCCACAAATCAAGTCATTAAGTCACCCGTTTGTACCCATTGTCTAACTCTGCTGTCCTTCACAGCTTCATGAGTCCTGTTGCCTTCTTGATTCACTCTACATTTCAGCATTTATTCACAAATCTGCCTTTTGCAATTTTCTGCATTTCTGCATTCTGCACAAATCTGCATTTTGCAAAATGATTAATGCATTAATGTAATGTCTCTGAATTGTCTTATGTTTTTTATTTATTTATTTATTTTTATTTTTAATTTTTTTTTTGTAGAATATGACTATGTCTGAGAAAAGCCCCCAGGTGAACACAATTCAAAGATATTACATTATTGTGATGCGTAAAAAAACAACAACTAATATACATATATATATATATATATATATATATATATATATTAGTTTTTTTTTATATAATAGAACAATCATAATTACAAGTAGTTTAAGTAAGTTAATACATATAATACACATATGACCATTTAATACCATTAAAATTCCTTATAGACTTATGTAAAAGTATGGAGGAGTGATTAAATGTGTTAATTTTTAATCTTATTATTTTATAAATAATTACGACATGTTAAATGATAGCCCTTAAAAATATTCAGATATTTTAATGAAATGTATATGAAGCTTGAACGATCCCTTTTGGACTGTGAACAGACTGAGTTAAAACTACAACATAAAATAATCTTAAAAGCTGTGACAGTCTAAATGCAGCAAAGAGATATTTAGACAGCTAGTCAAATTCTTACATAGCTAAGGGGTGTTTTACATTTTCACTCATTTGGTTCTCTATGCAGATCACTCTCTCATTTTGAGAGAACGTCCCTATTTGAATATGGTGCACATAACAATTAAGGCTTGATTGTCTTTTTTCATCCAGAGAGGACTGAATTACAGTCTCAAGTATCTGTGATGACCCTCTTCCTGATCCACAATGGCACACTAAAGAGCCAGCAACTTGCTTCATTTCAAAGGTTTGCTGTTTTCTTTTTTCCAGTGGCATTTAGACAGTTTATACCCTTTGTATTTTATTAGTATGTCCTTGTTTGAACTATTTCAGAATGGCAGTTTCATTGCATTTTAACTAGTTTTGATTGTTAATTGTCTGCTGTTACACATCAAACCTTCAGATCGATAATCGGCCAAACCACAGATGACAAGAATGCCACAGTTAGTGATTTAGTTTGATGTCAAGAGTCAGTCCTCATATAGATCCATATGATTAGTCTTAGATTAGAAACTCTACTCTTCATAGATCCAAATCTTAAATAGTCTTTAAGAAAAGTATTAATTTGAGTCTGAATGCAGTTTTGGATGTCAGAGGGTTTTGTGAGGCTATTGAGAGAGCATGAATCTCCTCAGTATGTGCCTGCTCATATCTCAAGCCCTCATGCATAAAGATGCCACTCTCCTCTTTAAATCCAATCTCTGTGGCCTTTATCTCTCACACATGCATTTTCATATTTCTGTGGAACTTCTTTTCCTTTGTGATTAGACTTGCTGTATTTGAATTAGTTACTACTACTTGATTGAGGGATGCTTTCATGAACATTAATGTTGACAGACAGCACTTAAATTTCTGCAGTACCATATTAAGTCAGTTAAGGGCAAGCATCCAAACTAACTTAAAAAGGTGTTAGATTGTGCTTTGGAATCAGTGTGGGAGTGAAATGCCAAATACCACGTAAAATTTGAGAGTAAAGATTCTTTTGTGACAGCTAGTTCTGTTAAGTCTGAATGGATGAAACATGTTAAAGATTAAAATAGCTGATATAAAATATTGTTTTTCATTTAACATGATGATTAAAATACAATCACAGTGTGGTAGGTATAATAAAGAATGGCCATGCAAAGGCTTGGTCTGTTAATATGTACATCAGCATGCATGAATAATCACAATAACCTTCTAGTCTTTGTGCCATTTATTATCAGTTCAGTGGTTATTGATTGAATATTATTCACTGTTGTAGCATTATATAAATATTTACAGTCACCCATACTGTTATTGATTCCAGCATGTAGGCAGACTTCAAATGGAATCATCCAGTGTTCCCATTTTGTCAGTCCGATTCTGCTAAGTTGCACAAAATCAGACAGCAAACCCCTCCAGCTCCCCTCAATTCAAACAGTGGGGTTTCACATGGTATCTGGTCCATCTTAATAAACACTTGTGCAGGATAAGGCATCTCAGCACATTTCATTTGTCACTTCAGGACTTTTTCGCGTTTATACGTCTCAGTATTTTTAATAATGCTTCAAAGCTGCACATATTTCATGCTCTGAAGCTGATATTTCTTTCCTTTAGCTGACACATAATTACACTGGAATCTGTGAGATTCAAGGAGGATGATAACCTTTGTAGAAAGCCATATCCACCAATCCCACAGTGAAGATAAAAACTTGGGGTTGCTGGGAATTCCTCCTCCAAATAGCTGAATCCACCTTATTTTTCAACATGAAAGTATGCTATTTCCTGTGAATGTTGTTAATATAACACAAAATATGATGCAGATTAAGGCCTTATAAACATTAAAGTCTTTTTGAAGTTGTCTTTATTTATAGTAAGTTAAAGAAGTTAAACATTGACCAAATGTTTTAGTTTTATTCTAAGTGAAAATCCAAGTGTAAAATACTTCACTTTTGTTTATAGTGAAATTAAGTTGAATTGATTAGTAATACAACAAAATGTAAGGTTTGAACCAACCATAAATATAATTTGAGAAAAAAATAATATATTTGGCTGTAACAAATTCAAGTATATATACATTTTTTAAATTTAGGTAAGGTGCAGTAAAACTATTTGCAACAATATAATAATAATATGATAATATACCAGTTGCAACATCAAGTAGCATAACAGACAATTTTTCTACAGCTAAAATAACTGGAAGCGGCTGATACTGGAAGCTTTGCAAGGTAAAAATGGATGCTCACTTTTATGTTAAAAATAACGCGTAAAGCATTACATATGGGCTTGGACAGTCACAAAGTCACATGTCCTCTTCTTTTTCTTTATGTTGACCTTTCTGCCTCTGACCTCTTTGTCTCTTTCCTGCATGTCAGGCTCTGATGGAGCCTAGCAGCTGTGGTGTATATGAATGCTGAGATCTTTGCCATTAACATTACTAGCTGGACAAGCTCAACATGACGTGCAAAGGTTACATTGTAATGATGAAATGAGTCGCTCTGGGTTGCAGGGTGACAAAATCAGAAAGAGAACAAGCTGCCCACCTATAGAAAGTTAAGGCAGAATTCCCAACACTCAAAATATACGTTGCTGTATTTTCATATCTACATGAAAAGAATTTCCATCTTGATGCTTCATTGGAAATTTGTATCTTTTTTTTCTTCAGAGTCGCACATTCCCATATGACAGGACACAATCTCCCTGCTTGCAGGAGTCGCACTTGACAGTGGCATAAAGAAAGCCAATGACTTTTTCCATGGCTAACAGATAAGAAGTTTATAGACACTAAATGTCTTTTCCTCACAGACGTTCCACTTTTCAATCTTCCTGTGGCTCATTTTGAGACTCTTGAGCGTGTTTCTACACCTGATAATACCGTCTTTCAAGCACAACTAGGCCAAGTGAGCATGCCAATTCTGTGATCTCTGGCCCTGTCACCCTGTTTAGTCCCTTTACATTCTCTCCCACTTTCCCCTTGCTCAGCAGTGTCCATTGTCACATTTGATTGAAAATGTTTGAAGAAATCATTGTGTGGCTTACGTATAAAGATAACCCTGCACTCTTGTTTACCGGTAGCTATTCCTCGCTGTACGCCTGCTCTCTGGCAGCTTGCTGGCAAAACTCCAAGCACTAGGTGTGAGCAACTTTGAGCAGTTGTCTAATTGCTTTGTTCTCAGCATGTGTACATTTTTACAGCACTGGAAGATGAGAATAAATCAACCAGTGCTGTTCTCTTTAAAAGCCCATTTGTCTTTCTGCTCTGGTTTATCTTTTTGTTGCTTCCTGTTCTGCTCAACATACATAATCTTCAACTAACACAACTATAATAATAATACAACTAATATTTATTCCTGTCAACCAGCTTCCAGAAAAACAAAGACATATTACTATAATAGAATACTTAATTTTAATTAAAACTCTTTATCTATTTACTTCTAAATGATATCAGATTTTGGCTAGCAAGTATTGTCAATCATATAATTGTGATAATTTACTTTAGATTTCAGTCATTTATTACAGTCATTTACATTCACACTGATCTTGAAGATAAAATAAAATGTATGAATTCATTTTAAAGCTTTGTAAACAAATATTGCACAGGGTAGAATGATTCCAAATATGATATTCTAAATATTAAAATGTTTTATCTATTATATATTATATATATTATATATTATTATATATTCTCAACAAATTACAATACTTCATAAGACCAATAAAAAAAACATTTTTAGTGAATTGTTGACCTTCTGGAAAGTATGTTCATTTACTGTATATGTACTCAATACTTGATAGGGGCTCCTTTTGCTTTAATTACTGCCTCAGTTCGGTGTGGCATGGAGGTGATCAGTCTGTGGCACTGCTGAGGTGGTATGGAAGCCCAGGTTTCTTTGACAGTGGCCTTCAGCTCATCTGCATTGTTGGGTCTGGTGTCTCTCATCTTCCTCTTGACAATACCCCGTAGATTCTCTATGAGGTTCAGGTCTGGTGAGTTTGCTGGCCAGTCAAGCACACCAACATCATGGTCATTTAACCAACTTTTGGTGTTTTTGGCAGTGTGGGCAGGTGCCAAGTCCTGCTGGAAAATGAAATCAGCATCTCCATAAAGCTTGTCAGCAGAAGGAAGCATGAAGTGCTCTAAAATGTCCTGGTAGATGGCTGCGTTGACTGTGGACTTCAGAAAACACAATGAACCAACACCAGCAGATGAAATGGCAGCCCAATTCATCACTGACTGTGGAAACTTCACACTGGGCTTCAAGCAGCTTGGGTTCTATGCCTCTCCAGTCTTCCTCCAGACTCTGGGACCTTGATTTCCAAATGAAATGCAAAATTTACTTTTATCTGAAAAGAGGACTTTGGACCACTGAGCAACAGTCCAGTTTTTTTCTCCTTAGCCCAGGTAAGATGCTTCTGACATTGTTTCTGTTTCAGAAGTGGCTTGGTAGCCCTTTTCCTGAAGACATCTGAGCGTGATGACTCTTGATCACTGACTCCAACTTCAGTCCACTCCTCGTGAAGCTCTCCCAAGTGTTTGAATCAGCTTTGTTTGACAGTATTCTCAAGCTTGTGGTCATCCCTGTTGCTCATGCACCTTTTCCTACCCCATTTCTTCCTTCCAGTCAACTTTTCACTTAATATGCTTTGATACAGCACTCTGTGAACAGCCAACCATTCAGTAATGACCTTCTGTGACTTACCCTCTTTGTGGAGGGTGTCAATGATTGTCTTCTGGACAACTGTCAGATCAGCAGTCTTCCCCATGATTGTATAGGCTATTGAGTAACCATTTTGAAGGTTCAGGAAACCTTTGCAGGTGTTTTGAGTTGATTAGCTGATTGGCATGTCACCATATTCTAATTGGTTGAGATAGTGAATTGGTGGGTTTTGTTAAATGTGAGCCAAAATCATCACAATTAAAAGAACCAAAGACTTAAACTACTTCAGTCTGTGTGCATTGAATTTATTTAATACACAAGTTTCACAATTTGAGTTGAGTTAGTGAAATAAATGAACTTTTCCACGACATTCTAATTCATTGAGATGCACCTGTATATATATGTATTTGCTTTTTTTTTTTTTTTTTGGAACCATGTCCACCTGAATATTATATTACAGTAACATAAAATTGACTATTATTATTATTTTTAATAATAATAATAATAAATTGAAAACAAGATTTTTTTCTGAATAAAATATTTTCTGGTCATCTTCACTTTTAAGTAAATGTGAGCATCAACCACTTTAAAGCTCTTTTTTCTCTGCCGTAAAAATACTCCATAGTTTGAGCCACATTGACTTGCTTGGATGCACCACACTGTCAAAGTATTTAAGTAAATACTAGATTGAACTTTAGTTCCTGGCTGTGAAGATGTCATAGTATAACTATTACGTTTGGAGTAATAGTATGTTCTGGTGAATAGTATCCCGTGTATTGCCTCTGTTTTTTTTTTCTTCCTGGATTTACAGAAGCTTTTGTTTGTTTGTTTTGTCCCAGATGTGTGGTACCTTGTAAAATGTTATAAAATCGATCTTCACAAACATACATTTTTCATTAAGCATATGTTTTTTTAAGCAATGTCTCCAGGGCAGAACATACGAGAATACTCGTATATAACAGCCAGTGTTTTCAAGGTTACAGAGAATGGCATTAAAGACCCTCCTACATCCTGTCTTGTAAGAGATGTTGACTTTCCCTCAGTGTTTGTGCTGCTGTTGTTCTTTATCGGCTGCGTCATCTAGGTTTGTATGAGTAAGGGTCCATCGTGGAAAATAGCTGTCATGTTGCCATGTTTGTCAAGGAATGATGATGTCCTTTTGCCATGTAAAGCATTTTAGATAAGGTCTCCTAACGGCTGATATATGAAAACGGGGTGTGAAATTGGTTTACCACACTACACTGAAGGAGTAAGTGGTTCCGAATGAAATGCAATGAAGTGAGTGACATAGCAGACGAACTTGGAGTCCTGCTGTGATTCTGTGTGGACAGAGCAGAGAAGTCTACTCCTTCATTAAAACTTTATATTGATTGATTGTGTTTGTGATTCTAATGTCTGAGAAATGATATGCAGATTTTGTAAATAAAGCCAAATGCATAGAAACAAACTACCTAGCAGATCAAGTGTGAAATTAATGCAGAAGAATGTGGCCTGGTTAACACTGTGTTTATGGATTCTTGTGTGGTCAGGAGCAATGAGGGGTTTAGAGTTCATTTGTTTTTCTCTGATTGTTATTGATGGAAGGAAGGAACAGTAGTGCACAAAAGTTGAAGAGGGGCTTCTGTAGAGAAACTTAATAGGCGCATGTGGGAATTATATGTGATTTCATACATTCATTTGAACCATAATTTCCCCCAGCTGATAAATCTGTCATAATAATAAGGCCAGAGCTGAGATGAAGCCAAATAATGAACTTCCATGGTCATGACTGTTTTTTTTTTTTTTTTCTCTAATGAATGATTCTCACATAGCTTAGTATCATTCTTAGGTTTCCTGCTTCAGTTTCAGAAGTCAGAGGGTTATCATGGGGGAACAGGCATACATACATTGTAATAGATTGTCTGAGACTGTATAAACTGGACGTCCTGCATTTGAATGAGTACAGAATATATCTGCAAATGATGACCAGAAGTCAAGTTTTCAAATGCTGAGATTTGCTAATTTAAATGGTAATGCATTTAATGAAATGCTAATTTAATGTGCTTTCTCAGATACAAAGACAATAGGCTGTTTGCTTTGTTCCAGAAATTTTTGTTCTTACTGTCAAAATTTGTACCTTCGCTCTAAATGTGACCTTTCCTTGTCAAGACCTAAAAACTTCCAGACATGTGCATCATATTAAGTTATTAGTATTCTGTCATCATTTATTCACCCTCATGTCCTTCCAAACCCATATTATGTTCTTTCTTTTGTGAAAATTCTGTTCCTTTCTTACAAAAGTGCTTTTTTTTTTTGTGTGTGACTCTTTGTTTTTTCCTTTTGCCTCATTTTTGAAACTTGTCATCTTTATTCTCCATTCTAAACAACCAGAACTTTTCCTTTTGTGTTCCAGCGAAAAAAAGAAAGTCAAACAGTTTGGAACAACATAAGGTAAGTGATGACAGAATATAATATACGTAAGATATTTATTTAAGAGAAACTAAAAATTTTTTTTGCATCTAGAAAACTTTAAACTGTACATTGACTATTAAATGAGTCTGAGTCTGATTCAAATGCACTTCTTATATGAGCAGTGATGGTTTGTCTGTGCTCAGATGCCCCTTCTAAAGTTCAGATGCCATAAGCTATTGTTCTTACAAAGGCCTTTCTGAGAGAGACTGATCTGTCAAGGTACAAAAGGTTAGGCTTCATCTGTACACCCTTGCTCTCTTTAGGGCACACTCAGGTTAGGTTGTGGGGATTCTTTCCTCAAGCAGGTTTTTTTCTAATCCTTTCAAGGCCGTTTTTTCCCTTCCATCTGAGAACTGGTTGCATTGGAAAACACAACTACTGAATGCTAAGCTTTCTCTTTGCCCATCTTTGCTACCAAGGCTGCATTTATTTGATTAAAAATACAGTAAAATAGTAATATTGTGAAATGTTATTACAGTTTAAAATAACTGTTTTTTATTAAATCTACTTCTTTTAAAATGTAATTTATTCCTGTAATGGCAAAGTTGAATTTTCAGCAGCCATTACTCCTGTAATCCAGTCAGTCCTATAGGTTGGATTGAAGAAAAAAATGCCAAAAATGATAGCTATCACTGTTTCCTTTCACTAGCCACAGTATAGCATTGAACTTTTAAACAAACTGCTGTTCAGAGGGCCACACTGTTTCTGGTATTAGTTGAAAGCAGAAGCAAACAGTCTTGCGTGCTTTTTGACAGCTAGCAACACATCTCAAATTAATGTAGGTTAATTGCTTCCCACCTTAGCTGGATAATTCATTAAGCCCTTTGCCATGTGCCTCCAACACAAGACATCTGGTGCTCCCAGGAGTGCACAACTCTTGGCATTGTGGAGTTTTGGGTTTAGTTACAGCAGCTGAGATTTCACTCCCACCCACATCCAAATGCTTGGACCGCAGTGATGAAGAGAGGGTGCAAGGATAGTAATGCATTTGTCTTCTGGATCACTGGAAAGAGAAGTGTCAAAGAGTGCTGCTAATTGCAGTGCTCCCTTCATACATCACTGAGTCAAGTGGAAATAATTCGACATTGCATTCAGATTTGTTTTGTTAAAAGATCCCCTGACACCCCGGAGGAGGAGGAAGGGAAGACAGTTGGGGAGGAGTGTGAGGGGAGAGATGCATGTGGAGGAATTCTATGCAGAGCTGAGCGTTATGCTGATTTGGGTTTTGCACCAGACCGACTGTGTGTGCCATGTTTTTGTCTGCAGATTCATAAGGGAGGAGAGGTGGATGAAAGGAATGTAAACCTGGTTTAGCTTCAAAGTGGCTTTGATATTTATCACATAGAGTGATTGCAAATGTCTGACTTAATTCAGACTTAAAATGTCTGAATTTCACTGCATTTAAAAAAAAAATCAAATCAAGTGGCATCTGCAAACAAATGATGCTAAACAAATGATGCTTTTGTCATTTTAACATTAGAGACGTACAAATGTTTATGAATCCTGTAAGGTTCATAGCATGTTGAATTCATGAATTCATTACATTTTACTGATGCTGTATGTGGATATGAAAATGTATGTGTAAATGTTTTTTTCTGTGTTTGAATCTGTGCTGTACAGTAACTTACTGATTTAGAAATGCCATTGAGAGCTTCTGCTTGTCAAAATGACATTTGATGTGTCTAACATAACAGTGTCCTATTACTTAAGCAGTCATCTGTCTCAGGAGACTGTGTTTCTGAGATGATTAATATTCAGAAATCCAAACCCTGAATTTTTTCTTCTTCATTTTAGCAGATGTTGTACTCACAGTGGCATGTCTCAGTATCCACATAGAATTCTAGCGTTTCACTGTCCTTGTCCAAGCATTTCAAACTTTCGACTTTCATCTTACTTTCAGGCTGTTGAGATAGCCACTGGGACATCCAAAAGCGGAAAACACCTCCAAAGACTCGCTTTCACACTTTTGCTCACTTTACTCCCACAGCTGTCACAGCATTGCCAGATCCCTCAACACACCACAAGCACTCCCTCTTGAGACACGTTCCTCACTTCACCTGAGCAAACTGTGTTCACCTCAGAGAGAATTTTTGATACTGCCATTAAACACTCTAGGTACCTAATGCCCTGTGGAGAAAATCCTATGGAGAAGTTTTATTTATTAATATATCTGTTTGCTAAAGAAGTGTCAAGGTCTGTTCCCACCAAGGACGGTAACTATAGTTTTAAAATTGTTCAGATTGGAAAAGTATCCACACCACAACCATAATGATAATGGCACAGAAGATCAATATCATTTGGAATCATATTCAGAATGTTTTTTTTTTTGTTTTTTTTTATAAACATGACAGCCAATGAGATACCAACCTGCATTGAAGAGCTGGAGTATTTAATAGATTAGTTCACTCCAGAATTAACATTTCCTGATAATTTACTCTTCCCCATTTCTTCAGTTGAAAAGAAATGAAGGTTTTTGAGGAAAACATTCCAGGATTTTTCTCCATATAGTGGACTTCAATGGGGACCAACGGGTTGAAGGTCCAAATTGCTTCAAAGGGCTCTACACAATCCCAGCTGAGGAATAAGGGTCTTATCTAGCGGAAACATTGGTCATTTTCTAAAAAAAAAAAAAAAAAAAGGTAAAAATTATATACTTTTTAACCACAAATGCTCGTCTTGCACTAGCTCTGTGATGCGCGTCCATGACTTCATGCATTATGTAATTACATTGGAAAGATCACGTGTGATGTAGGCAGAAGTACCGACCCAGTGTTTACAAGTGTGGAGAAGGAGGATGTTCAAAAGTTGTTGCATGTTGAATGACACATTTTTATATGTCTTTGTATCAGTTTATTGTTTAAAATGGTCTGTTCGTGTGTGTATCCTGGATGTTTAAATCTTTTGAAACCTAAAAGATTTCTTCTGCTAGGAAAAAAACGTGACCTTTCCAACTTGATTACGTAATGTGTGAAGTCGTGGACATGCATCGCAGAGCTAGTGTAAGACAAGCATTTGTGTTTAAAAAGTATATAATTTTTACATTTTTTTTTAGAAAATGACCAATCGTTCCACTAGATAAGACTCTTATTCCTCGGCTGGGATCATGTAGAGCCCTCTGAAGTTGCACTGAAACTGCAATTTGGACCTTCAACCAATTGGTCCCCATTGAAGTCCACTATATGGAGAAAAATCCTGGAATGTTTTCCTCAAAAACCTTCCTTTAATTTTGAATGAAAAAAGAAAGACTTGAACATCTTGGATGATATGGGGGTGAGTAAAATAAGAGGAAATTTTAATTCTGGAGTGAGCTAATCCTTTAAAGCGGGCGGCAGACGACAGAACTGCAATGCATGCTGATATTAAAAAGAATGTTATTGTGCGTTGGTGTGCGTTTATAGTTATTGTTTTTGGTGTAAATGGGCCTTTAGGTAGAAATTTGGATTTATTTGTTTGTCATAAAACTAACATTGAGAACTAACTAACATTTATTTATTTGTATATATATTTATATAGTTTATTGGTACTTGGATATCCATGCACAAAAACACTTGTGCATCCCTGTTTGTACTAGTTTACTCTCTCAACCTGTTAAATAATAAATACACTGTGGAATAAATTTGAATAAAACAGGAAAACAGCAAAGTGAAATTCAATAAGCAGAATAAAATGAGGTTTTCACAAGACTGGGCAGATGGATCTAAGCCTTTTAATTAGACAGAATGTCCACATTCCACCCTGCTCTGGCGGGAGGAATGTGGGATGCAGCGTCCAATCAGGCGGCAGATAAACAACATGCAAATGATGGATCTGAAATGGGCCTGAATGCAAGAAGAAGGTACTACTTACAATCTGAATTGAAGTCATATAATACTTTCACACAAGCATGAAATAACTGGGATATAATTAAAGTAGACTTAGGATTTGGGAAACCTGTGTGTGTTTTAAAAGAGAGTGATAAGGCAGGGAGAGAAATTGAAAATAAAATCCCATTTATGAATGTTTCTTTTATCCTAGCAATTAATCCATTATCACACATAACAGTATCAACAGCTGGTTTCTAATGAATCTGTGTATTTACATATTAGATTATTGTAGTGAATTTGCCAAGGTTCCAAAGGTTCCCAAAACCATTCATTACAAGCAAATGTGTCTGAACCATAAAGCACTTGTTGTATGTGGCTGGCAATAATGACTTTTGTGTGAGCTCTACACATTTCTACAAAACACATTTACACTAATGACCTGATTTCAAAGCAGCTGGGGGCCATACTATCATTCCTCAGGTCTCCGGAGTGAGGTATTGCATCAATAAATATAGGTAATGGACAAACATGCCAGGGCGAGGTAAAACACTTCAATAAGAGGAAGACGAAGGATGACAGCTCAGAGATCCATCAGAAGAGTGGAAATTGTTTAAGGATGATTAAATAGCTTATTATTCATACACTGACTCATGATTGTTCACGTCTAGGTGGGAGGGACAAAGAGCAGGAGGGAAGATTTGGCCACCAAAAAGAGCTCAAGCATATTTTTATCCTATTTGAAGTTATTTTATAACATAACTACACTGAAAAAAAAAATTGCTAGTAAATTTCACAAATACAACAATTACCAAACTACAACAACAAGTAAATTAAACATACAATTTATTATTTGAAATATTTTCCTGTGAAATATAGGTCTGCTCCAGTTATGTGACTAGTGTGTTCATACAAAAATTGCAACAAGAAGAGTATCTGGATGATGTAGGATATAAAAAAAGAAGAAAAAAGAAAGAAAGAAAGAAAGAAAGAAATGTGTAGTGTTGGACACTTTATGTACTTAAAGGGTTAGTTCACCCAAAAATGAAAATTCTGTAATTAACATACTCACCCTCATGCCATTCCAAACTCGTAAGCCCTTTGTTCATCTTCTCAAATTAAGATATTTTGATGAAATCCAAGAGCTTTCTGACCCTCCATAGAGAACAATGTAACTGAAATGTTCCCAGATCCAGAAACATAGTAAGGACATCATTAAAATCAGGGGTCATCAAACTTGATCCTGGAGGGCCGGTGTCCTGCAGAGTTTAGCTCCAACTTGCCTCAACACACCTGCCTGGAAGTTTCAAGTATACCTATCAAGACTTTGATCAGCTGCTTCAGGTGTGTTTGATTAGGGTTGGAGCTAAACTCTGCAGGGACACCGGCCCTCCAGGACCGAACTTGGTGACCCCTGATTAAAATGATCCATGTGACATCAGTGGTTCAACCTTAATTTTACGAAATTACGAGTTTATTCAAAAATTCTTCTCCTCCAAGCTTCTGCCATTAGATAAACGAAGATGAACAAAGATCTTATGGGTTTGGAAGGACATGAGGGTGAGTAATTAATGACAGAATTTTCATTTTTGGGTGAACTAACCCTTTAATGGCCACTGTTTTTGCTACCTTAGGAGAAAAGGAGATAATTTTCAAGATGACAGAAGTGGCAGCCACCAAAACCTGTATAAAGAAAAAGACAGCACTTTACAAATGTAAGTTAAATGCTTTTTCATCAACCCATGTTGTTTTTCAATATTTTTAATATATAATAATTATAATAATAATGAAATAATGTAAAAAAGCCATTTTGTGGCACTTGTTTTCAAATTTATTTACTTACCTAACAGGCTAAAACGAGCAGCAACATCATTTCTCTCAGTTTAAGAACTGTGAATGTAGTAAAACATTCCTAAAAAAAAAAGATCCATTGGCAATGGTACGACCCTTTGAATGTTCTTACATTCACACTTTTGAACATTTAATGGCTGAGTACGCAGTGTTTACTGAAAGCATGCAGTGTATATCATTTGAGCCACAGCTTCATATTGCTTTATTTGCAACCGTTTTAGCTGTTCCCTGCCCTCTGTATCGCTATGGCAACTGTAACCATAGCCCGCTTAGATGTTCATAAAGCGAGGAGTGGAATTTCACCCACAGCTGTGCGGGCGTTGAGGTGATGGACGTGTGCAGAGCAGATGAGGTTGAATGTAACTGACTGATTGATTTACAGTTGTTTACAGGGCCTCAGATGTGATCCCAAAGAAGCTGACCCTGAGGACTGAGGGCTCTCTGTGGTTTATGAGGCTGTTAATGTAGAAAATTTGAATTTGATCTGAAATTCAGAGCATGGGAAGCATGGTTTGCTAAATTGGGAATGTTTTTAGGAGTTGCCATATTAATAGGAGGATTATTATTTTGCTGTGTATTACCCATATTAAGAACATTAATCGTTAATGCTACTGTTAAGCAAATGGAAATGATAAAAGTCCCAAATAATAGGCAAATGATTACAGAAAAGAACCTGGATGAATATTATGAAGGAAGGCTAAACAAACTAAACTTAAATGAGCAAACTTTGGATGATAGTTCCAGTAACTCCGATGAGGATGAAGAAAAGGTGTAAAGATGAACCATACCCTGGTGTAAGTGCTAGCCTAACCTCTGCCCAAGGGTGGCCCTCTACGATGCGCAAAGTGTCTGGGCTGAAGACCAACTATACGAATCTTGTGATATTCTATGTGTTAAGTTTTGAATGTGTTTTTATGTCTTTTATACATAACTGTGACAACCACAGGCAAGTGCTGAACCAATTGCACGCTCATGCTTATAACATTGTTTTATATTAAATGAAGGTGTAAGGAGACAGGATCTTTTACTCCATCCTATAGTCAAGTGTGGGTGGAGATGTTTGGTTCTGATGCTCCACCAGAGTGCTGCTGCATAATCTAGTCATTGGTGATAAAACTGTGTGACTTATTTAGTCACTAGGTAGTATAAACTGATGAGACTGGATTGTTAAGTAGCACTCTGGGTGAAGAAAAGCAAATGTGAGACTTACTAAGTCTCAAAGGGGGGAAATATGTAGAAGATTTGTATTAGTCAAAATATGAATTAATCAAGTATAATTAATGTGAATTTAGCCATTTATGTATCAAGTTAGTCTTCCATTATAATCATTTATATATATATATATATATATATATATATATATATATATATATGAACAGGATTATATATATACATATATATATATATATATATATATATATATATATATATATATATATGCCTGTGTGAGTCAGAGGCCTGCATAGATGGAATGTGCAGACCCTCGAGATTAGAAACATCTGTAAAAATATAAATGTGGCCTCTTTCTTTACCATAACATGTCTTGGGGCCCCTTCTCTCTAGGGAGGAATCGGATTGTATGTATAAAGAAAACTCTATGAAATGTATAGAATACGCCTTAAAGGAAAAACTGTATATAAGAGACAGCTTAAAAACATTCTGGAGGTTACTCTGCAGAGTTCTCTCGGCCTTATTGTCTAATGATAATAAAGTCTCTCTTCTGGCATCAAAACCCCAGGACTTCAAGAGTGATTCTTCATAGAAAAGGCAGAAGCCACCACAAACTGGCGTCATGAACAGGATTGGAAAGGAGCAGAGGGTGAAAGAACACTTTGGGCTAGCTTGGCGAGTGGCACAGATTCTGTGGTCACTAAAGGTAAGCAGTTTTTGCTTACATAAGAAGTTTGTGTTGTTTGCCAGTTAGCCCTTGGTAGTAAGGACTCTTAAAAATGGCTCTTCCAAATTTAAAGAACAAAAAGAAAAAAAGGGGTTTTGATTCCAGAATAACTAAGTGCATGCAATGATCTGTATTTATTGTTGAGTGGGCCTTGAAGGACAACATTAAACGTGGACAACATTAAACGTGAAGCAGATAAAGTATAAGAAAGCGCGCAAAGTCCTAAGGGTAGGCAAAAATTCCTGAAGGCTGCTTTTTTACTGTGTTGAGGAAGTGTATCAGTGAAAGAGCGTAGAACTGACAGGTCACTCAGGAAGAGTATAGTGTTTTGTTGTGGGTGTCTGAGACTGTGTTTGTGTCCGTGTGCATTTCTGTGTGCATGATGGTGAATGTATGAGAAAGAAAGAAATTCCGTATCGGGTGGGTAAAAGCTGCGCACCCCTCCTGAGCCATCCCTTAAGTGGGACAAAGTGTGCAGAGTGTTGGACGCAGCTAGTGCCGCACCTGAGAGGGATGAATGAGTGTATGAGCCCTATAAAATAAAGGGACAAAGTATGAAAGAATGAGCCCTGTGTGAATAAAGGGACTAGAAAGAGTGAATGTGTTTAGGAAAAATTCTATCAATAAAGACTGAATCAAGATCTTTTATATGCTTTTACATTTTTAGAGGTCTGTGTGACAGAGAAAGAGAAAAATTTCTGAGATCAGTGCAGCAGAAGTGAGATCAAGGCATTAAATTAAATAAGTATATTAAAAAGACTTTTAAGGGTGGACAAAAGAATTTTAAAAAATAGAAGAGAAGTAAAAATAAAATATAAGAATTATGTTTAGTAGTTTTGGATACTGAGTGATTATAAAATAAAGTTGAGACTATTAATTCATACAGAAAGTGTACATGCATCAGACAGAATAGAAAACTAGAATTAAAGATGCATGTCACAAAATAAAGACTAAAAAATAGGAGAAAATTGTTTAAAATAGTTAAATTAAGTGGGGAAAAATAGTAAGTTAATAGGCTATAGAAAAATATATATAGAATCTTAAATATTGGATGGTAAGATTATAGGAAAAAGTATGGCAGCCACTCCGGTGGAAATATTAGGATTAAAATATCCATTGTGTAAAGAACTGATAAACAAGGTCTCAAACAAATGGCAAAAGAGAACTAAAAATATGATGACAAAATGGCCAAAGGAAGGGACATTTGATGTAGCATTGTGTGAGGAAATGGAAACTCTGATAAAAAACTATAAAACTAAAAGCATCAGTAAAAAAAAAGGGATAAAAGAGAAGCAAAAAGGGAAAAAGAAAAAGAAGTGATAGCCATGTTTAAAAAGGAAGGAAATTACATGTTAAAAATTATAAAACAGGCAAGGAAAATACTAAAGGAGGCAGACAAAGAGACAAAGAATAGGGAAAAGTTGTTTTCTAAACCATCCCCATATCTGCCCCCAGAGGGACAGTTTCCAATACTTAAGGGTACGGTAGAAGTGTCGGGAGAAATGCAAATGGAAGGACAAGTAGAGTTGAAAGAAAAAAAGGAACCAGATGTAAGAACAAAGAGGCGACAGAGAAAAGAACGTGAAGGATATTTACCGATAGATTATTATAGACAAGCACGCGTAGCATTAGAAATGATGAAAACAAACCAGGAAGGCAAAACAGAATATGAGGAAGTGTTAGAAGAAATGAGGAGAAAAGATAGGGAAATTGAAGCACAAGTAGAGGCTATGGAAGAAGAAATAGAGAAGAAAATTAAAGAATCAGGAAAAAAGATACAAAAGGTAAAAAAATTGGAGAGAGAGAGAAGTAGGTTGTTCGACAGTAGTGAGGATGTGAATGAAGGTGAGGAGTCATTTGATAAAGGAAAATGGGAACAGGGCAGAGGAAAGGGGACCCTCAGATCACTGGCTGCACAACTCCCAATTTTAATCAAGGGTGCACAGGAACAATATGTCCCCTGGGCCTCACAGGACTTCAAGGGGCTGGTCACTCGCCTCCCAGATATTCATGAGGGGGCTGGAAAGTGGATTAAGGTGTTCAAAGAAGAAACTATGGGCAAACATTTAGCTGTGGGGGACATTAAAGCACTTCTGGCAAATATTATGGGAGGAGCAAAGATGGAAGAAATTCTTCAAGCATCCAATCTAGACAGAGCTATGGACTCTGACTACATGGATGGAACTGTTTTTGATGCATTCCGTCCAGCAGTGTGGCAGGCACTGCGTGCTGAGTACCCGATCAGACTAGACCCTAAATCATTAAAGGGAGAACAGCTGGGAGAAACAGAAAATCCAACCACATATGTTCAGAGACAGCTGAAAAGATGGAAACAAGAAACTGAAGGGAATCCAGAGGGAGACCCATTAATGGCAACACTGTTTAGAAATGCTGTGATTGATGACATGCCACAAGTTGTGGGCAACTCGGACATAACAAAATAGACTGTCCCACCAATCCATGGCAACAGCCACCTTGGGGTGGAAGGGGGGAGAGTTGGCAGCAGCCCACCGGGTTCCATCTCAGGGCCCAGTAAACCCTTGGGGAGGTCCAAATCAAGGATATTAGGGGTGCCCAGAGAATCCTAAAGGGGAGAGTCAGCTTCCAATTTTAACAACTAAAGCTGATCAAGAACCTATTCTGCAAATTGAAATAGAGGGAAATACCACACCAATGATGGTGGACACAGGAGCTGTTTATACTTGTGTAAATTCAAATTATGCCTCACATCTCCCCTTGTCTGGAAAATTTGCAAAAACAATAGGATTCTCGGGACAAATGCAGCTAATTCCAATGACAACTCCAGTGTGTCTACAAACAAAAAATAAAAGTGTAACAATGCCCATTCTTGTGTCAAATCAGACTCCTGTTAATTTGTTTTGGAAGAGATGCATTATGTAAACTGGGCCTACAAATTTGGTGTTCTCCAGAAGGAGTCTATATAGACACATTAGGAATAGAAACTCAGATGATGGTTGTAGAGCCAAAAGCAAATGTTTATTGGATAGGACAAATAGAACCAGATGTGAGACAGACAATTCATAAATGGGGAAAATTTATTGAGGCTCAGATTCCAGAAGCACAGTTATCAAAATCAGAATTTCATTTTATAATGATATATGATCCCGAAAGAGATGAAAAAATGGAAAAGAAATGGCAGGAAGAAACTCTAGGACAAAAAAAATGAAATAGTCTCACAGTACATCATAATAGATAAACAGGGAGCAGCTTTAAACATACCAGATTGTTAATTTGTTAAAAAATGGTTCAGTGTAACTGATTCTGTCCCACATATTGCAGTATATGTAGGAAAAAATTGGGAAGCAAAAGATTTAGGACCTATGATGAAAAAGGCAGAACAAAGCAAATGGGAACCAACAGAACATCTGTTGATTTTTCATTCAGCTGATCAAGATTACATCAAAATTTTATGTGCAACCAGTTTGCTGGAAATTTCGCAGGAAGTAGTTATCGGTCAAAAGAAAATAACGCAGATGACTACACCATCTGAATTAAAAAACAAAACTGAGATTGAATTATTTAAGGAAGTGGAGCGTCAGGTACCAACTGAACTATGGTCTCGACATGACACAGATATAGGATTGATAAAATCAGCAAACCCAGTAAGAGTTCAACTTAAGCCAGATGCACGTCTGCCCCGAAAAGCACAATACCCTTTGCGTCCTGATGCTGAAGCAGGGATAAAAAACACTATTGAAGGTTTAGTGAAGGCAGGAGTATTAATAGAAACAACTAGTTACTGTAACACTCCAATTATGCCTGTAATTAAAGCAGACAAAAACAGATGGCAACTTGTTCATGACTTACGAGCAATCAATGAAATAGTAGAGGATTTGCCAGCTGAAGTACCAAACCTGCACACGTTACTGACGAACGTCCCTCCTGAAGCCAAATACTTTACAGTAACTGATCTCTGTTCAGCTTACTTCAGTGTGCCACTAGCAGAAGAGAGTAGATATTTGTTTGCCTTTACGTATGCAGGTAAATAGTATACATACACTAGAATCCCTCAAGGATTTAAACATTCACCACACATCTTTAATTGAATTTTTAAGGCAGATTTAGAAGATCTTATGATAGACAGTACACTGTTACAATATTTGTTCTTCCTCACTAGAACAATGTCATAGAGACTCTATTAAGGTCTTGACAAAATTAGCACAAGGAGGTCACAAAGTGTCCCAAAACAAAATACAGTATTGCCAGCCTCAAGTTGAATACTTGGGAAGATTGCATTTGGCACACGAGCTATAGCTCCAGCTCAATTGGAAGGCATAAGTAAAAGACCAATGCCTCAAACAGTAGGACAAATGATGACTTTTCTAGGAATAACAGGCTTTAGAGCCGATTGGATAGAAGACTATGCAGTAAAAACAGCTCCATTGAGAGAAATCATGAAACAAGCAGGATTGCAACATTTTAGTAATCCATTAAAATGGAATACAGATGCAGTACTAGCATTTGAGACTATAAAAAAGGAACTACAACAGGCCCCTGCGTTGGGAATGGCTGACTACTCTAAAAAAAATTTCATTTGTATGTGGCAAATAGAGCTGATGGTTATGCATCAGCTGTACTGATGCAAGAGACTTGCAGTGGGAGGAAAAAACAGCCTATAGCTTATTACAGCACAAAGTTGGATAATGTAGCACAGGGTTACCCACCATGTTACCAACAAGGCCTTGCAGCAGTATATTATGCATATGAGAAAGCATCCACAATAACCATGGAATACCCAGTAACTATTTATACTCATCATTAACTCTTACTCTGTGTTCCCAAAACTAGAGCTGTACATGTGACCCCACAGGTAATAGCATATAGAATTTTCTCATTAGCCTACTGCTTTTTCTTTTGATCTTTTACTAAAGCGTGAAGGTAGAGTTACTGATGTTTTAATATTTGCCATTTTATATCAAGTATTTGATTTTTTTTTTTTTTGACAAAATGACATGCTAAAGAAGATGTAATGTTTTTGTCAGTCTTTTTGTAAATCACACATAAAAATATAACTTACAGTACTGGCAGTTGTAGTTGTCAGATTTTCACATACCGGTAGTTTTTTCACATAACATTTCTTGATATTATGTTACTTCTGGGAATGTCCTATTGCTAGAAAGCAATTTTTACAAGATAAAATTAATATTCTTATACAATATATTTTTATATACTAAATTAATGCTTTTTACTGTAACATTTTCGGATTCTGTTCCTGTTTGAATTCCAAGCATTATTCATAGAGCGCTGTGAGGATGCTTGTTTGCTCTGCAGTTCATTGTGATGTGCGTCTGTGGTATGAGGGTAGGTGGAGAGGAATTCTCCAAACAACATTCTGGATGTCACACAGCACTGACTTACAGTACTGCATTTGGCAAAAAGGGAAATGAGTTTGACAGTTTGACTGCTTGTTTGATCCTAGCCTGGCTGACGTGTCAACAGCTGCACACAAACACACATACACACACTTTTTCATCTGAGCTCATGACTGTATCAAGGTCAAAACAGTTTCACACACATGCAATGATCTTTGATCAGACAGAACAGAACATATAGGCTCTCTTGACTTTTCATCTCTTAAACAACTTTCACTACTTTCAGCATGCAGGAAACTGGGGCTTAAATGATGAAGAGCATTGAAATTCCAATTCAGTTCCAAACAGGATTTTAAATTTGAATTTAAGCACAAGAACTTATAATAATTTTAGTTTATTTTATACTTTAGTTTTTTGCACTATTATGGAAGAAATTTACAATTCAAGAATGCTCTTCAAAATTGCAACATCAACATGAAGCAGGATGGAAGATAGTTTCCATTGTTGTGTTTGAGTAAAAAAGTCTTGGTTGTGTGACTGTGAATTGCAATTCAGTAAATCCTCTAGCTGTCATTCCCATTCAAATCCCAATTCAGCATCCTGTATGATGTGGCCACTTCAGGTCCCAGCTCATGAACTGAAAGGGAGCCAGTTCTTAAATTCAGACTTTTCCCAACCCTTTAAAGAGTAAATAAATACTCTTGAGTGCTTTACTGAACAGAACTTCCTTGGAGAACCCCAGAGAGACATGACACACGTGTTGATTTGAGATCTTCCTGTCAGGCTTTCCTTAGATTTATTAAGGGCAGAAGATAGGTGAGCTGTGTAGATCTGCCATTCTCAATCTCATCAGAACTGGAGAATTCTTGCCAGCAGCTGGGGAAAAAATGCAATCATAAGCCATATTTCAGCACTGCTCATTCTTCTTCTGCTCCTTAGAAATCAGGATGAAACCATCCCTGAGATGGATGTTTAATAAAAGCATGCTATAAACCTTTACGCATAGAAGGAAACTCTGCATATAACAAATGTATGAGATAAGGGCAAATGGCATATTAATCTTAAGTGATGCATGTACATTCATGTTCTTGTGATTGAAATTTGACTGCAGATCTGGTTAAATATCATGACTGAAATCGCTTTAACCCAGTAATCTGAATTTTGTAAGGTTGGGCAAATTTATTTAGACATTTATACTTAGGTGTAATAAGATCTAAGGTGCAGAATAAAAAGTAAGTAATGTAATATCACTCTATATGACAAAATAAAGCTTTTGTAACCAACCTAAAAATGTACTTGACAATTTAATGCAAGTTATAGTTCAATATGAGCCGCTTCATTATGTATGCACTCTTACATTTACCATGCTTATGCGCCCTAACTATGGCAGCTGCATTTTTTGACTGTTCTTTTGAAGATGACTCAATTTCAGGCAGGAGTGATGTATTCAGTATGCAAAGTAGAACTTCAAAGTGCCACCTTGCGATTGGATGTATTTGTTTAGTGCATTTCTATGTCACCTCAGGCCTAACTCGCCCAATTCACACATCTTAAAATTCTCGGATAGCTGCTACAATCTTCCGAACGCGCCGTAAAGCTTTCACAAGGCTCCTGCTGTCACAATTTACAGGTTCACCTAAAGAACCCATGCCACTGGTTTCGTTAATACATGGTGAGAATAAAGTCAGCAATGTATCATCCCACATATGTCATGTGCGGCTTCACATAAAAAGTCTATAACTGTTAGATGGAGTGTGGGGTCTTCAAAATGCGTTCTCTTTTACAGTGCTAATGGTGTCAATGTCTGACGGAGCTCTGAGTGACAGAGGTGACAGGGCTGGAATGGGCTAGGAGGTCTGATTCCATGAGGTGCGATTCCATTTCTATTGCCGCCGTTGTGCCTGCAGCGCTTCTTCCATGGTGCGTATTCCTCCACAGTCACCTCTCTCCCCCTCCCGTTCTTCTCTCCTTGACATGTTCCTTTTCCCCCACATCTAATTTAAAATTGGCTGGTCAGCACAGACCTGACGTCTCCATTACATAACTCATAACTGACTTCCTGGAGAATTTAAGTCATTTAAGTGTCTCTTTCCCAAATCAGCTGTTTAGCAGGCAGGTCTCAGGGAATCTGAGGCTGTGAACAAGTGTAGGTGTCTCTCTGTGTACGTGAAAAGCCTTTAATGCAATTTTCTCTGCTTGCAAATTGACATATCTTCACAGTGACGGCTATATCCTGAAGTTATGCTTGTTGTAATCTTCATAAGTGTGCATTTTCTGGAGAGGTGAATATCAGACTTCAAAGAAATGTAGATGACTATATGTGCTTCCAAAACAGACAACTTTTCCAGCTGCGAAAACCTGCCGCAGACCCACACTGATTGGCTTTGTGGGTTGGCCAGGTGTGAAGGGCTTAGACAGGCTTATTTAGGATAATCTGTGACATTGTATGAGGGAATCGTCCTCACATGTTGGCAATCCAGACAGCCTGCACTCCTTCTAGCATACCAATCAGTGGCTTGAAAAGCTCTTGGTTTATTCTCCTTATGTGATGCATTGAAAGTGCACATCAGTTTCAGGGATGTCAGGTTTTTGTAAACTATCTAAAAAAAAAAAAATTCTTGTGTATTTTTAATTGGTAAATCTATAATAAAATGACAATGTTTATATTTTTCAATATTCCATCTGATGATGATGATGTTAAAGTTCTCAAGCACTCTGCTTTTGCTATAGTTACTTCCTCAGGGTAAGTAATAAATAAGATGAAATATGATAATCATGAAATAATATGATTAGTATGTTTAAATATAACATATAACATACGACTTTTAAGATCCAGACACCCCGAGACCTCCATTTTTCACACCCTGACGTCAACACAATAGGAACAGTGTGTTTTAACCTGGTTTCCACTTCAGCAAGGTGACAGAAGGCACACAGGATCTCAAAACCAACTGACAGAGGTTTTTTTATTCACAGGATACGGCAAGGTATTAGTCAACACCCACTGCAGAGCATCTCTGTGAATAAATCTCTCTTAATTGGGGATATTTTACTCAGTTTTGGAAATGCATATGCCATTCTCAATACCCCTGATGCCCTATGGTGATGATGAGAATATGAGAAACCTACCAAGTGAATAGGGATTTCAATTAGGAAACAGATAATAATCTCCAGAGCCTGTCTTTTTTTTCATACATTACTAGGATTGGGAGTCTGAAGTCATTATTCCACCACTAATAGGATGGAAAACGTATTACTTGGATTTGCACTTTAAATTAATTGCATTTTAACCCTGAAAGCATGTAATATGTTATCAAAATCAGATTAAAAAAAATTAATTGTCTTGGTTGTCTGAATCACACCTTTTCTTTTTAATTGACTTTCTGCTCTTTATATTTAGGGAAATACCATGGGAGCGTATCTGTTTGTGCAATTATAACTGCATAACGGCCACAGAGTGGACACTGCAAATGGAGAGACCTTTTTTCCTGACAGGATGATGGGATATCGGCCAGCTCAGGTGCATGTAAATGAAAGCAGCATCTAGCTGGAGAGCAGTGCGATGAAGAAGTAAAATGGGGTCTGACAGTGACAGATGGGGTGTGTCTCCAGCTATTGGTTTGGGCCCCGCCTCTACGCCACGTCGCACTGCCCTTTGAAGGGTGCCAGAAAGATGTGCCCTATAACTCAACAGCAGATTGGGGCATAAGTGGACGGAGTGGGAGAGCTGGCCGCTGCTGATAAAGCCTCGCCCTTGAGAGGTGAGTAAGGGACGGGAAAGGTGAGGAGGGGACAGACATTCACTTGGACATTTACCAGCAGCTCCGAGGATTAATTCAACATGCACCTGCAATCCCATAATTCCCAGAGCTCATCATGATTAGAGAGTTCTCCATTCACATGTGCCAGCAATTGAAATTACTGTAGTTTGGATGAACATAGAATTGCTGTGTTTAAATAGTGATGAGGAAAGCCAAGCTGTGAGAGTCAGAAATAGACAAAAAGCAGTGGAAGCGATGAACGGAATTCTTAATGACAATTCTACACACACACACACACATACATATATATATATATACTGTATATATATATATATATATATATATATATACTGTATATATATATATATATATATATATATATATACATATACATACATACGTGTGTGTGTGTGTGTGTGTGTGTGTTTGTGTATATAGACACAGTATATGACACCCATTTGATAAGCAAAATAATTCCTAATGGTACATATTAGCATGCAATGTGTAACGTTATACAAGTTTGAAAGTCTGAAATGTGCAGACACGCAGGTAATTGTCCATAACATTTTCAATCACTTCAGGCAGCTTACTTTTTAGGTATATTTTTACCTTCACCCTGCAGGCCCTTTCAGTTTCCATTTTTATGTCTTCCCATTGTTTGATGGATGATGTTGCGCTGTTGTCATTTTTTAGTCATGTTTCTTTTGTTCCATAGAGGAAAATCAGTGCTATTGGGGCAAAAAAGAGACCTGGGAATTATGTGCAAATGAATTTCATCAATAGTCATTATGCACAGGAAATAATATCAAAAGGATTCACTTATTTAGCACTGCTTCAGCTCATACTGTAGGTCTCAGATTGCTCACATGGTTAAAGACTGGTAGCATGCTCCCAGGAATCTCTAGCGTTTGTTTAGCTTTTTATCTAGTATAGGCCTAGTAATATTAGCTTTTCTTGAGTCATTTATAGCCCAACAGTTTGGACCCAAAGAAGGACAATTGTAGTACAAACAGCTGCCCTAAAGCTGAAGACTGAATTCAGGAAGGTTCATTAGGACTGGAAATCTAACAGCTCATCAATTTCACTTCATTCACTGACTCTCTGAATGAATTCTATCAGGGACACATTAATAGATGAGTACAATCTCTTTGTGTATCAGTCTCTTTCTCTGAGAAAAGCCACTGAGCCATAGCGTATACCTATTTTAACTAGACAGACAGACAAAAGTTTGAAGGTTTATAAGCCTTTCAGACAACTAAGATAGATAGATAGATAGATAGATAGATAGATAGATAGATAGATAGATAGATAGATAGATAGATAGATAGATAGATAGATAGATAGATAGATAGATAGATAGATAGATATTCATAGCTGTGATAGCTGATTGAAAATTGTTGTTTAAGAGAGTACAATGTTTTAGTACTTAAACTTAAAGACACCATTATGACTGATTCTTTTATTCATTGAAAAAGAGAGACAAATTGTGTCAACTGTGATTCTTTCTATGCACATAAACTGTGGAAAGTCGCTATTTTATTATTTGTTAGATTTTCATCTTGTTCTGAAGGGCAAACATTGATTTTCCTGCCTAGCGGAGAAAGATGTGCTTTGTCTTTGCCAGACACGCAGTGAAAACAATGAGTTATGTATCAGTTTATGTAACCAATTTATTACAAGCCCTATTTTTTGGATAAAATCATTTTGCTATTTTGGTGATTATCTCTGAAGCTGAAATGGACGACAGGAAGTAGGACCCAGTGCATCCATTACTGTATGCAGGCCAAGCATTCCTCTGGAGTGAAGCAGACCGATATAATGATCGTTGTAATAGAAATGCTTAAATAAACATTACAATAAAGAGAATCAGTATACAGCAGAAAACTTTCCTTTGGAAAAGTAAAGTTATGCTAAAGAGAGCATAAATAAACTTTGTATTATGTGATAAAGATGTAAAAATAGGTGGAAATGAGCATGCAAAATGACACATCCAAAACTGGCCGATAAATGAATACAAACAAATCCCCAAGACTGCCCTTTATCCAGTATGGTGAAAATATATCATCCCCCCCCTTATCATAGCTTTTGCTTTGCTAGTTTGGTCCTCTGTAATTGTTGCATTCTACAAATCACTGCAGGCATGTAAACACTCGAGTCCCTCCAATACTTTCTAAGTTAGAGCTCTTGATTTCCCATGAGGCTCATCTTGAATGGTTTGAGAACATGTCCCTTTAATTAGCACAGCTCTAATATCCATGGAAGATCTACAGCATAATGCAGAAAGCTTTTATTCTCTACTACTCCATTTCTTCTGAGGTTTTGAGAAAAAAGTAACCTGCTGTAATCGATCGGTGCATAACATAGTTTCATCTCAGATCCAGTTAAATAAAGATTTTTATCAAGGTCTTACCTTACGCAGAGGGAGCCCAACTTCAGTGAATGTGTTCTGCTGTCAGATCCATTTGTCGTCGTGACTTTCAAATAGACACCTTCACATATACTGAGGAGGTGTTAAAAATACCAGGATGCAGCACATAATATAGTGTGTATTAGTGCAGACATCATTGTCTTTACTATCTCTGAGTGCTGGGATTGTGGTCTGCTGCAAGTGTAATACTAGTCCACGTGTTTAATATTCTGTGGAGTGAATCACATTTTTGAGGAAACCAAATCTGGAGGGGTCAATTTTAGATGTGATGATAAATATTCTATGTCTTCTTGCTTAGGATGCTGTGCACCGTCTCTAGATGAATGGTGAGGCAGGTTGCAGATATACAGGTGCATCTCAATAAATTAGAATGTCGTGGAAAAGTTCATTTATTTCAGTAATTCAACTCAAATTGTGAAACTCGTGTATTAAATAAATTCAATGCACACAGACTGAAGTAGTTTAAGTCTTTGGTTCTTTTTAATTGTGATGAGTTTGGCTCACAATTAACAAAAACCCACCAATTCACTATCTCAACAAATTAGAATACTTCATAAGACCAATAAAAAAAAACATTATAGTGAATTGTTCGCCTTCTGGAAAGTATGTTCATTTACTGTATATGTACTCAATACTTGGTAGGGGCTCCTTTTGCTTTAATTACTGCCTCAATTCGGCGTGGCATGGAGGTGATCAGTTTGTGGCACTGCTGACGTGGTATGGAAGCCCAGGTTTCTTTGACAGTGGCCTTCAGCTCATCTGCAGTTTTTGGTCTCTTGTTTCTCATTTTCCTCTTGACAATATCCCATAGATTCTCTATGGGGTTCAGGTATGGTGAGTTTGCTGGCCAGTCAAGCACACCAACACTATGGTCATTTAACCAACTTTTGGTGCTTTTGGCAGTGTGTGCAGGTGCCAAATCCTGCTGGAAAATGAAATCAGCATCTTTAAAAAGCTGGTCAGCAGAAGGAAGCATGAAGTGCTTCAAAAATTTCTTGGTAAACGGGTGCAGTAACTTTGGTTTTCAAAAAACACAATGGACCAACACCAGCAGATGACATTGCACCCCAAATCATCACAGACTGTGGAAACTTAACACTGGACTTCAAGCAACTTGGGCCATGAGCTTCTCCACCCTTCCTCCAGACTCTAGGACCTTGGTTTCCAAATGAAATACAAAACTTGCTCTCATCTGAAAAGAGGACTTTTGACCACTGGGCAACAGGCCAGTTCTTCTTCTCCTTAGCCCAGGTAAGATGCATCTGACGTTGTCTGTGGTTCAGGAGTGGATTAACAAGAGGAATACGACAACTGTAGCCAAATTCCTTGACACGTCTGTGTGTGGTGGCTCTTGATGCCTTGACCCCAGTCTCAGTCCATTCCTTGTGAAGTTCACCCAAATTCTTGAATCGATTTTGCTTGACAATCCTCGTAAGGCTGCGGTTCTCTTGGTTGGTTGTGCATCTTTTTCTTCCGCACTTTTTCCTTCCACTCAACTTTCTGTTAACATGCTTGGATACAGCACTCAGTGAACAGCCAGCTTCTTTGGCAATGAATGTTTGTGGCTTACCCTCCTTGTGAAGGGTGTCAATGATTGTCTTCTGGACAACTGTCAGATCAGCAGTCTTCCCCATGATTGTGTAGCCTATTGAACCAAACTGAGAGACCATTTTGAAGGCTCAGGAAACCTTTGTAGGTGTTTTGAGTTGATTAGTTGATTGGCATGTCACCATATTCTAATTTGTTGAGATAGTGAATTGATGGGTTTTTGTTAAATGTGAGCCAAAATCATCACAATTAAAAGAACCAAAGACTTAAACTACTTCAGTCTGTGTGCATTGAATTTATTTAATACAAGAGTTTCACAATTTGAGTTGAATTACTGAAATGAACTTTTCCACGACATTCTAATTTATTGAGATGCACCTGTATGCTGTGTAGAATTTTGGATTATTCCTCAAAACGTCAATGGCAAATGGCAATTGAAATATAATCTGTGACGTCGTGCTATCATAGCAACATAACTCAGTTCTTTTTTTAGGAACAGAACACCAAAGTTTTCCAGCACAGACTGCTTGTTAGCAATGAAGGACATGAAAAATCGAGCCAAGAAAAAGGGAGACGTAATCAAAGGAGAGCACATTGTAAAGATGGATATGATGGAAAATATGTAGAGGATTACATAATGCACCATTCACCACACTGCTCTTAATCTGTATGTTTAACTTGATTTCTGGCAGTAAAAATATTAAAACATCTTTGTCTTTGTAGTTAAAAGAAAAATGAAGATTCTGTCATCATTTACTCGACCTCATGCTGTTTGTAACCCATGGCTTTCTTTTTTGAAGCACAAATGAAGAAAATTTTGAAGAATTGCTTTACATTTACATCTTTTGCTATTACATTGAAACTTTAAAGGTTTCGGACAAAGCACCCTAATTATCATACAACTTGTTTACTGTGTTCCAAGTCTTCTGAAACAGAAGTTCTTCAAAAAATGTTTGTTTTTCAGCATGAGTTTTGTGAAATGTATGCTTAAAATTGATTTGCAACAGGGTAATACAAATAAATATAATGCAAGATCAATTCTTTTAAAACAAATCTTATGCAATGTTATGCAATCTTGTTTTAAGGAATGTTTTCATACTAACTGGAAAAATACTAATTAAGAAAACAACATTTGTACTGTAGCAATGCAAAGTCATTGGTTTGATGCTGGGTAATTTTTAGTTGCTTGAATAATGCAAGGATTGCGGAATGAACCGGGGAGGGGGGTGGGGGTGGGGACAGTAGTAGTATTACCTATAAAATAATAAATATATTATTATATAATATATAAAAATTATAAAAATATATTATTATATATTATATAAATATATTATATTAAATATATTATTATAAATATTACAATATAAATAATAATAATATATTATACTACTAGTTATTAGTTAGATGCCACATATATTAGCCTATGTATTTTTAAGCTATGATTCTCCCACGATTCTGAAAACAAAACAGACAACCAAACAAAATTTGTAATTTACTTGAATTTCTGACAACATGTTTTATTAATGTTATAGTAAATGAGTCTATTTAAAAATATTTATTAATTTAAATGAATTAGCCTAATTATGAAAAAAAATTATTAAAAAAAAATAATTTTAAATAAATGAAGATAAATGAAGACATTTGTTTTGAATCTCTTGAATGAATGATTCAGACATGAAATACATTTAATAGTCACTGTTCGCCACCTACTGGCATAATGTAACATATACAATTATTAGCCTATTTGCAGCGTATCATTACTTTCAAAGACAAATTTTGATCACGGCTCCCGCAACATCAGATTCTACTGTATATCAGGACTATACATTTCTATCCCAATACTTTCGTTATTATTTAATGTTTGCAACACAGAAATGTAGCCTGCTGTATAGACTGTTTCAAACAGCTTTACATGATGAGCGCTGCTCTCTCTGGATCAGCGGCTGCTCAAAAGCAGGTTAAAATATTCCGATGTGATTTGTGATTTCAAAAGTTTAAAATTAATAGACATAGCAAAATCACCGTCATTTACGAATAAGATCACGTGTGTTTGAATCGAGATCGCGATCTTTTAATGATTAAACGTTAAATACCAGACCTCAAAAGTTACCTGGGTGTTTGATTAGTTTGTCTGAGGCCAATAGATGCTGAGCAAGAGTGCTGTACTTGTTGCAAGAACTCACTGTTTCCATCATTTAAACGAATTAATCAGACATTAAAAACTCAACTGTCCCTGCATGTTTGAAGCTGTTTGACATCTCACTTTAGTATATTTTTCATAGAGAGCCCTTGAGTGCAGCAGTTGGAAAATATGGGGGGGAGGGAAGGACATCGTTTGGAATGTTTTAATCATCAGCTCTGTGTTTGTGTTGCTTCTCTTGAAAATCCCTATGGTGGCTTTGCTTTTTGTACATCAAATGCTTGTCTTCTGCTTCTTGGAGTGTTGGAAATGTTTTGCACTTCCTAATTAGGCATTTCCTCAGTTGCACAGAGCTGCAAAAGACCCTTTTATGTTGTTAGTTTGATGACTTGTTTAATGCTTTGTTATAGGTCAGTATAGTATGTTTCTTAGTGACTATAATATACTGTATAAATACCATTTTTTCTTTATTCTTCATACTGCTTTAGATCCTTTTTGTAACCTCTCCTGCCTTTTGAAATGCTCTTCTGATGTACATATCCTTTCAGCATTCTTAAAGGGATAGTTCAGCCTAAAATGAAAATTGTCATTCCAAACTGTATGACTTTCTTTCTTGATATGGAGCACAAAAATTACTGAAAAGAGGTGCTCCGCCAACAAAAGAGGAGGTGCTACCAAAAATCAAAAAGCCATGTGAATTAGAAAAGGTGCAACACACACTCTTGAAGAAATCCAATTTTATTGGTTAAAATATATGTAACATTTCGGCCATTATTATTATGGATAAAATGATTTATATTGAGAAAAAGGCTGTTTTGGATCCAATTAACCTTTAGTGTATGGACAAAAAGCCTAAAATGATGACAGAATTCTCATTTTAGATTATGCCCCCTAATATTGTTTGCCTAGACCCTCTCAGTAGATTGTGAAATGCTCCAAATTCATACTTATTTCATATTGTGTGTTTAGCATGACTTGTAATATTGTACTGCATGTTATCCTTAATCTCATCATGTTTTCTTGAACTTCCTCAAATCTGCCTACCTTTTTATTCCATGTCTAGAAAAGCGTTTATATCCTTGCTCCAGAGCAAAGCGAACATATGATACAGGATTACTGGAGAGAGTGTCCCTCGGCCCTCGTTCTCAATCTCATTACGGGGGAATGGAGGAGAGTCTCTCCCCAGGGAGTTGAGGTGATGAGGTTCAGAAGAGAGAGGAGGAACTCTGACCCGTGATCCATACCTGTGACAGTATGATGAATAAGTCTGCTCTGCCTTTAGCTCAATGCTAATGGATCTCTAAACAATGGTTTTCTGATGTTTATAAATGCATTTTCTATGCAATAATCTCTCAATTACGTCAACCAAAACATTTATGATGGGTTACCTCTGTTTGAATAATGAAAACAAGACTGAGGGGCAAATTCAATACAGTTGTGCTACTTTTGCACACAATATTTAAGTGCGAAAGCCTGTGTTTTATGCCAGGCATATTTAAATCAAGTCATAAGTTATTGTCTGTTTACAGCCACTAATTTTGATTAATGCAAACAAATCCAATCTGATTTCAGAATCTGAACATTCTGTTTATATGAACTGTACATTTTGCAGTCTGATTCACATATTCATTTACATGCTTTACATCCTGTAAATCTAAATTAAGTTTGTTATAGGTTGCATCTTATTCACAACTAAATGGGAAGCAAGCAGAATTCTATTTGTGCACATTTCTAGTGATCACGGCTGTAGTAATTCATCAAATAACAGTCAAATGATTAAGAAGAGCATTATAACATATCTAGTTGACACATTGTGCCGAATTTTGGCATTTTTAAAGAGCCAACTGCAGTTTCTGGATTGCAAATGTGGAGTTAAACGGTAAAGTACGACAGATTGTAGTTATCTGCTGCATGTCTCATATTTAAAGGTATAGCATTTTTTATCAGTGTGCTCTGCTTGACCAATTGCAGCATGATGGAGAGAGCACAGAGATGAATTCTGCCTCAGAATGATGACAGACTGGTGATTGTAAAAGAGTACTATAATTACATCCTTACTGTCTTGCCTGGAATCAACTTCAGAGGTGTTGCGGGCTGCACTGAGGGAGGAGAGGAAATCGATAACCTGGCCCTCCGCTCTTCTTTTGGCTTATTTTAGAAACTGTAAGCGCAGGTGTTAATTAGTGAGTCGATTGTGTCATTAATCAACGCCGGAGCCCCAGGAGGCTCAGACAGGTAGCAGCTCTCTTGAGTGAGATAAGCGGCAGTTTATGTGTGAGTACATGTATATGTGGGTGAGGATGAAACATTGTAGGGAATGTGAGTGTCAAGGTCTTATCCGTTCTCTTTCACACACTTTAGGAGTGTTAAATACATCTGTTGGTGTGTGGGTGGGGGGAACAAGGTGTAATTGGTTGGGTGCTGGTGGCTTCTGCCTTACTGGTGTGATCCATTATGAACGCCAATGCCACATATCTCCTTTGGGTTAGAAAGAGGTACTGTCGGGTGGTCCGTTATGCAGGTGCCCACACGGTACAATATTACAATTTTAACATTAACATTAATCAAAGTTTCAGATAATCATCCGAGATGCTCTTCTTGTTTTTTAAGTAACAACATGGCTGTTCCACAATTTTGATTTTAAATCTCACAATGTGACTTTATATCGCACAATTGTGACGTTTTATTTCGCAGTGTGATCTTAAACTACACAATGACTTTAAATCACACAATGTGTCTTGAAACTTAACAATTTTGACTTCAAATGTCATAAATGTGACTTTAAGGGCCAGATTTACTAACAGCTTGTGCCAGCACAAACCGTCTTTTAGCGTTAAAATAATACTGTCAGGATTTACAAAAGACGAGCAGTGAAGAATTAGAGTTAAAAAGGCGTGGACACGCCTTTATTTATCTATTTATTTTTATGCCTGACCTTGTTGAATTTGCATTTGTAGGAGTTTCCCTTTCAGATGCAAAATTTACTGGAGGAGAGTATTAAAATGAATCCCGCAACATGATTTACTAACGTTTACACTTGTCAAATGGTATTTGCGCAATTATTTAACGCCCAAAAAAGCATGTCTTACAGTAGGTTGTAATTTGCGCTACACTTGGTAGATTGTGCTGGTCATTATGGAAATGACCTGGCTGCGTCTGTGTTCTTTAATGTGCGCATTGTCAATAAATCACTTGCAAAATTTCCCCTCCCATCGGCACTTTTAAGGAATTGCACTCTAATTTGCCCTGTTTAGTAAATCTGGTCCTAAATCTTAAAATTTTTACTTCAAATCTCCAACATGACAATGTCTCAAAATCTGACTTTAAATCTCAATTATTTTTTTACTTTAAATCTCGCAACATGATTTAAAGTTTCACAATGTGACTTTAAATCTCAAAATTTTGACTTGAAATCTCGCAACAACTTAAAGTCTCACAATGTGGCTTTAAAATCTCATATGAGGAAGGTGTTAAGAATGTGAGTTAGATTAAGTACTCTGATACTAATAGTTTAACAAATACTTTTACCCTCTGGAAACACATTTTCATTTCTGTAATCATTTCATTATCTCCAATTTGATATATTTGTTTAATCGTCAACACATGGCTTTGTTCTAAAATGTATATTATCAACGTTAAATGAGCCCTTTTAGTAATTACATGCTAAATTGTTCTTCAGGGTAATTGAGTGGTAATGACGACCCATTTCTCAGGGTTACAAAAGCCCTGCTTGACTGAATGGTCTCTGAGGATTAATAAGGCCTTCAAGACTGCTGTCACCCCTCAGCAATCAATGCACTCTAAAAAATGCTGGGTTAAATATAACCCAGTGCTGGGTAAATATTGGACAGAACACATGCTGGGTTGTTTTCAACCAACAGTTGGGTTAAATGTTTAACCCAGCCTTCTGGGCAGTAACCCAACCGCTGGGTCTAAACAACCCAGTCGCTGGGTTTGTCCATGTTTTACCCAGCGCTGGGTTGTATTTAACTCAGCATTTTTTAGAGTGTGGTCATATTTTATAGTCTCCCATTTCAGTGATATATGACCTTTATGTCCACTATTATGTGGAATGTACCACAGTGAACATATTAGGGGTGACGTGAGTGACATTCTCGCTTGGAAATAGACTAGGTCAACACTAGTTTAACCTGTTCTTATTAATAACTGTGTGATAAGATGGTTATAAATGTAGACTGGGAAATGGTGACAATAAACTGCTAATGCTGGTGATAAGAGGAGGAAGTTGCATGGTTCTGCATTCATGCATAAAAATGCATTTTCTTTTAAAATTTCATATGAACAAAGCTGATCATCTGATGCATATTGCACACAAAAATGGCAAACACTAGCTAAAATCACGTCTTTCTGGATTCACATCCCAGCCAAGAAACTGCCATTGAGATGAATAGGAATGCTAACGGATAACTTTCTCCACCAACTTCATCGGTGTAATCCATTTCGGATAAACCTGACCCAAAATCGCACGTAAAAACACAACAAATTGCATTTAGATGCTTTACATGTCAGTCAGGATGTAAACAGCCAGAATAAGCTACTGTGACAAGTATATTTTATGCACAAATCAAATATCTGGCTACAGGAGACTAGGGTGAAAAGTTTAGCAGGATAGCTGCGACTGAAGTTAAATAATATATAAATTTACATATTTTCTTATATTTTACACTTCAAAGCTTGATCGTTCTTCGCATAGCTGGAGAACATTGCTGAGGGATGAAAGGTATTATTGATAAATTCTGTATAATAAGTTGAATATACTTTATGAAAGTGCTTTAAGTTTGTTATTTGGCAATGTGATTCTTACCTCAGGGTGTGCCTAGCACTTCTTCTGTCTTTGCTTGAGTGGAAGCGCTCATATTCTCTACCTTATAGAAGAAAATGAGCATTGCAATGTAATTCTGCTGCCATGTCTGAGTAACACAGATCTCTGGCTGATCAAAGTGAATGAGCAGGGGTGATTGCGTACATCGTGGCCTGAAGTGGTGTATTATAAAGGCCATGTGAACACCAGTATTTCCTGCCCTTTCTGTTTGATCTGCAGACACTCTAAAAATGGCAATTGGCAACCCAGCACTGGGTAAATATTGGACAGACTGGTTTACACATTTTAACCCAGCAGGCTGGATTGTTGAGAAACCCAAGATATAGTCATTTTTACCATTTATGTGTTTGCATTTTTGTGTTTCTGGGTTATTCTTGCTGGGTTATTCTCATAATTTTGCCTATGCTTAACAAGACATCATGGATTAATAAATAATGAAGAATACAGATTATTTAGACTGTTAAAAATTATTTTTAATGCCAACGGACATTCACAAATATGTTAAAATTTGTACCAATGACAAACATGCAATTTTCTTTCTTTTTTTTTTCAGAAAATGCAAAAATCACAGAAATACAGTTGCAATAAATAAGAAAATTAGTTCTGAATGACGTGTCCGTTTAACTGTTTAACTATTACATTTTGACGTTTAACTATTTAAATACACAGTGAAATGACATTGACAATTAAAATTGTCAATGTCAAGACAGAACAAAAAAAGACAGAATGCAAAATCATTTAAAGATGTCCTAAAATTTGTATCAAGTACAGTGGGTACGGAAAGTATTCAGACCCCCTTAAATTTTTCACTCTTTGGTTATATTGCAGCCATTTGCTAAAATCATTTAAGTTCATTTTTTTTCCTCATTAATGTACACACAGCACCCTATATTGACAGAAAAACACAGAATTGTTGACATTTTTGCAGATTTATTAAAAAAGAAAAACTGAAATATCACATGGTATTCAGACCCTTTGCTCAGTATTTAGTAGAAGCACCCTTTTGATCTAATACAGCCATGAGTCTTTTTGGGAAAGATGCAACAAGTTTTTCACAACTGGATTTGAGGATCCTCTGCCATTCCTCCTTGCAGATCCTCTCCAGTTCTGTCAGGTTGGATGGTAAACGTTGGTGGACAGCCATTTTTAGGTCTCTCCAGAGATGCTCAAATGGGTTTAAGTCAGGGCTCTGGCTGGGCCATTCAAGAACAGTCACGGAGTTGTTGTGAAGCCACTCCTTCGTTATTTTAGCTGTGTGCTTAGGGTCATTGTCTTGTTGGAAGGTAAACCTTCGGCCCAGTCTGAGGTCCTGAGCACTCTGGAGAAGGTTTTCGTCCAGGATATCCCTGTACTTGGCCGCATTCATCTTTCCCTCGATTGCAACCAGTCGTCCTGTCCCTGCAGCTGAAAAACACCCCCACAGCATGATGCTGCCACCACCATGCTTCACTGTTGGGACTGTATTGGACAGGTGATGAGCAGTGCCTGGTTTTCTCCACACATACCGCTTAGAATTAAGGCCAAAAAGTTCTATTTTGGTCTCATCAGACCAGAGAATCTTATTTCTCACCATCTTGGAGTCCTTCATGTGGGCTTTCATGTGTCTTGCACTGAGGAGAGGCTTCCGTCGGGCCACTCTGCCATAAAGCCTCGACTGGTGGAGGGCTGCAGTGATGGTTGACTTTCTACAACTTTCTCCCATCTCCCGACTGCATCTCTGGAGCTCAACCACAGTGATCTTTGGGTTCTTCTTTACCTCTCTCACCAAGGCTCTTCTCCCCCGATAGCTCAGTTTGGCCAGACGACCAGCTCTAGGAAGGGTTCTGGTCGTCCCAAACTTCTTCCATTTAAGGATTATGGAGGCCACTGTGCTCTTAGGAACCTTAAGTGCAGCAGAAATTTTTTTGTAACCTTGGCCAGATCTGTGCCTTGCCACAATTCTGTCTCTGAGCTCTTCAGGCAGTTCCTTTGACCTCATGATTCTCATTTGCTCTGACATGCACTGTGAGCTGTAAGGTCTTATATAGACAGGTGTGTGGCTTTCCTAATCAAGTCCAATCAGTATAATTAAACACAGCTGGACTCAAATGAAGGTGTAGAACCATCTCAAGGATGAGCAGAAGAAATGGACAGCACCTGAGTTAAATATATGAGTGTCACAGCAAAGGGTCTGAATACTTAGGACCATGTGATATTTCAGTTTTTCTTTTTTAATAAATCTGCAAAAATGTCAACAATTCTGTGTTTTTCTGTCAATATGGGGTGCTGTGTGTACGTTAATGAGGAAAAAAAATGAACAAATTATTTTAGCAAATGGCTGCAATATAACAAAGAGTGAAAAATTTAAGGGGGTCTGAATACTTTCCGTACCCACTGTATATAAAGACTCCTAGGTAGATGCGCACTGCTTAAGGTAGTTAAAGGTATAGTTCACCCAAAAATGAAAATTCTGTCATTAATTACTCACCCTCATGTCGTTACAAACCCGTAAGACCTTCGTTCATCTTCAGAACACAAGTTAAGATATTTTAGATGAAATCCGAGAGCTTTCAGACCAGGGTGAGTAATTAATGACAGAATTTTCATTTTTGGGTAAACTATCGTCAAATACTTAGAAAGCTTTGAAGCAAAGATCTACAGCTGAGAGCAGTGTGCTCTGCTATAGAGCCTGTCTATGAAAGGATATTCCAGGCAATTTTCAAAAGGAATTGCAAATTATATTTTCAATTGTGTTTTCCACATATGACAATTTGTGACATAATCCAAACACAATTGCAAATCTTGCATTACTGTTTGCGTTTTCACGAATGCACAGTGACTGCCAAATTTCAAATGGAAAAGCAAAGTCCATTTGAAACTGCATTTTCCATGTATTATGAGTAATGAGCCTGTCATATTTAAAAAATACAGCGTTAAAGCAGCTTTACAGTGTTAAATCGGAAAATAGTGTGTAAATGCAAAAGGATAACAGTAAACACTCAATTTTCAGTTAAAGTCAGTTCATCATTGATTCAGTGATTTATGGTCCAGCTCAGTTCAGTTCAAATAGCATCTGTGCTTTCAAGCTGACGATATCGCTGGAAATTAAGTGTCCCCAACTAAGCAAGCCAGAGGCAACAGCGGCAAAGTATCAAAACTCCATCGGTGACAGAAATGGTGAAAAAAAACCTTGGGAGAAACCAGGCTCACTCGAGGGGCCAGCGGTGGGCCAGTGATCTTGCGCCGGTGGCTGTTGAGGTGACGTGATCTTCGCTGGGGATCAGTCTCTGGGGCACATCTAGATGTCCTGGTCTCCGCTGACATTCAGAGCTGTCGGGGTCATCTCTAGGTGCTGATCCACCATCTGGTCTGTATACAGACTAGATCCGGGTGACTGCAGTGATCATCTGATCTTGATACGGACTGGATCCGGGTGGCTTCGGTGACCTCGGAATAAGAACAAAACAAACTAATTAGTTAGCTTAGATGCATCATAAGAACAAGTACATCGGGTGTTATTAATTATAAATTATGTACATTCTGAACACAGTTACAAAGTGCAGCTTTAACTATAGCACGACACAAATTTATATGTGTGTTTAAGTTACGCGAGGGTTAGTTGATTATCACAGACAATCAATTATGTATGTAAAATCTGTAAAATGTATAATAAACATGAACTTACCGTTAAACGTCTCGATAAGACTGCACTCGACGAGTTTTTCTCTCACAAATGTATCCATGTGCTTTTCTGAAAAGAAAAAAGACATTTTGAATTATGTTACTTACCATAATCTTTATTTACGTATGTAAAAAGACTTTATAAACCACACAAGCATCAAATCACCTCACGGCCAACGGCACTCGCCGTGCGTGCGCGCGCTTTGAAATGTATCTACAGCAGTACCGCCCGCCGCTCCCTATACGCAGAGTAACTGTTACGCAGTTTGCGTAGGGCACCAACTCCCAGCGGGGCACCATCCCAAAATACAGCAAACGTGACGCGCCATTCCCGCATCCGCATCCGCTCGCACCTCATGTTTGCGGCTGAATGTAAATTATCATAATTGATGGACAACTATGCCCGTGAAAAGACATCAGAAATCCGGCTCCAAGAAAAAAAAAAAAAAAAAAAAAAAAAGATGAAAACAAAGCCCGTGCGTCACTTTCAGGTAGGCTACGTTCATAAAATCATAATCCTGTGAAACTTTTTTTGGGTGTTGAGGTTAATAACGTGTTTAAATGTCGGGAATAATTTCACCACCACCAAGGCATCTAATATTCTCTCCGAGTTTCCATGTTCACTTAAACGAAAGCCATGGTTTTAACACGAATAAAAAAATAAATAAAAAATAAATAAAAATCATGGTTGTTGTATCCATGGTAACCGCAAATTAACTTTGGTTTTGTTACTTCAAATAATATTATACAAAGAAGTATTAAGATAATATATTTTTTGTGGTTATAAAAATAAACCTAAGCCAACAACAGTCTTTAAAATGACTTAAAATGCGTTATATAAAAACAATGAGGCAACCCTGCTGAAAAAAAAAAAAAAACAATAGAACCATGACAAAAAATTCTAATACCATCACAAATGAATCACAAATACCATTACAAACATTACAAACCGTCAACTTTTAACCATTAAAACAATGGTTTTCTTCTGTAGTGTGTTTTGGGACATATTCCATTGGGATTTATTGGTTTTAACAAGCCACCAATAGAAGGTGACCAATTACCAGTAGAGACCAACAGGGTCCATTATGTTTCCATTAAAACCAATACAAGTCCCATTATAACCAGTAAAACCATTAAAAATTTTGTGATGGTGTCTGTTTTTTTTTTTTTTTTCCAACATTACATGTTATTAAAAATGTCCGCAAAGGGTGCCAAAGGCCTGGTAATTGCTGCTGTTATACTTACAGGACGATCATATCCTTGTTTAATGGGCTATTGACCAAACATTTAAATCAAATATCCACGTAATCTTTAATTTTTGCCCACCTTTTTGCTATAGATGACACAGCCTCTGTAATTTCTTCAATAAAAAAACATGTGGACATCACAACCCTTACAAAAATGAACCATGGTTTTATCGTAGTAAAACTGCTTAATTTTCTTTTGCATGATTTCTGATTGCTTGAGACCATAAAATCAATCAGACAACTGTAATAATAAATTAATAGCCATAGGTAACTGTCTAGAGCTACAATTGTAATTTGTAAATAATACAATTTCATTACAATTTATTCATTTACTTTTATATTTTATTAAAGTTCTATTTTGACCCTTATAGTAGGTGTTTTTTTGTTTTTTTTTAACTTTAATATTTGAGGGAGGGGGGCACAACAATACAATCCTGCTTAGGGCACCCATTTGGCCAGCAGCGGCCCTGATCTACAGTCATGGCCAAAAATATTGGCACCCTTGGTAAATATGATCAAAGAAGGCTGTGAAAATTAATCTGCATTGTTAATCCTTTTGATCTTTTATTAAAAAAAAAAAAAAAAAAAAAAAAAAAAAAACTAACTAACCTTTCATTGGATAATAATAATTTAAAATGGGGGTAAATATTATGAAATAAATGTTTTTCTCTAATAGACGTTGGACACAATTATTGGTACCCCTAGAAATTCATATGAGTAAAATATCTCTGAAGTATATTCCCATTCATATTCACAATTTTGAGCACTCCAAGGTGATTATGAACATGAAATTATCCAGCCATGGCTTCCTGTTTCACAGAAATATAAATAGGAGGGAAAACAAAGCCCAAATTCCCTTAATCATCCATCACAATGAGAAAAACCAAAGAATATATTTCTGATGTGCAGCAAAAGATAATTGAGCTTCACATTTCTGCTGGAGGTCCTGGACATCTTGTTTAGACACATGGCATCATGGATTCTATCAAATATCAACAGATAAAAATAATAATAATAATAATAATAAAATAAAAAAAAAAATCAATAAGTGACTGACTCAGTTAGAAATCTTATAATGGGCCATGTTTGGATCTTCCAACCGTACAATAATCCAAACACAAACCTCAAAAACAACACAAAAATGGGTCACTGAGCACAAAACCAAGCTTCTGCTATGGCCATTCCAGTCCTCTGACCTGAACCCTATTGAAAATGAGTGGGGTGAACTGAAGAGAAGAAGCACCATCATGGAGCTGGGAATCTAAAGGGTCTGGAGTGATTCTGGATGAAGGAATGGTCTCTGATCTCTTGTCAGGTGTTCTCTAACCTCATCAGGCATTATAGGAGAAAATTTAGAGCTGTTAATCTGGCTGTTACGTTTCTGATGTAAATTTTGCCTAGGGAACTAAAAGAGGTAACATTAAGTTGACATGTTAAAGAAATAAACCAGGGAAATGAGTGGCAATGGAACATGACACAAATTTATACCTCAAAATAGATTTATTTTCCTCCAATCTATAACAAATCAACAGAAACAAGACAAAGGAAAAGAAGGGAAGTTAAAGTGGCGCTTAAATCATAAAATAAAAAAAATAAAAATAAAAAAACCAACAAACTAATTCCCAAATCCCCTAAACTATTAAAGTAAAAATATGAAAAGAAAAAGTCTTCAACGCAAAAGCGTCATAAACTACACTGAATATACAAAACAAAACAAGAAAATCGCACACAAATAAACTAATGTATCTAATAATAATACTCTACGTGCAGGTATGTAGGTCACGTGACTTACTAAACTCTTCCACTCCTTCCTTGTCTTCCAAACCAGTGGCGAGCTGACAAAAACATCAAGTCACACAGCAGCATAGCAAGCCGTTAAAAAAGTGAGTAGTGACTAAACGGTAGCAAGGTCATAAAACCTCGGAGAACTCTTAGACTCAGCCAACTAGAAAGAGTCCAAAACCAAGAGTTAACACAAACACATTCCGCAGGTGCACACAACAGTCACAAAGCATCACACACTCTTCTTCCCACTGACGTTCTCCTTTTGAACCTCTCGGACAAGAGTGTGATTGGCGAAACAAATTTGTTGTCATAATTAACTAATGATGAATGACAGCAAAGATAGCCAATAGAATCCAAGGAAGGCGGTACCTAAGAGCATGAGAGTGAGAACAGAGAAGAGACCAAAAGAAATAACATACATACAGCAAAGAAATAAAATAAATAAATAAATGAATACTAGTAAAAAAAAAAAGGTCACAGACCATAACACTGGCAAAAGGAGGTTTCAAAAAGTATTGAATAAAAGGGTGCCGTTAATTGTGGCCAATGTGTATTAGAGAAAAACATTTATTTCATTATGATATTTCCCCCCATTTTAAATTCTTATTATCCAATGAAAGGTTAGATTTTTGTGAATCTTTTAAATAAAAGATCAAAAGGATTAACAATGCAGATTAATTTTCACAGCCTTCTTTGATCATATTTACCAAGGGTGCCGATATTTTTGGCCATGACTGTAGGCCCTGGGACGTCGATTCCTTTCCGGGAATCACTTTGTTCGACTCACTTTGTTAAATTCGCTTTTCAGTGACAGAAACGACTCTTTCCTCTATTTTCACAGATATTCACATATTTCAGCCTTCCATCACCATCTGATACTTAATAAAACTGTATTAATCTGTCATCTCAGATAACATGCGAGTACATGTAGAATGGCCGTCTGAGGTAAACTGTTTGTTCGTCATTTAACATAACTAATGTTGGCCGGTAGAAGTTTAACAATATTGTTGCTGCGAAAAAAGTTATAATTCTGCCAATTTAAAATAATTATTAATGGAAACATTATATAAACTTACCTTAAAACAGTTTAAACCAGTGGCTTTGCCCCTTTATCCTTTCAAAATGACAGTTAGGGGAGCGATTTAAACATCTTCAAGGCGCGAAAGTCGTAACTTAGCTCTGGGCTGAAACAACCCAGCAGGTTTAACTCAACACCTGGAAAATTTAAACTACACAGTGTTTAAAATGTGATAAAATGACCCAACAAAATTACCCAAGAGACTCAGCCCAGCATTTTGGGTTAAAAAATAACCCAGCATTTTTTAGAGTGCATGTAAAATTTTCTTGTGAAAGCTTTCAAAAAAGGAGGTAGAAAAACAATAAATGCCTCAAATCCAAAGCCCACTACTGTTTTCTGGCAAGCTCGTCATCTACATGAGCTACATCATCATTTTTGGTCGGCATCAAAGAAAAGAAAGGCATAACTTGACAGGAAGGGGATGATAAAAGTCTGCATAAGCAAATTTAAACAAGAAAACATTGCTGGTGTTGTGTAGATTGAGGACCCCCTCTGTGTATGTGTTTGTATTCAAACAGCTCGAAGTGTCACATCATCAGTTACACCTCAGCCAAACCCCCCAGTTAATTTCTGAATTTTTCATTTTGAATCGCTGATAAAAGATGGACCTGGTTTATTATTGTTCGAGTTGACGGCTCTGCAGTTGTCTCAAAACTCATCTGACAGGCTGCTGAGAGAGTTCATTAAGCTTCCCCACCAGAGGTGTAACAAATGACTTTCCATATCAATGGATCCTCAGCAGACTGGGGAGAAACGGACAGCATCTTTTCCCCCCCCCCCACGAAAATGAAAAAAATTGAAGGGAACTACTGTGCTCAGAAATGGCTTCTGAGATGTAGATCCCTTTTCCTAAAGTCCTTGTCAAAGTCCCATGGGGACACAACGGAAGAAAAATGAGTGAAAAAAAATCATAGTAATTTGTATAGGATGAGGTAATGCACAAGCCTCTAAAAGCACCTTTCTGCCTCTTAACAGCATGATATTTATTTTTATGCGGCCTCAAACAAGGGTCGTTTATTGACATTAGGAATTATAATTTGATTCAAAGTGGCATTGAGTGAAGGAATGCCACATAAATAGACTTGAGGTGCATTTCAATAAAGGATAGACAGGCTGTGTCAGCTTTGTGGAATCCTTCACTAAAGGTTTCCAATTCAATTTCAGTTCAATTCAATTTATTTGTATAGCACTTCTCACTGTAAATAGTGTTTACAAAAAAATAGTACGTAATAAACAAGTGCAAATTATTATTTTTTTTTTTGTTAGTTAATATATACCGCTGAGGTCAAAAGTTTTCATCCCCTTGCAGAATCTGCAAAATGTTCATTATTTTACCAGAATAAGAGGGATCATACAAAATGCATGTTATTGTTTATTTAGTACTGACCTGAATAAGATATTTCACATAAAAGATGTTTACATATAGTCCACAAGAGAAAATAATAGTTGAATTTATAAAAATGACCTAATTTAAAAGTTTATTGATTCTTAATACTGTGTTGTTACCTGGATGATCCACGGGTGTGTTTTTCGTTTAGTAGTTGTTCACGAGTCCTTTGTTTGTCCTGAACAGTTAAACTGCCCACTGTTCTTCAGAAAAATCTTTCAGGTCCCACAAATTCTTTGGTTTTTCAGCATTTTTGTGTATTTGAACCCTTTACAACAATGACTGTATGATTTTGAGATCCATCTTTTCACACTGAGGACAGCTGAGAGATTCATATGCAACTATTACAGAAGGTTCAAATGGTCACTGATGCTCCAGAAGGAAAAACGATGCATTAAGAGCTGAGGAGTGAAAACTTTTTGAATTTTAAGATCAGGGTAAATTGAACTTATTAAGTCTTCTGGGAAACATGTAAGTATCTTCTATAGCTTCTGAAGGGCAGTACTAAATAAAAAAATAAATTAATTAATTAAAAAAAAAAGATATTTAGGCAAAATAAGAAAAATGTACACATCTTCAATCTGTTCAAAAGTTTTCACCCCCCGATGAAAATTATTTTCTCTTGCGGACTATATGTAAACATATTTTATGTGAAATATCTTATATTAACATTTTGCAGATTCTGCAAAGGGGGTGTAAACTTTTGACCTCAACTGTATTATTTATTTATATATACACTACTGTTCAAAAGTTTGGGGTCAGTAATTTTTTTTTTTTTTTTTAATGAAATTAATACTTTTATTCAGCAAGTATGCATTAAACTGATCAAAAGTGACAGTAAAGACATTTAATAAAAATGTTACATTTTACTTTCCATTCATCAAACAATCCTTTAAAAAATGTATCACTGTTTCCACAATACTAATGAAAAGCACAACTGTTTTTAACATTGATGTTATAGGAAATGTTTCTCAAAAACCACATCAGCATTTTAGAATGATTTCTGAAGGATCATGTCACACTGAAGACTCTAATGATGCTGAAAATTCAGCTTTTTATAATATTTCCCAATATTACTGTATTTAATCTTTCAAAAACATCCAACCAACCCCATATAAATTTGGAAGACTGAATTCAATCTTTTGACATGATGCTTCGGTGTCTAGGTTTAAAATGAAATAAAATGTATCTGATAAATACACTACATAGCAATAATGTTGTATTCCTGTGTTTGTCCTGTGGAAAGTGTGAATAATTTGTGATTTCTGAACCTGGAGACTGAATCATTTCAGGGTGACTTTGAAATGGATGAAAACTATAGATGGCTAATCCCTTTATTTTTTTAAAGCAAATGTGCAGTTACTTGGCTTAACAGCAAATATAAACAGCTTTGTTTATTTATTTAAATATTAATTTTACACTTTGTGTTGGCTTGAAACAGTTGCTCCTGAACTCCAGGCATTGTGATGTAAATGGGATGCAGATTTCCTCTTCCTCGCTCTGCTGAAGTGAAAAGGTAAATATTTGCATAATGTTTTCTCAGGGTGCTACGCCCTGTGTCATATTATTCTATTAACCCAAGTCATCAAGCTCACAAGAACTGTTTACTAATCAGCTTACAGGCAAGTGTCCAAAATGAGAGCAATGGCACACAGCAGAGTTAACTATCAGACAATACCTTACCTCATTAATCAAGAGTTAAACATCTGTGCTGATGAAATACATTTTCATCTGCTTTTTTCCGGTGTGCATAATGAGGTCGCCCATAAGTGTTGAGACATGACCATACTGTATACAGTTATTAATGTAGCCATAAGTTTGTACCTGTTTGCAAACTTTGAAAAACTTAAAAGAGTAGAATAGAGCAGCTAACTTTCTTTCTGAAATAAATGAATGTGTTAAAATGAATCTTTTAAATTATGTTACTTGCCAATTCTTTGTGAAATTTACTAGCAATTTTTGAGTGAGAATTGTTTATACACTGATTTTTTTCAGTGTGATGTGACAGACCTTTGAAATGCATTAAAACATGGTATTAGCAGAGACGTGATCCAGGTATAAGAACATGCTGGGAAATTAGCCCTTAAAATGGACAATGAACAGACACACCACTGCGCCTGTACCTCGATAAAATGCACATCAACCCAAGTCTGTGGACATTGATTTGGTCTTTTTACGGTGCTGTGAATCAATTGACTGAGAAAGCCATCACACTGGGCTTAGTGTTCATCCAAGTGGAAATGTTCTACATCCACATTAAGACACAACATCTCACAGCACTATGAACTTATTGACTGAGTTTAAAATGGTAAAATGGGCCTGTTTTTACATTGTGGTGGAAATTGATTCCTGCCTAATGACTGTATTTCATTAGCATCTTATATGAAGAGACGCTGGCACTCAATATTCCACAATGCATGATGAACTGTAAATGATAAACACTGTATTGACACAACCATCTGGAAATTATATGGGCTGGAAAGATGAAGTATGTACTTTGGTCTACGGTATGAAAATCATCATTATGTATTTGCCATATTCTCTTTATGCTGTATAAGAATGAATCATGAGCTAAATAAATCAACCGATCCCTGTACTTTTGGCATATTGGCATTTTATGTGTCAACTGAATATGATCAAAGGAATAGGTCACTGGAAGGAATGGATCTCACTGTTATGTGACTGGATCTTTGAGAACTGAAACATTTTTCGCTGATTCGTTGAAAAGATTTGGCTCAGAATGTTGTCTTCAGAAATCAGCAATCACTACTTTTTCATGAACTTCACTCATGAATTTTCAGTGAATAATGATTTAAATTTCACTCTCTCAAAGGCTTGAAATATAGCATTGAATGTATATACTGACCACTTTTGTGATACTTCTATTGAATGTGATACTTCTATTGGAATTGTTGAATGCTTGTTCAAGCTATAGTTGTCATTTGTTGCAAACTGCATGACTGATTTTCCCTTTTATATTCTACAGTTTTATTCTGGTTTTGGGTCAACTAAAAGGTGATTTCATATTTAGAAATTATGTAGAAAATGTGTATAATAAATGACCTTACACAACATATACAGTATTACAATATCCAGCTCTGTTTGTCTTCCCTTGAGTCAAAATTATCTTGACACTTTGAAACCTAAACATTCACAAAATGGTTGCATATATTGCTTGTCTTCATCTTTGTGAAACCTTTGCTTTGTTATGAAAAAATATATATACAGGAGAAGATATACATGTTCATTCTGAATTGTTTTTCTGACTACATAAATGATGCCCTTGCATGCGCTGCGTTACCTGTATAACTGTATAATTGATGAAGCTGTTTTGGCTTTTCTAAATTGAAATGTGTTCCAGTGTGCGCTGCAGGCGGGCTGGATAAAGAAATTACATTTCACAGCATTGAGGGCCCCTTTCGTTCTGTGCAGCAAATGGCTCCAGGGAGGAGTGAATTGAACACAGTGAGAATGCAGCCAGTGGACTGGCTTATTTGCCTCCGTATTTACATGTGTGAAGGAGAGAGAAGTTTCCTCCTACTTTTTCAGTACTTTGGATATGGTTTTGTAGTGCAATTTTATCAATATGAGGTCACAATATGGTGCATATTGCAGTTATGTTTTGGCTTAAATGTAATTAAATGTAACTTAAATGTTAAATGTATTGTGATTTGTTTCTGTGAGACATGCTTATTGCATGTTTTATGTAAATATTTTTTGTGCAGCACTGTAAAACCAAAGTGACACACAATGTTAATTCAGATGAGCAATATCAAATTTGTTGTTTTTGATCATGATGATTTTCATACTGCTTATGATACAGAACATTTAATTGGACTGGCTAATTCCATGCATTTATCACAGAAATTATGCTCTAATCCATCCCAACTCAGCTGAATTTATAAGCTGATGAGATATTCATACTTTTTCTGCCCATCCATCCTGCACAACTTTGCTTTCCGTATAGGAGGTGAGTGGTATTTCTCTATTCTATGCACTCTGTACAGATAATGTCAATACCAATTCTGCTTTTTTTTTGGTTGTTTTAAGTTTCAGGTTCGGCTGCAAGTGCCCAGGAGAACTAGGAGTTCTAGGAGTTTGTGGTTAAAAGTAAAAGTATTCGAAAGAGCAGTAAAGCTTAAAAATACACATACACAATTTTTTGAAAGAAAATAATAAATTAAATTGATTAAAAGTAACAGTAAAGGTCTTTACATTGTTAGAAATTGTTTCTATTTCAAATACTTTTTTCTATTGTTTCTATTTCAAATAATTGCTGTTTTTTGGACTCTCTGTTCATCAGAAAACCTTGAAAAAATGTATCATGGTTTCTACAAAAATATTAAGCAGCAAAAACTAATTTCAACTGAGAATATGTAATGTAGTTACATAATCTACCGGCAGGGGCTAATTGGACCATGCTAGCCTACCAGATCTTGACCTCACAATTCAGTATTTCCATGCACAACCCATGATAATGTAACTCTACACAAGCGTTAGATCTTTGTTGTGCATCATGTAGATGTCAGGCCTGAATAATCAATGTGTTTCTGAATGTTCATGTACCTGAAGCCACATTTTACTGCATATTTTATGTCTCCTCAGTTGTGGAGCACGACTCGAGCATAGAGGAACAGTTAGAAATGAAAAGTCCATAGTACCAAGATCCACAACAAGGACTCTCTACCCCGTACTCAGATGCAACTGAGAAGGCTCTGCCTTCTGCACAAAAATGTGCAGCACAAAAATGCACAAGGCTCTGCATTGTTAATCTTCTGCTCTGAAAAGATGGATTGAGCAGGAAGCGGTAACAAAATGAAAACTTTTTTAAACAGAAGGGAAGGGGGAGACTGCCGAACGGGAGAAAATGAGCCGGGAAATAATCTTAATAGCTGTCTGAACTTTCTTGTGGCTTTTGCTTCGACCTTGTTCCTCACCAGCTGCCATTAAATATTGAGAGGGAGGTGGCGGCATGTGACCCGGTGTACTCCTCACAGGGATGCCCTTTCAACGCTAATTGAAACTATGCCAGAGGCAAAGGGTACAATCCAAAGACAATAAGATGAAAGAGGTGAATGCTTAAGCTCCGCTTTTTATGCTGTCCTGCCTGAACGTCCCTTTCAGAAGAACAGCCTCTGGAGACAAAGCCTGATGTTACACTGTCCTACTACAGGCTAATGTTCACTCGTTTGCCTTTGAACATTGTTCCTTTTGCCCCTTGTGGTCCCACCGGCAGCTTATTACAGATCAGATTCCAGACAGGCTGATCCCAACAGGGACGAATGGGAATTGCAAGTCTGTATTTGAAGGTTCCTGTCTTTTCATATGTTTGCTAAGTGATTCCACTGGTGAGCATATACATACTAAATATGTACATAAGGTACATTCAGATTTGCATTGATTCATGCTTGGTTTTGCATTCCAACTTTTCCAACTACCTTTTTTCTTCACTCCCATTTCTATATTTAATATTTACCTCCTAATTTTTCAGTATTTAATTTTGTATTGATCTACTCTCTGTAATGATTGCTGGGAAACTCTTGTTATCCCTATGTTAGACGTTTAGTATTGGATGTTTTCCCTTCGGATATTGGTTCATATGGTTAAATATCTGTTAACATATATCAAAAAATGTAATGTTTATACTCAAAAACTGACCTTTAAAGTCTTGTTTGTAAAAGTAGTCTTTTTCAGAGACCTCTCTGTGTTTTGCCCAAGGCCATGAGTGTATAGCAAGCCCAGCATCTTCAGTGAATAGCTGATAAATATAAAATATCACCTCAGTCCCTGGATGCGAATGGACTGTTTTGCATGGCTGCTCACTGTATCAGTCCTCTCAAGTGAAAGGACAAAACACAAGGGCAGCCTAACCTGTCCAAAGGGAGAGTGGAGTTATATATATATAGATCATATTAACCATAGTTTTAAAAAATCTAAATATTTATGTCTGTGCTATTTCAAGGTTACTAATCAAAAAAGCACATTTGATTTATTGACCACTGACAATACAGAAGGTCAGATTTCACACAAGATGTAAACTTACACTCATCAGGGCTAATGATGAGGGCTTGGAGCTGCCTAAAACATCAACGTTGCTCTTTGCTCCCATCACTCCTCTGTTCCAGCTAATTCTCTAGACTTGCACTGCCCTGAAATGTTTAAAAGCAGTCTCAGGGACACCTATGCAATTCCAAGTAAGACTGAAGCAAGTGTTACACCAGACAATCCACTATTACAGGCATTGCTGATGCAATAGGTGCTGTCAGACCTAACACAGCACATCAACCATAGAATCTAGTATCCAGACCTGGACTCCCTCTTTCTGATTTTACTTTCAGCTTCTGTCATATGGTAGTCAAAAGTCACTCTCATAGAATCACAGTCAGATGGTGTCTGTATATAGTCAGCAATAAGACCCAAATGTTCAATCCAAACCTCAAGCTCAGCTGGGCTGTGGACATTGAAATGGACTATTGGACCTTGCCAAAACCCTAAAAGTAATTTCTTCCAACTGGACTCTGGGGATACTTGTTAATCCACCATGTCCATCAACTATAAATAGCCAGTGTGCGTGTAAAAGATGCCGGTTGAAATGGCTGCTTTGAGACTGGACACTTATTGGGGCCCATCGTTTCTTATTTCCAAAGCAAATTGGTGGTAGACACTGTGAGCAGGTGAAGAATGACTGATGGAGTGAAGGTCAGTGAGATGTAACATGCTACCCAATGATCCACATTTGGGCAACAGCAAAATAAAGTGATTGATATATAAAGACAATATGGAACAATAAAGACCTCAATAAATTGAAGTTCAATCTAACTAACAAATTGTAAGTTAGATTGAACTTCAATTTATTGAGGTCTTTATTGTTTCATATTGTCTTTATATATCAGTTAAATAAGAAAAGAAAGAATCTAAAAGGCGAAAAAGAAAGTATTTAAAAAAAAAAAACTGAACCCCACTAATGGGCTTTTTATCCCAGGGGAACAGCATTAATGGTCAGGATTAGCAAAGGGATTTAAATACATAATTGCAAATTTACACATTCTCTGGCAATCAGCACTGGACCATATCACAGAGAATAACGGCATGAATATTCAGTCAGGGCTGTAGCCCAATACCCTGAAAAAATTTGTTTTATAATCAAATGTTACTCTAAAATGTCTCATTTTAATGCAATCAGTCATTTGTAATAATTTTGTATTGGTGCAGTGGTGGAACAGGCACCAACTTTTGAGATGGACATAGAACTGTTTGCTATAGTGGTTCTTTAGAAGCATTTCATTCCTTCCAGAAGGCTTACTTCAGCAGAATCCTTCTCCTTGGATTGTATTAATAATAATAAAAAACAACTCTTTGAATTCATGAATATTTCATTGAACAAGATAAGTAATGCAAAAATTATATCTTACATAAAACAGTACAAACATATCTCATGAAAATGCAGCAGTGGTTCAGCAAGTCCTGACTTTGTTAGCAATAAACACACTTAATTGATCATTAAAACTTGCTACTATTTTTTGATGAGTTAAACCACAGAATGCACTGTGAAAGGGCACAGTATTTTCCCAGAGTTCTCCACACCACAACCATTCAAAACATTGAATTATGTCAGTTTCTGCACAGCATTACAGCAAGGTTTATGCATGGCAGAGCAGTGCTGCTCACAGCCGATTTCTGTGGATTTGACATAAATTGTCAGCCACATGTTTTTCAGGCTGTAACACAGTTTGATTAGTTCCCTCTTTCTTCTTTTACAGAGTGTTGTTCTGATAAGGTTTTTTTTTTTTACTTTTTTCACAGTTACATCCATGTGAGTGAGTCAGGTACGATTGCTGCTGCTCTGCACCAGATGTGCCCAGAGGTTTGTAAATGTTAGATCCATTGGGGTCCACTGCATGATTGATTATTGTAGTTATTCAGCTCATGGGGAATAACCTCAGACTGTGTTTCTCTTGTCATTCCACATGCTTCAGACATACAGTATATGTGGCAGGACTTTCATTTTTGGATGAGCTACTCCTTTAACATCTACTTTTTATTGCACATGCACACACTTACAAAATTTGCATGAATACAAACCCCTATAATTTCTTATGAATTCAAGTGCAATTATTTCACTATTAGCTCAATATACTGTTGAATTCTGTTGAAAACAAGAGGCAGAATGCTACTACTCTGCTGCACTAGGGACTTGAAAAACAGAAATCATGTTTTTCAGGACTTGAACATGTGAGCATGGAGCGTTTTATGTCTATATTGGCATAGCATGGTTGACTGTGGTCATAAGGGATTGTCCTTTCTGTAAGAATGTTGTTCTGTTTGACCCTCAGTGCTTAAAGACTGGAGAAGAAATCCCTTTCCATCACATGCCTCGTCTCTTCCTCCTCTGTGTCTGTCTCTGTCTTGCGCATGAGGAATGGCTTGATAGGTCTGAATGGTAAATACTCTGGGTGTTAGAGCAATCAGAGGAGCTTAGAGCCATGAAGTCCTCCTGCTGTTATCAGCCACAGCCTGGTGGGAGCTGACACTAGACCTAATGTGATTCACAGCTCTCCCTAAAAGCCAATTAAAGCTGATTTTCCTTTTCCCTTCATCGATTTGTTCTTGTGACCTTTTCGTTTTTTCATATCCGTTACAAATGTATGGCAGAAAACGTAGATTACTGTATACAAGCTTTTCCACCTTTGTTGTTCAGGAAATACTTTCACAATTTTGGTAACATGGCTGTCAGGTAACAAAGTTGTCAAAGTCTGGAAAATCAAAAATATTTAAGTCGTGGGTTAAATTGGGGCAGAATCATAGAATGGCATTATTTAAGGACCTTTGATTTAAAAAAAAAAAAAAAAAAAAAAAGTAAAAAATCTAATCAATCCATTCCAATGCTTGTACTCCAGTCCAGTTACCAGTTTCCAACTTTACAAAAAAAAAAAAAAAAAAAAAAAACCAAAACAAAACAAAAACAAAACAAAACAAAACAAAAAAAAACTATACTAGTGATTCAACATTATGCTGTTTTGAGAATGGGAATCATGTTATATGTTGCCTCAGATCTAGATTTTTATGGTCCCACCACCTCCAATATCCATCAAAACCCCTTATTTTTAGTTACAGCCAACTGAACACCCTCCTTTTCTTGGACAGGATTATAAATACAATAGATGTCCTCTTTCTTTCTATTGTATGTCCACTGACTTATTTTAAACAGTGTGACACTCTGTGCATCATTATTCTAAGCTACAAACAACATCTAAGAGTTGTCGCCTCTGCAGCTTCAATTTAAATAATTGCCGCTGCATGGTAGAGCATCCAACTGATCAAATTCCTAAATTGTCCTATGCTTTAAAACACTGTTTTTAACAACTTCCCATTCCTAGTCTACTTTTGACAGGAGAGATAAATAGAGATATCTATAATAAGCCACATTGCCTACACACAAGCTGCTTTCCAGCAGCTTTCAGTGTGAACACATAATGTCCAACCTGAATACATTTGTCCTGCAGAGATTTACTGTATGTATCAAAGCTAAATTGTTCCTTCAGACAGCAGTTAATGGATTATAATGGAGCTGCTATTGTGCGCCTAAAATGACTCATTCACTATATTTATTGCTTTCTGATGGCATTGACTGTAAATAAGCCTTCATAATGCAAAACATCTCCCTTGTGCCTCAATAGAGGAAGTGGGCCAAATACTAAAGCTGGTTTATTGTTATCTATGTTGTTTGTATGTTCCTTGCTAACGTGAATAGCCGGTGTTGAGTCGTGCATTCATAAATGCATGAGCACCAAGTATTATATTATATGTAAGAGGATTAGAGTTGTTATGATTGTAGTGAATCATAAAAATGAGAGCTAGGAAACCATCGCAGTTGATTTCTGGCTTTGTTAAATAAGGTGTTTGAGCTTATGATTCTTTATGATCATATTTCACTTTTATATGTATTTTTACTGGTGTAGAAGCTAGTCAATAATGTAAGAATTTCAGTGTACCTACAAGTGGTGAAAAAAGTCTTGATTTCTCTTTCTTTCTCAGTGTTTTTTTTTTTTTTTTTTCTGATGCTCCTTATGACAAGGCCTGCAGGGTAGACTTCCTGAGTTTGACTTGTTTTTGTACAAAAGAATATGAGGGATTTATCCCTGCTGTTATACAAACACACAAAGGCCTCAGGGTTTCTAGTCTGTAGGGGATGTGTTTCTCTATCTCATCTCCTGTTAACACAAGCTTAAACCATTAGAGACCTCTGAAGGAACGCTGAGAAAGAAGACATATACATACACACTGTCAAACTGTCATGCAAATGCAATGTTATTGTTCATTAACCTTATACCTGGAAATTACACAGTATACACAAACCCAATTATACAGACATGTAAACAAATAACTGTTATGTGCTGTCAGGAATGCTTTATTTGAAATGTCTTGAATATGACTTTTATTACAAGGCTCTCTGCAATACTTGATTCTGATTGTTCAGTCGCTGTATTCAGTGCTCAGATATTTCTAAATATTTGCTGTTGTCCAAGGCAACACGGTATATCAGACTGCGCTCACATGATTAATTGAGACTGGCGCTACTTTCATGTCTTGTATCTCATTACAGACTCATTCTTGCTTTTTTTATATAAACGCAACTGCCGTCATCTTACAAATCAGTTACTGATTTAAAAAAAAATTATAAAAATAATTTAAAATAAAATCAATGTTTTATGTCCACATATTTATTTGGCAAATAGCCATGTATTAAACAGCTTACATTACATTGTAAAATGTCTGTTGGTAGACAACTCTTGATTGCAGTGAACATTCGCTATGAGTATTTAATTTTGGTGTAAAAAGGCAATATGAAAGTTTAAGTGATAAATTGAGTACTTGCAGTGCGCCTGTTCCAATGTCATTCTCAAGGTTAGGATGCGTTAAATGTGTAAAACAGTGAGGTCTACAATCCCCTTGGAATACATCAGAGACATGCCAACAAAAACCCCTGGACCAAAAGCTTCAGCTCAGCTCTTTCCCATGACCAGCCCCTGGAGATAAAATATATTCTCATTAAAGCGCCTTCATAATTGGGGAGGAACCTCAGGGCAGAGGATCGGTGGTCCCATGTTGGACTTTAAAGAGTACACAGAGGCATCAAAGAGAGAGAAAAAGAAAAAAAGGTATGAAATATTGATCTCCACACTACCACAATCAAAACTGAGGAGAACCTACAGAAGGAAAATCACTCATCACCTGAGTTTTGACAACACTTGTTTTACTCTGTAACAATGTACTGAGTTAACTTACAATTGTGTTCTAGGTGTTTCTGCGCTTTTAGCTGTTATTTCTACAGGGTTTTAGCTAAACCGACGACAAATATTGTCATGCTGTCAGTGTAGTGCATGTGACCTACTGCCTTCTATATGTATCTCAATGGTGCTTTTACTGAAAGCAACCTTTGTGTTTGAGTCCTTCAACTGTCATTTTTTTCATGGTGGTCTGCTTCACTGTGGCCTTTTCACATTTCACATAGTGTTTTCATCTCATCAGATGTTTGTGGACATACATTGTGAATGAATAATCTGCAGTGGGATGTGTTGAGGAAATATGTAAGCCAAATGTGACTTTGGAAACTCTCCAGCTCATTTTGCCCATTTAAATTCAGAAAAAGCAAGTGCTGTTTGTTGTGTAACCTTTACTAGGCCAGGGAGGCACATGGGATCCAAACACTGGCAACTGAGAGGCAGGCCTTCCAGATAAGAGTACACAGAGCGGAGAAACATTCAAAGATACCCCCATGAGCACTGCTGCTTCTGCAGTATATGCCTGCCAGACTATTTATGGGACAGAGACAACCAGACAGGGTAAGACATCATTTCTTTTTCTTTCTTTCTTTCTTTCTTCTTATTAAATTATTATAATATTTTTAAAATACTTATAAGCAACGCACAAGTAATAAAAAGTGATAGTGAAGCCAATAGTGAAAAGCTGATAATTCTCAAGGTAGAGATGATTAAATAGTGTATGTCCAGTTCTCTACTAAGCTACCTGCTATAGCTCAATAAACTCCCCACTGGAAGGGTTTCAGGACAAGCACGGCGGATACAACTCGAGTCGCTTTATAAGCTTTTATTGTGCACACATACACAATAACCATCCAGAAACTAGATAGCCTAATGCTACCGCTACGCTAGCCTGTTAGCTATCTGGTAGGTTAGTTGGGTTAGGTTATAAACCTGCAATGAAAACATAAAAAAAAACATTCACCAGAATTAACTAATGAAGTTACACAATCATGTGATATCAATCTTTTCGATCTGTATTACTACCAATGCCAGTTTATAGTCACTCACCGGCAAGGCGTACCAGTCCTGACCATCAATTAAATGAAAATGAAACTTAAAGGCGACGCGCTAGCACACTGTGTCTAATTAAGCATATACAGACACACAGTGAGGAGACCAGGAATAATAATAAAACAAACTTGTAACCTAGTAAGATTATAACATATATGAAATATAACATAAATATGCCTGCTTTTGAAATAAGGCGGTAAATGTACACAATTATACCCCAGAACATAATAACATCCATCACTTGTTATATATATATATATATATATATATATATTAATAGTTACCCCTACTGGAAAGTTCTACACCTCCCACTTGGTCTACTGATTCTAGAATCCAAGTAGACCACCATAACCAAACAGTTAAACTTCTAGATATGAAATTCTCCCCGTGACCATGAAAACAACGTTGCATGCATAGATATGAACGTATTATGTCACAACATGAATAACTATCTTCAAGGTAGTTTTAATGTCCATCAACAACACACATTGTCCTTGATGACATTACGACCTCCTTCACCGAAACACACCACCAGCCTCCAAGAGGATGGTAGTGGGGAGGGTCTTGATCCTTCACCGAAACACACCATGGTGGGGATCCTTTACTGTCCTTTACCAACCGAAACACACCATGGTGGGGATCCTTTACTGCTCCTCCACTGGAAGCAGAACCACCAACCTCCTAACATCCCTGTGAAGGATGGTGGAGGGATAGTTCTCCATACCTCGGTTTCTCTTGGGCTGTCCGCCAAAAACTGGACAGCTTCGACATGTTCTCACCCTCACATCTCGTACTACGCCCTTCACATCAGGACACACCTCCACGACTCGACCCAGCCTGAACTGGCCCCTCAGTGCGTTCTGGTCGGCTAACCACACTAGGTCCCCTGCTGCAACGTTTCTAGCAGGCGCGTGCCACTTTTGACGGATGTAGAGGCCCGGACCTGCCAGCTGGCTCCACCGCTTCCAGAACTTGTCAACCTCGATCTGGATTGCTCTCAGACGCACAACTGGGTAAGTTGGATACTCAAACCCTCGAGAGTCCCCATTGGGTCCTGCGCGACCGAGCAGGAGAGAGTTGGGAGTGATGACTTCCACGGTCTCATCTTGTACCTGGGCTCTGGCACCGATTGGTCTCTCATTTGACAGGTTAGCAGCCAGGTACAGGAGGGTCTGGAACTCCAGTGCTGTCAGGTTTTCTTCTTTGCCAACACTGCTTAACGCTCTCTTGAGTACGCGAACTGCTGCCTCAGCTGCCCCATTCCTGTGGGGAGAGTCCGCCGGGTGAAACACCCACATCCAGTCGGTTCCTACAGCTACCGCCTTCTTCTGGATCTGGTCCTTGTCGATACTACTTAGGAACTCATAAAGCTCCTGTAATACGGGCCTGGCGCCCACAAAGTTGGTCCCTTGATCCGACCAGAGCTTTCTTGGGTGACCCCTGAGAGCTGTGAAGCGTTGGTATGCATTCAGGAATCCTTCCGTCGATAGATCTTCCACAATGTCAGCATGTACTGCTCTCGAAGCCATACAACTGAACACCACACCCCAGATTTTCATCTTTGTTCTACGTCTTATAGTATCTTTAACAACATAGGGACCGAAAAGGTCCAATGATGTATACTCGAAGGGTGTGGCTGGTTCAGTTCGTTCGAGGGGGAGCTCACTCATCACCTGTTTGCACATTCTCGCTTTGGTCTTTCGACAGTGCATACAAGAGTCAGTGACATTTCTGGCAATCCTTGGTCCCAGCACCACCCATGCCTTAGTCCTCGCACGGAGGAGTCTGCCAGCAACGCCTTCGTGGTTAGCTCTATGGGCCTCTCGCATAAGAAGGGTGCTGATCCATGCATTGTAGGGGATCAGCGGCACACCGGTCTCTCCCTGGGTAATGGCCTGGACTCTACCATGGCATATCAGGAGCCCTGAAGCCTCATCTTTGCTGACAACGAGTCTGTTTAGTGTAGTCACAGGAAACGTAACTCCCTTCTGGGCGGCTAGGCACAGGTCTTGGAATGCAGCCTTGTGTTCCTTTACTGTCAATACTGCCTCCCACTTTGCTGGCATAGGGGCCCTGCCTACACGGGCCAACCACTTCTTTACAGCTCTGCGGACATAACCGACTACTCCACAAAGCTTAGTTAGAGAACTGGACCTTGTTGGATCCACTTGGTCTATGAGCGTGGCTCCCCACAGTGTCTCCGTTTCCTTGGTCTCAGATACGGTCAATTTCATCCCATTTTCTGAGGACGCTGGAGCCCCGCTAACTCCACCTGTGACTATTGGATCTTCACCACCAGGACTGTCAGGGTTTAACAACTTCTTGGCTTGAGCTCTGGTGAGGGCTGCTGAAAAGGCCTTTCTCTGGAGTCTACTCACCACCTCCCTAGCATCAGCTGCCACTTCTGAAGCGGACTTTATTGGCCAATCCTTGACTGGACTAGACAGGAACTTGGGACCTTTCTGCCACACAGAGTTCTCACCCAGCAGTTCAGGAGAGCACCCCCTCGTGACTAGATCAGCGATGTTGACCTCGCCTGGTATCCACCACCAGTCAGTCACGGGTCCAGCCTTTTGAATCTCTCCGACTCGGTTCGCAAAGAATGTCTGGAATCCGTAGCTCTCTTTCTGGATGGCTCCCAGCACCGTCTGACTGTCAATGAAGTGGAACCACTTCTCCACGTCCAATCGTCCATGCTTCAATACGTATCCCTTCAGACGTATGGCAAAGACAGCCCCGCATACCTCAGCCCTGACTGCGTCACCTTTCTGGTTGAGGGGGGTTAACTTGGCCTTTGACTCTACCAGCCGGGTGACCACACCATCTGACGTCTCCCATCGCAAGTACAATACGGCGCCATAGGACTCACAGCTCCCGTCAGAAAACGTGATTCCCCAGGGTTTACCCTTCCAGTCAGAGGGTGTGAGGCTTCTGCAGAACGTGATTCTACTTAGACGAGCGTACTCCTTGAACAGCTCAATTGCCTTTCCTCTGAGCTCGTCAGACATAGGTTCATCCCAGGTGTCTTTAGTAAGCTTACCAGCTTCCTGGAAGGCTCTTCTAACAAGGATCACTCCTTTCTGTTTCACAGGTGTCACTAGACCGATCGGGTCATACAGCCCGGCGATCTGGCTCAGTAGAACACGACGAGTCAGTGGGTTTGGTGTCTTTACTTCCACTTCTTCTTCAGTGAGGTCAGTCTCAGTTCTCATCCTCTTCTTCCTTCTGGAGAAGTTGATGGAGACCATCACAAAGAGTTTGTCCTCTTGCACGAGGTAACCCACCCCCAGGGCTTTGTTATCTTCTTCCCTTAGCTGGTTGGGCAACGTCAGAGTCACCGGCTTGAACTCTGTCTCGTCCCGCCTCCCACTTTGACCGGACCGGACCCAAGGCTTGAGGTAGAAGCCTCCTGTTTTCAATATATACTCCACTCCCCCTAGGATCTCGTTTAGACAGTGTGGGTCATTGTGGGATGTGAGGAGGTCATCGACGTAGGAGTCTTCCTCGATGACCCTTCTTTCCTCCTTCATATTAGAGAACTGGGGCAACTTCGCAGTCTCTCGCATGGCAACTTGTGCAATGCACCCAGCCGGTTTGTCCCCCATGTTCACCCTCACGACAGCATAATCCTCAATCTCATCCTTCGGTGAGTCTCTCCATAGGAATCGATGTACATGGACCTCTTGTTCTTCCAGCCATATCGAATTGTACATCTTGGTGATGTCTCCGATGGCTGCATGTTCTCCTTCCCGGAATCTGAGGAGCACTGCTCTGATGGGATTTAGGACGTCTGGGCCTTTGAGCAAAATGCTATTCATGCTCACCCCTCCGAACTCCTGGCTGCTATTCCAGACAAGGCGCACTGGCGTAGTCACTGAATGGGGATTTGGAGCGGTTAGGTGGCTCACCCACCACACAGCACCATTCCAGCTGTCCATCACATCCTTAGTGAGCTTAACAGCAGCTCCCCTCCCCACCATCTCGTGGACTTGCTTCATGTAAGCCTCTTTCCACAGGGGTTCTTTCATGAGCCGCTTCTCAGCCCTCAGGAATGTTGCTTCCACAGCTTTTCGGTTGTTGGGAAGAGAGGCTGGATTTTCCTTCCAGGGGTACTTCGCATCCCAGTGTGGCTTGTCGCTGTGGGCATCTCTCTCTCTGAAGGTTAGACCGGCCTTTATTATCTCCAGCTCTTTCTCATCAGCCAGGGACATCTCCTTTCCCCCCGGTGGGCACTTACCACAGCGACACCCTCCACAGGTAGGGTCACAGGCAGCACCGATGCTATCCCATTTTAGCCACTCAAGGACTTCTTTATTGCATGCTGCTGTCGTTCGAACTTCTACACTGCTTTCTTGCTCCAAATGGCTTCCTGGCCTTCCCACAAAGTGTTCTTCAACTTTGACGGCTACTGTCCTCATTGAGTGAGCGAAATGCGTCTCCGACTGCCATGTGGTCACCTCCACTTCTTCGAAGAGGTCTGGATGCACACCACTCACGATCTTGCCCAGAGGACCATCCCACAACACCAGGTCGCCGACCCTTTGCAGTCTTTGCGGAGCTAAACGGCCTTCTCGAGTGCTGATCAATAGATCGATCTTCTTTGGGCGGGCCAGTTCACCCGGCTTAGCTTCAGGGAAAAACTGCTCTAGCCGCTTCGATCTCACCACACGATCCACCTTGGCAATGTCTTCCATCCCGTAGCAGATCATCTCGTGGAACTTCAGGGTTCCTCGTGAGGTCCACACTTTTATCGTCACGAGATACCTTTTTGTATCAACTTTCACCTTCATCGTGCCGACTCCATACACGACAAGGGTGATTGGTTCACCGGTCAGTCCGAGCCTTTCCGCAGCTTGGTGTGTAATGTAATTCGTGTCAGAAGCGAGATCGACCAAAGCTCCAAGGCTGTCTCCTCTCTTTGTCGTGACAGGTACGAGCATCATGAGGACTGGATGTTCTTTCAAGCCACTCTGTTCTATCAGACCCTTGCCAGAACACACTGTCGATGATGCTTTGTTAGTACAGGCTCTGCGGACAGCCTCCAACTGATGGGGAGTCAGTCCCAACTCGGCGAACACAGCCTCTTGCTCCTCTGTTGGACCACGAGGTCCCCTCTTTTCCTCTGCCTTGTTTTCCCTCTTAGCAGCATCCTTCCTTGTTGATGCCTTAGGGCAGAGGAAATAGTGGTGATCCGCTGGAGTGTCGCCTTTCTTACATTCCTCTTTACGACAGAGGAACTTTGGAGTGCAGCCATTATCGACCCCGTGAACATCCAGGCACTTTGAACATGCTTTTACCTTATTCACCTGAGCTTTCTTCTCCGACAGAATGGCCTTCCTGAAAGTTTTACAGCGAAACAGTTTACCTCCATGTTCTTCATCACCGCACATAGCACATGGTAACTGCTTGGAGTCTCTTTTGACTTCACTTGCTGTAGCCTTAGTGAACGACTTCTTCTCCCTCCATCTGTCACCTGGTTTCTCCCGGTAGCTTGGTCTCTCAGGAGCATTAGCAGGCCATGGCTTGCTGGGCAGCAACTGCTCCAACCTCACGAGCAACGATTTTTGGTCTTCCAGGAACTGCAAGAGTCTGTTGAAACGGTTTCCTGGGTGGACGTTGTTAACAGGGTCTCTCACGCACATGAGCCACTCTCTTTTCATAACATTAGGGAGTTTACTCTCCAAAGACCGAATCACCAGCTGATTCTGTACAGCGTCTGCGCACCCCAGGTCTGTGAGGTCCAATGCAGCCCTCTCCACTGCTAGAATCAACTCTAACGTCTCTCGTGGCTGGTGGTTCTTTACAGCAGGTCGTGACTGAAGCTCCAACACGATCTCTTCTGCCGTTTGTGCTTTGTCACCATAACGGTTTTCTAATTCCCTGAAGACATCGTTTGCATCTCTGCAACGCAACAGTCTGAGTTCGCTTTTCACAGACTCACCTATACTGTCTAGCAAGTGAAGTTTCTTGCATTCCCTCGACCCCGTAGGTTCCGCTTGCGCCTGGATACTCTCCCATTCAGTCTTCCAGCGCCAATAGTCTCTCCTGTCCCCAGAGAACTTAGGCAAACTTATGGGTGTGAGTCTTATTTTAGGTCGAACCCACTGAGATCTGTTATCCCCACCGGCGTATGAACCAGGGCTTCCATATGGCATGCTACTACCTTGTCCCATGCTGAGATCGACAGGCGGAGCGGTACGAACACTCAACAATTGTGGCGTGCTGGCAAGGGTTGGAGGTAGGGCGAAACTGACACCAAGTCCACCATCAGACCGTCTTGACTGCAGGGTGGGCTGTAACGTCTGTTGGGGGGTACTGTGTGTGGTAGCTGTTACATAGCTGCTCTGAGGTCGACTAGTGACTGTATCATCTTGAGCAGCACAGGTAGAGATGCATGCTTTGCCTGTGGCCATGAATGAAGGAGAGCTCGTGACATATACGTTTCCCTTCCCATTAATGGACGGATTGACAACAGCAGGCCGGTTGTTAACAGGTGGAGTAGCAATAGCAAGGGTTACTGGTTGGGTAAAGGTGATGTTATCTGCAGCTGTAAGGCTGTCGATAGACGTTGTGACATGCTCACCGACCGCGTCATCGCCTCCCACATCTTCAACCTCTTCCTCTTCACCTCTGTTACCGTCGCCATCGTCTTTTAGTTCTGTACTGTTCCTCTTCATGACCTCATTTTCGCGTTGGTATGTCCACCCATCCATCAGTTGCTCCTTGTCCTCCCTCAATGATAAAAAGAGCATCCATTTATCCTTTCCATGTGGCCGATAGTCTCTCCAAGTGTATACAGCCTCCCTGAGTTCATGGAGTTTCCTATCTAGTTTACCACTTTCGACCCCTTGCTGAGTCCATGGCACTACTTTACTTTCCCCGAGCACCTCAGCCCGAGCAAAAGCAGACTTGAACTGTTTTACAAGAGCGTCTATGTCCGGCGCTGCAAACTTGGACCACAGCAATTCCATGATTTTACTCTCAGCTTCAAGGAACCTTTGCTCACTGGCATCTCTCCTCGCCAGGGCGTCCCGCGACTCACTGTCCTCACCCGTAGGGTCTATCTGGCTCTGTGCGTCTACATATTCATTACTAACATCGAGGAGTTTGTCATAATCATCCTTCAATCTTGCTAACTCTTCTGACAACTCAACTTCACGTAAACGGCCAGCACTGACATCAAGGCGGTTTATTCGTGTTGTAAAGTTTCGTTGCGCATTTGAGCGTTTCCGCTTTAAACTCTCTAGATCTGGTTTATCATCTGCCATTTTTCTTTTCCTTTTAATTTTTCCGGTGAACAGAATCTCTAAAATCACCTTTTAGCAAAAAGAATCGTTCAAAAGAATCGACTCGTCCGCGAACAACACAGACGTCTTTGTCAGCTGTTATGGCTGGTAGCGGAGCTGTTCACAAAGTCACTTTATCAGCCCAGCAGCTATTATTATTATCCACCCAGTCTTACTCACAGTTGTGGAAGATATTCAGCCCTTTAACGGCTCCGTTAGCCCTTGGTTTCGGCTCATCCGTTGTAATTGTGTTGTTGACGGCCGCTTCTATCCCCAGAATCCGGGTCTCCGATCACGGCGCCGGTCATCAACGACAGCTCTCCTCCGCTCGGGGTCCGTGTTCTCTCCAGCACGGCTCCGACGGCGGTTTATAACTGTCCAGTTCTCTACTAAGCTACCTGCTATAGCTCAATAAACTCCCCACTGGAAGGGTTTCAGGACAAGCACGGCGGATACAACTCGAGTCGCTTTATAAGCTTTTATTGTGCACACATACACAATAACCATCCAGAAACTAGATAGCCTAATGCTACCGCTACGCTAGCCTGTTAGCTATCTGGTAGGTTAGTTGGGTTAGGTTATAAACCTGCAATGAAAACATAAAAAAAAACATTCACCAGAATTAACTAATGAAGTTACACAATCATGTGATATCAATCTTTTCGATCTGTATTACTACCAATGCCAGTTTATAGTCACTCACCGGCAAGGCGTACCAGTCCTGACCATCAATTAAATGAAAATGAAACTTAAAGGCGACGCGCTAGCACACTGTGTCTAATTAAGCATATACAGACACACAGTGAGGAGACCAGGAATAATAATAAAACAAACTTGTAACCTAGTAAGATTATAACATATATGAAATATAACATAAATATGCCTGCTTTTGAAATAAGGCGGTAAATGTACACAATTATACCCCAGAACATAATAACATCCATCACTTGTTATATATATATATATATATATATATATATATATTAATAGTTACCCCTACTGGAAAGTTCTACAGTGTAAAAAACTTTGAAATTGTAAAATATAAATTTAAAATATAGCTGCAAGCAGCGATTACCGGGGTTCATGCACTTGAAGGCCTTTAAGGTGGTATGCTTTTAGGGTCTAGGCCAACCTGGATGTATGTTTGACAATAAAACACATCCAAAATGGAGAATAGGCTCACAGACACACACACACACACACACACAGTGAAATGAAATGATTAAACTAGTATTTTAATACTCAATAAGCATGCTTACACACACACACACACACAGACATACATGCACACACATTTTGTTGCAGATATTTGAAATCATAATATATGAAGATCTAGTGTTTTTTTTTTGTTTTGTTTTGTTTTTTTACAAATTTGAGGCCATTTACCATGGAAATCTTTTTGTTTTGAAGCATTTTTAACTGTTATAGCGCCACCTATGGTCCGATCTCCATGAAACTTTGCATGCTTATTAAGAGTCATCAGTCACATGTTTTCACCAAGTTTCGTAAAGTTTTGAGTTTTACTTTAGGTTTTATAAGCTTTTGGGTATATGTGGTCATGCCCCTTTTGTAAATGACCCCGTTATAGATAACCAAAGGGCAAAATTCAACATTTTTTTGATAATTATTGATCTAGAGAGTCCAGAGAATATTACTGCAGTGGTTTTATCGAGATTGAGTAAAAAACCTAGGACTAGTTTGCAAAAGTAAGTTTTTAACATATTTGTGAATATTTAGTGAACGATTTGATTGACAGCATTAGTCCTAGAGGTAAAGTTGCTCAGAATGAGGAGATCTATCATATGATATGAAGATCATGTGTTTGTGTGAATATATGAACATGTTATACAATTTGAGGTCATTCTATACAGAAATATTGTGGTTTTGAGGACTTTTTAACTGTTATAGCACCACCTATGGTTCGATCTCTATGAAACTTTGTATGTTTGTTAAAAGTCCTCTGACACATGTTTTCACCAAGTTTCGTAAAGTTTTGAGTTTTCGTTTAGGTTTTATAGGCTATTTTGTGTATATTTGGCCACACCCCTTTTCTAAATGACCTCGTTATAGCTAACCAAATTACAAAATTCAACATTTCAATTTTCAAGCTGATCAGACCAACGGTTGCCTTGTTATAGCTGTTTATATATTTTTTCAGTCTTATAGCGCCACCAAGTGGCAGAGCGTTAGCATAGATGCTTTTTGGCGTACTGTTTTGCGTGAAAATAAAAATTTCAACTTTTTTTTGATAATAGGTTGTTTGCATTCACGTGATTCTGATGATGCGCGAAATGCAGCTGGAGGGCAGGAAGAGATTTTTCCCCATAGGAATCAGTAGCAGAAACTCAAGATGCCCATGTTTTGCATTGTTTATGAATGCTCAAATCGGTCAAACCGAGAAAACACAAGGAGTTTTTATCGTGTACGAAAATGTGTTGTTCATAAGGGAGGAAAAGTCAAGAAATTGACTGAAAAACACAGGAAAAAGTGGCTTGTAAACCTGCGTCTGCAGTCGGGAGGAGCTGAGTCGGATAATACTCGTGTGTGCAAATGGTTAATATAAGATATAATAATATATTGTGATATTAATAAAGACATATATAAATAGATACAAGGTGACACAGTCCGAATTCACTCAATGCTAAACGCCACACGTAGACACGATGTAAATAAGATATTATTTGCAGTTCAGAGAGCTTCACTGATTATAAAGGAACCGTGAGATTGCGATAAATTGAAGTGAGTGACAGCTTTTTAGTGATTACATGGACGAGCTATTTGCTCATTTTCTAGGCGGGATTCACGGGATTCACTTTCGAAATAGCTTGTTTGCAATCAGGATAAGTTGCTTAGCCTATATCCACCGCCTCAATGGCATGCAAGTATTTCAATTTAGTTTAAAAATCGCTCCTCTTTATAACATAAAGTCAATTTCTTGACTTATACTCCCTTATGAACAACACATTTTCGTACATTATAAAAACTCCTTGTGTTTTCTCGGTTTGACCGATTTGAGCATTCATAAACAACGCAAAACACGGGCATCTTGAGTTTCTGCTACTGATTCCTATGGGGACAAATCTCTTCCTGCCCTCCAGCTGCATTTCGCGCCACAGCAATGACGTCATGTGCAAACAACCTATTATTGATATTCAGCGTCGATATTTCTGCTGTGGTTTGGTTCCGATCGGGCGAAAAACCTAGGGCGAAAAATGTCTGAAATTTTATTTTTTTTGCGCTATAGCGCCCCCTTTAGTCCGATTGGGGCGAGTCTTTGGATCTGAGTAGCGAGCAATACTACTACGTTCTGACCAAGTTTCAGCTCTCTAGGCCTTACAGTTTGGGCTACACGATCAGTTTTACCGGAGAATAATAATAATAAAAAAAAAACCCTGCTTGAACCCCTAAAAATAACACTAATCCGTAAGACCTGTTATGGTACCAGTATGTAATACTGGTTCCAATATCCCAATAATCTCTCATTCAAATATTCTGTCCAATAGTATGAGAAAATCATGGATATTGTAGATTAATAGTGGTAAATTGGATGCTGGTGGTACAAAGTAATATGTAACTGAATGGCTAGTTCTGACATGAACAGTAGACAGAAAATGCACAGTTTTAAAGCAGCTGATCCAGAGGTACAGCTGAGCCCTCTAGAGGCAAACAAATGTATGACTGCAACTGGCTAGCTAATTTTTCTCTTTCTTACTCAAATCTCAAACCTATCTCTCTGCTCTCACTGGCCTGTTAAAGATGTGGGCCACCAAATGTCTAATAACCAGCAAACTGTAACCCATAACCCCTTGCACTACTCCTAGAGGCTACATCATTGCAGAGGAAAGGAAGTAGATCTAATGACCATCTGTAAGAATTATGTGACTCCACCAATCAGAATATCAATCCAAGCCCTTCCTGAAGGCTACTGCCATTTGGGCTATAAAAATGATTGGATGTTCATGGCAAATTGACTCACAAATGTGAGTTACCAGTAATAATAGCTACTGAATAAAATATAATGTATTGCGAGTTATTTATTGCATTGGTTTGAATGTGTGAAGCATCCGTCTGTGTTTTATCTTCATATAAGTCTCATTCTACTGCTGGTGGAAGCAAAGAGAAGTTTGTTTATACTGCAAATATTCTAGCAAATTATTAGGAAGAAATTCTAGATGACTGTGGTGATGTAAAAAGCATATGATGAATTGTAATAATTTTAAAGTTGTTATCTGCAGTGAAGGAAATCAATATTCTTGGGCCGTGGGCTGCTTAATGTGAGTATTGTACATTAGGCTTTTCTGTAATGATCAAATCGAACTGTCTCGATTCAGCCAGCCTTGAAAACCCAGCACTTGTCATTTTTTCCGCAGAAATATAGTTCATAGGGTAATTCACAGGGTATTCCAAAACGAACCCCCATCTTATTTTCTAAATGAGAACATTTCTAGAGGAGCATGTAAAACATCTATTTTAATCAGACAGGAAACACTTGTTTTCAGTCTTACACAGGTGCTTTGTTATTGTCTCATTAAGTGCCTCACAACAGAAGACACATAGCATAGCTGATTTTTGACTTTTGCCCCATCTTCTGCCTAACTAAAAGACATAAACAGAGACATCTGTTATAACAAATGAGGATGTGGAAGTGAGGGGCATGTTACACGGTGGGCACTGTGTCACAGAAATGAAGGAATTGAACTGTGATGTGACTCATAGTCATGTAAAGTCCCTTCACAGGAAAATAGGCCAGGCTGAATGAAAGAGTGCTTTAAAGTCCCTTATGTCTGATTGTTCCAAGCTGTCTGTGACAAGAATATGTGTCCCCGAACTCTTAAATGATTTATTAACTGCATTAAATGTGTGCTTACTGACTCTTTTCTTCAATATAACTATATGTGCATGCAGAATTTGTACATTATCACTGCTAATTTGTTTTATTTACTCATTTTAGGTCTTTTGGAGTGGGTGGGCACAGATTGGTCTTCCACTGTGGCTGTCTCTGGTGTTTGCTACCACCAGGATGCGATGGCAGGTGTGTGGAACGGGCTTTTCTTGTCTGGAATCTCAAGAGCACTATGTCTCTGGCATTTATATGCAGAAAATAGGACAGATGGATGTCTGAGCTTCCCAGTATAACAGAGCCAGTTGTCTCAGCCCATGTGAAACAGCAACAGAGATGCTCATGTCCTGCCAGCCCATGAATCATTGATTAATGTTTCATATGCACCACGTTTAACAGTTACAAATATGAATCCACCCAAAAATGGTTTTTAATAAGCAGTCTTGATTCGAATCAGAGCCCTATTTCAAACATTTGCTTTGTTGTGATTGTCTCCCATGTGTTATGCTTGGCACCACTGCACTGCTGGCAACAAAACATCTATCGCCAGACGAAAGTGTTGCTAGTAATAGCTAAAAATGCCAAAAATGAGAAAAGACAGTGGAGAATGTAACAGAGATTGAAGCAGTTTTTATTTTAATGGGCAGAAACTATCTAAATGTTATTACCTCAAACACTGTTCTTATAGAAATTACATATTATATAATATTATAGTATGTTTAGTTATTTGTATATACATTTATTATACTAACATATACATTTATATATTAGTTATATATTATAATTATTAGTTTTATATTGCATATAAAGAGTTCATTTGCAAAAACAGATAACTCCGTTTTTAACAATTTTCAAAAATCATGTTTTTTCATTGTGCATTCCAATTAATCTCAATCAAACTGCAGTTGGGTTATTTTGATTAGGTAAAAAACATAAATAAATAACTAAAAAATACAGCTAACTAACACAATGAAACACAATAAACATGATAACATAATAAAAAACATGATTTTTGAAATTTTTTAAAAACGGAGTTAATCTGTTTTTGCAAATAAACTCTTCATATATTTATATATATTAGGCACCTAATAATCTTGATTAACTTCTATCGTTTTTTCTTCCTGAGTCTCATTCTGTGTAATAATAACAGAAAGTCTGCCATCTAGCGGTGGAACATCAGAAATTGAGTTGCCTCGTTTATTAACCACTTTTTGTGCTTAAGTACTTTTTGACCATTAATAATACGCTCTTTAGCTGTGCAAGTATGTAGATCCACATATTATGTCTGCTATATTGCCATTGTCCTTTGAACCTTGTATTGTTTGACCCATGATAAGGACCACAGAGTTCAAAACTCAGATTAGTGTATCAACACTGGCCTCAGAATGATTTAAATGATGATTACATTTTTTTGTCTGTAGGCTATATTGATGACTTTTAGCTTGACCTGCCAGCTATTGTGATTTCACAAAAGTCGGTTTATTCAACTTCTTTAGTAGGCATATACTGTTGCACATATTACTGGAAAAGCTTTAAAAATCTGTTCTCTGATATTTCCCCTCCAACTTGTAAATATCTAGCATTTTTCCCCAACTCAGAATAGAATTTTGACACGCTGTGATTTTTAATGTGCAATAAACTATTCATTTAAAATTATTATTGGGATACATGTATAAACTATACCTATAACTTGTTTTTTTTGTTTGTTTGTTTTGTTTTTTCGGAGAAATAAAGTATACGTCCTCCACACCTTAACATCTTGGAATAAACCCGGACTACAGAAATATTGAAGGATGTGTTAAGCATTCATGTAGGCTACACGGGGAAACCGTCTCAAAGTTTTACCAGGGAACCACAAGGTGGCACTGTGACACAGGAACCAGCCTTATTCTGGATTTTTTTATTTATTTATTTTATTTTATTTTATTTTTTTTATTATTTTTTTTTTTTTTTTGGTTTGTCCACTTTGTTTTGAGAGCTGGAGAAGATATAAGAAGATCTTTGCGTGTATGCTTGTGCACCATTCTTATATGATCTGCAAGTAAACTTTAGTTCTCTTAATATAGCATATGAAAGCTATTCAGCTTGTTTATTGCTACTTTCCACAGACAACTATAAAACAAATATTCCTTATGATTATAGAGAACCTGTCAAAAAGCACTCCTAATTGCTGCTTGGTAAATAACTAAAATTAGTACGACTGGCACATTCAATGAAAACTGGATCCTGTGTGTGTGTGTTTGTGAGACCTTAATATGTGGATTGTGGCCTGTGCCCCATCTTCTTTGCTGTATCCAGCAATTAAAATCAAATCTTAATTTTTTATTCTAATGACCAAAATATAATGTTTAGCTATGTCCCCCTTTTTGTATGCACCCTGCTACTTAAATTTAATTTAACTGATAATATAAGCACCATTCTATACCCGCTGAGCTACAGGAATTCTGTCATAGCTTTTTATTATTATAAAAAAATATGCTCTAGATAACAAAGTTGCAAAAATAACAAACCATATAGAAAATTAATATAAAATACAATTTAGTTTGAACTACTGACAATCATAATTTGAACATTAAGCAGCTCCTTTCAGTGACTTTTTGTTTTAAAAAGTTACAAATGTATTTTTAAGAGTTTTAGGTCTTTTGTGCAATATTCATGGAAAGTGCTATCAAAATATGATTCAAAACATTTTCTTTATCTCTAAGTTGATTCAACACATGCAAATCAGAAAACCTTCACCACACATCAAGAAAATTATTTTTCGTCTCTCTTTTGATTCAGTTCAGCATGTGTATGAGAGGTCTCTAGTGTGTTGCTGCACAAGGACAAGGCCCCATTCACAGCACATAGCAGATTAACTGTGAAAACAGAGCCACAAATGCATCATTTCAAGGCTGTTTAAACAGGAGTCTCATCTTAAATCAGAGCTGAAACAACAGTGTTTGACACTCATTGAAGAGGTTGTCCTCTTAGGTTTTTAAGGGACTATGAAAGAGATTATTTAGATTTTTACAAATAAAGATAACTGGCGACCAGCCGAGATGACCTTGATTTTTAGGACATCTTGAACGGTACATAAATTATAGGAAAGTTTTAGTGATGTCAGGCATAATACTGGTTCTGATTCTCTTTCATTTCTTAAAATGACATTTAAATGCATTGTATGTGCAGACCTTGTCTTTTGGAAGAACTGCAGAGTGAGCCGTGCTACCAGTTTTTACCATTTTCTTCCCCTAAAAAAACCTAAAAAAAATACCTTAAAAGCTTAAAATACCTGCACATCACAGCAGCCTGTCAAGTGTGAGCCATGCTTTAGTTTATCCAAATAAACCTAGGCAAACTCGTTCTAACAAAAATAAATGAATTGAGTTTAAAGGTAACAGTATTTGGAGAGTGACTGGTGGAACCAGGCGATTACATATTTCACAGGCACTGATATGACAAGCACAATAATAGAGGTGAATTAATTTCCATTTATTTGCCAGCTTATTGTGTTTGATAAAATGAATCTTTCCAGCAAATAGGCTCTAAGTCAGATGTTGTGTTCAAAGGTGAATTTATGGGTAGGCAGCTGCTCCATTATGGCCCCTGTCAGCTCTCTCTCGCTCTTCCTCCGTCTCTGGCACTCTCACGTTATTGCTTTCTCATGTGTCGAAGCTGAATTTCCCCCTTCTGAGCTGCTCATGAAGGCATTAATTGGATAAGGGAACACAAATCAATACCCGGCAATGATCTTGGTCATATATATTAATCAAAGCTAGATTTCTCAGTTCAGACATCTCCACAGGATGATTACAAGTCTGTGGAGGCACGAAATTCTCGTCTGTGTAATAACAAAAGCATCCAGCTGTCAATGGAAGAAGTCATTTAGAAATGTTAATTATCTAGTAAGGCATGCATCGAGAGCTCCGGTTGCACTTTGGTTTGCTTTCCAATATCTTGGGTGTAATTTCTTTTCCGTATATTTTACCTCATAATCCCATGTTTACTGCCTGCAGCCTTTATTTATAATTCAGCACAGATTCTCACTTCTAAGTTTGCAGATGTCAGAAGCTCGGCAGGGGCTCCCCCTCGCTCGCTCGTGGTCTCTTGTGTTTATGCATTGAGCTCACAAACAAACACTGGTTGGTAGGAGGATAATTTCAACTTTTACCCCCCTCCTTTCAACGCTGCACATCAAATATTGATTTTTTTTTCCTCCCTACTTCAGCTGCTGGATGTGAAACGTTGATCGTCTGTGCTTTCCTTAGAGTGGCTGATAAAAGTAATGGGTAGTTGGGTTGGACTGAACCAGACCCCTCCCTTTACTGTTTCCTCTCATCTGGATGGCCTTTGAAAACTTGATCCAAACAAAAATGTAATAATTGATGTTTGGTGGAGGCTGTGAAACTGGGAGCTGCTTGGCTTCGGTTCTAAGTGGCTGCTGAGATTTTTAGGGTATGTAAATTTAGGTTGAGTTATTGCCTGGCTGCACTGAGCCAGGGGTAGCAGGCCTCTCTCTGCTGCTATTATCATTCATTTCCATCACTGGTACGATAGGGGAAATGCTGGGCAAAAAACATTTAGATCAGCTACATTATGTCTGGCCCACTGAAGGACCATTTTCCCTGGTCTGCTCTGTGGAAAGCAAACAGTTTCTGCTTCTTAAAAAAAAAAAAAAAACTATGGCACAGTGAGTATGATTATGGAGTTTGGACCTCGCGTTTTCAAACCAGGGGCTGCAGGAGGGACCTTGGAAAATAGATATATTTTTAAATATATAAATTTTATATACACACTATATACCATTTGGAAGATTGTGGTCAATGTGATTATAATTTTTTTTAAAGAGATTAATATGTTTACCTAGCGAGTATTCATTAAATTGATGATAAGTGACAGTAAACACGTTTATAATATTATAAAAAAGTTATATTTAAATTTCTCAAGAGTTATTTTTAAATTTTTAGAAAAATATATTAATCAGCGCAACTGTTTTCAGCTGTGATAACTTACGAGCAGCAAATCAGCCTATGAGAATGATTTGTGAACGATCATGTGACAGTAAAGACTGGAGTAATGGCTGCAGAAAATTCAGCTTTGCCGTCACAGGAATGTTTTTTTTTTTTCAAATTACATTTAAAAAAATCTTAAAACAGAGCATTACCATTTTGACTATATTTTTGATAAAATAAAATGCAGCCTTAATCATTAAAGACTTCTTTCAAAAAAAAAAAAAAAAATCCTCAATTTTTTTTATAATTTAGTGTATATTTTTAAATGAAATAACAAAGTAAATATTTTAGGCCTGTCAGAATGATTTGAAATCATATTTAGTGTGAAATGTTTGTCTATATCTACTGTTACTGTAATAGTAATGTATACTGTCAACATAAAAATAGACATTTATCAGATATACAATTATTTAATATTGCAAACAATAGCTTTTATATTTTAGTTTGAAAACCAGACCATTTCAGCTGTCTCATGAACTTTGAATTGTTGTGCCATTCGGCCATTATGCGAGCAGAACATCCCTGTTCATTTCACAGGTTGTGCTGATTTAGTCTTCTCTGCTCCTTAATGAAAGCACTCCATCACACTTTTTCAAGTCCTGGCTTGACACATTCTCCTCCACTGTGCTTGTTGTGTTCCAGCCAACATGTGCTGGCAGATGCACCGATACAGCTCCGAAATGAGGGAGAGAGCCATCTCCTTCCTTTATTGCCCTGCCATTCCAGCTTCTCCACCCGTGGAAGTGAAGCGCACCCATTTCTCTGACTCGGCAGAGCTGACCATTGTCATTTCCCAGCCTGCGTCCGAAGGGCCATGAAAAGCCTGTGAGGTCTGGGTAATAACCTTTAGAAAGGCTGTGATTGCACTTCCATTCTCCACAGAGACCCGGGGCCATAACCATCAAGACGGACTAGCGAATGGGAGTGAATGGCGATGAAGATGGGGGTTTGTTCCAAGAGGGGAGATTAAAGAATATAGCTAAGGGGTTTATGTGTACGTGTGAATGTTTGTGAGGTCCTGGCTCTATTTAGACCCTGGTGGTGGTACCTGAAGCCATTAGTGACAGTTTCTCTGGGGCTGGGATTAGCCGTCCGGTGTAGAAACTGCTGACAGGTGCAAAGAGAAAAGAAAAGATTGAAAAAACGGAGATAGAGAGAGATCTAATCCTAATGGACCGGCACAGACTCTCAACTCCTCTAATATCGTAAAGGAAAGTAAACATTAAATGGGCTATAGCTCCCACCTGGACCAACTAACAGGAGCCGCGGCTCCCCAGCACTGATAACTCCTCACCTTGACAGAAGCCAGACACAGGCTCTCCTAAAGGAGCTGCTCTGTGTCACATCTCAAGCACTTTAAAATCAATGAGAGCAGCTAATAGTATTAAAACACTGCAATAAAGCTTTGTTTTGCCAGCTTGTTAGTTACCCCTAGAGGGCAATGAAGGCATACAATATTAAACTACATTGTCATAGATCTAATGCAGAGGGAATTTACTTATTACTATGGCTTCAAGTCATTCCATAAGCCTAGTGATGTCTTATATATTTGGCAATACACACGTAATCCCTAAAGTTTTTCTTCTAAAAAAGTTTGCCCAGTCTTAGAAGAGACTGTTGACCTCACGAAGGTTAAACGCTGTAATTTGCAGTCGAATGGTTGTCATTCGGCTGGATATGGCTCATGTAGCTGGTTGGTGTATTATTTCTAGCCTGGGAGAGAAGGCCACTGATCGGTGCTTTATTGTAGTGTGTGACTAAGTGGGTGGGTTGAGACTGCACAGTTAATGGGTTTATAGAATCCATGTACCATGGCCAATGCTCCCCTTGCTTCGGTGCCAGATGAGTGCATTGGCACAAAAATAGCCTGAAAGCAAATAAAACAGGGGATTATTTTAGCAGCACTCAAATTAAGTTAAAAATAAGTACTGTAATATATGTAAATTAAATAATTAAAATAAAAAAAATTAAATAAAAATAAAAAAAATGTAAAAATAAAATTAAATAAATTCTATTAAATAACTACAATACATGCATATGTAAGATAATATATTTTCATACATTCATATTGTAAGCATGTGTACATGTGATAGTGAACAAGCAAACTGTTTTCTGAATTTTATTTTAGTGTGGACATGGTGCAATTCCAATTTTATCCTCAAAGTGGTGCTGTAACATAACAATCAATCTATTAAAGAGATAAAGACCATAATTGTTTCATGTGCAATAATATGTATGAATCCCTGTAATTCACTATTTAGTGGCATTTTATGCTACTTCTCCCCAACTGATAAAAAAAACGTAATTAGTAATGGACATGAATCTACTGTTTGTGTTGCTAGTATATCTGGATTTGACAATATGGACTTGGCAACGTATGAAATCAGCATGGAGTTAATGCACTCCCTGCTGTTATTGTTTTTCCGCAAATATTGAAGCCTGTGAAATAAACTGTGATAATATACTGTCATGTGAATGGATTTTGCGTTACATCGAAAAATTAACACTCATCTTCTCATGAATTGTGGTTTTTCACACTTACGTATACGTTCAATTGGGCTAGTGTTATTTTTTCACTTGTGTTTTATAGGTTGCATCACTCACAAAATGGTTTTACAGTGAAGAAAGAACAGTTTTTCTCCTCTGTCTTGTAGTGAGATACTTACATTGAATTATACAGACAGAGATCAATGTCATGATCAATAAATTCTCCTATCTGTGACCGGTTAGAATAGGTGTGCAAGGGTAGCAGTGTAGGAGGAAAGTCTAAACTCTGTAATGGTCCTGTGATAAATTGTTTTCTACCAGCACTTGCGCAGCCAGACACACCTGTCTCCGAATCCCTCTGAGACACACAATCTGCACAACCTATTAACCAAGTAAAAATACTTTTAAAGATGCAGTATTTCAGATTGACACACTTGAATTAATGACTGTTACATTCCTCAACAGAGTCTGACTTAGCTTGAGTTTTCTAGAACAATGCCACATAGCTATTTGGCTACTGTTTAACATTATGCAATAGCCCACAGCCTAAAAGGAAGGTCATTTCAGAGGAAGAGCAATTTCTGCAGTTTTACTCATAAATAAATGAATAGCACTTTTGTAAAATGTTTAAAATCAAGTACACTCATGTGGAAGAATCCAGTCGTATCAGTGGTCTAATAAAAAAATATTTTTTTTATTTTATTTTGTCTCATGATGGTGAAAATAAATACATTTTGGCCATTTTGAGATCACATAACCAGCCCAATACCACCTTACATACCATAATTCATACACAGCTAGCACACAGATATAAAATAGTGATATTTTCCACATTCCACATCCCTATATTGGTATATTTGTTGTTGTAACACCCAACAAAAACAAAAAGCCCTTGACAGAATCGGTTTTACAAAGCTCATGAGTTTTCTCAGACAACTGGAGCCAAAACAGTAAGAGAAAGAGCGAATAGCGTAATAGCAGTATCTGCAAATCAATACCTACAGTGGTGATAGTCTATGTTATCAGATAACTCCCAAGCCATCTGTGGACTACTGAAAGCTAACTTTGTCCAGCTTCCAGGGAAGTTTCATTCACTGCAGTGGATTGGTTTAACAGGCATTATTGTGAATGCAGGAAGCATCATGAATGTAGGTGGGAGGTCACTGGAAGGGCCAGTCAGAGAGAGACAGCACTGTTCTGATGGGAAAAAAGTAAAAGAGAGGGGGCGAGAGACCCACAGAGAATGAGAGCGATGGGGAAAGAGTGAGACACTATCCACTGGAGGCTGGCCTTTCAGGGCAGTGGTTTTACTTCAGGATCCTGATTTTACATTGGACATCAAGCAGCGACCCAACACCAACACTGCATAGGCCAAACGATATGTTTTATTAAATTAATGGCATCAAGTCAGTGGCATCAAGTAACTTTTAAATGTCATTCACAGATTCATTCAAAAATGCTGATTCATTCAGGGATGAAACAAGTTACTGTATTTATGAATGTGTAACTTGAATAATCCATTCAACCATTTTGTTCAAAAGCATGACATGACAATGAAACACCGCTATTGAGTGTTGCAGTGGACCGTTTTCACAAGACAAGACGACAACATAGTTACTTGGTAAACATAAACCACTCCTAAAGATTTCTTCTACTACAATTTTATTTTCTTTGATTAGCAGTCTACCAATTAGAAGACCATTTAGAACATCAATTTGGATACTCGTAACATGAAATTAAATCAAAATCTTCAGGTACACATTGGAGCACTCTGCAGAGCAATTTGACAGAGCCTCATTATCTTGTTATTGCACAAATGAGAGTCGATCACTAATGCAATCAAATATATTCAGTCTGATTACTAACAGTAATTTCCGGCAAAGGCTTTTAGATCCACTTTCAAATACTCATTAATATTGAATCCCAGACTAAGGTATGATATTAAGGAGCCATGGATGAATTACAAAACCTGAGCAGTTCAAATAATCTTTAAAAGTCTTTAAAAGCATGTGTGAAAGTGTACTACTTTGGTCAGTTTAATGTGCAGTACACTGGATTATACAGGAAGATAGAGAGAGTTGAAGTGTCAGCAGTCTCTGTGCTGTTTTTCCTGTTGATCACTTCTCTTAAATCAAGAGCCCATCTGCCCTTCCTGTTCATGTCTTTCTTTACTGCTTTGAAATCTTTTGAAAATGTGAAGGTGGAAATCTATTGATTTTTTAAATCTTTGATTCAAAGATCACCAAAGAAAAACTGGTGTCACTTTACAATACAACTCCATTTCTTAACATTAGATAAGTACATTTGTTAACATAATCTAAAATTTGTTAACATAAAGAAATGCTTCTAAAACATTTATTAATTTAGTTTAATTTATGTTAATTTCAACTTTTACTAATACATTAATAAAATCTAAATTTTTGTCTGTTAAAATTATTTTATGGTCCTGAGCTAACATGAATTAACAATGAACAGTTGTATTTTTTAATAATTAACATTAACAAAGATGAATAAATACTGTAACTGTCATGAATCTGGTTCATGGACTTACATCTGCTTGAGTCTCGTCACGCCTTAGCTGATCTTCCAGAGTCTCGTCACGTCTCAGCTGATCTTCCAGAGTCTCGTCACGTCACAGCTGATCTTCCAGAGTCTCGTCACGTCTCCGCTGATCTTCCAGAGTCTGGTCACGTCTCCGCTGATCTTCCAGAGTCTCGTCACGTCTCAGCTGATCTCCCATTATCACGTCACATCACAGCTGATCGCCAAGAGACTTGTCATGTCCTGTCTGTTGCACCCAGATCGTCAAGGTCAGTCTTTCAGTATCCCAGTCTGATGTCTAGTGTGAGGGATGTACCTCTGGTGTCTGCACGCACAGCTGGCATCCCCAAACCCACTCACTCTAACCCTCCTGTTCTTTAACTAATTCCCCTGTCCGAAGTGCTTCCCATGATGGGAATCGCTTTATGTTGTGTTTGGGCTGCGTACACCACCACAGAACTGCCCAAGGTGGCGGCGTCCACTGAGATGTCTCCAGAGGTGGCGGCGTCCACTGAGATGTCTCCAGAGGTGGCGGCTGATGCTGCAGAACCTCTTGGGGTAGTGACGCTCGCTACTGTGTTCTCTGAGGTGAGGGCACCCGCTGCAGCTTCTCCAGAGGTGGCGGCACATGCTGTAAAACCTCCCATAGTGGTGGGGCTCGCTTCAGCTCCTTGTATGGTGGTGGCGCCCAGCAATGTTCTTTCAGCCTGTTGTGTTGCGTTCGAAGAGACTGTTACTGCTGTAGAACCTCCAGAGGTGGCGGCTACCGCTGCAGAACCTCCGGAGGTGTCAGTGGTATCCACTCACCAACTCTCGTCCTGTCCTATCACGGCTATTGAGGCCACCTATGAACCCTCGTCCTTTCCTGTCACGACTATGGAGGCCGCCTGTGAAATCTCTGCCTGTCCTATCACGGCTATGGAGGCCGTCAGTGAACTCTTGCTTTGCTCTGAACTGGCTGATGAGGCCATCTCCGAACTCTCGTCCTGTTCTGAATCAGCCATGGAAGCTGATTGTGATCTGTCTGTCCGTCTAGATGCTGATTTTGAACTCTCTGTCTTGCCCGTTTCTGTCAGTCTGTCTGATCATGAACTGTCAGTCTGTCCAGGATCAACCTATGAATCAGTTTTTGAATTGTCTGTCTGTCCCATTTTCCCCAATGAGTCTAATGTTGAACCGTCTGTCTGTCCAGTTCCAAAAAAGAAACATGTTATCTGCCCCATTAGTCTAGTTGTGAGCCCAGAAACTATAGATGCACTCCATGTTTATCCCATTAACGTTGTCACTGCCATAGAGACCATTCATGAACTGTCTGCTTGTTCTGTTTCTCTAAATGTGTCTGAACTGTCTGTCTTGCCAGTCTTAGTTAGGGAGTCTTCCTGTCCAGTTCCAGTCAATGAGTCAAATTTTGACCTGTCTGTCTGTCCAGTTTCTGTCAATGAGTCAGAATTTGAACTGTCTTCCTGTCCAGTCCCAGTCAATGAGTCAAATTTTGAACTGTCTGTCTGTCCAGTTTCTGTCAATGAGCCAGAATTTGAACTGTCTTCCTGTCCAGTCCCAGTCAACGAGTCAAATTTTGAACTGTCTGTCTGTGAGTCAGAATTTGAACTGTCTTCCTGTCCAGTTCCAGTCAATGAGTCAAATTTTGAACTGTCTGCCTGCTCAGTTGTCACTAGGGAAAATATTTATCCAATCTTTGCTGTGGGTTCCTGATCAGCCTGTTCCGCCATGGTGTTCTCCTGATCAGTTGTGGTGCACTCCTGATCCACCGTGGTGCTCTCCTGATCCGTCGTGGTACTCTCCTGATCCGCCGTGGAGGTGTTCTGCTCTGTCTGCTCCGCACTGGTGGGCTCCTGCTCTGTCTGCTCCACCGTGGAGGTCTTCTGCCCTGTCTGCTCTGCCCTGGTGGGCTCCTGCTCCATCTGCTCCACCCTGGTAGGATCCTGCTCCGTCTGCTCCGCCCTGGTGGGCTCCTGTTCTGTCTGCTCCACCCTGGTGGCCTCCGGCTCTGTCTGTTCCGCCCTGGTTTGCTCCTGCTCCGTCTGCTCCGCTGTGGTGGTCTTCTGCTCCACCGTGGTGGTCTTCTGTCCTGCTCTGGTGGTCTTCTGCTCTGCCGTGGTGGCCTTCTGTCCTGCTCTGGTGGTCTTCTGCTCCTCCGTGGGGATCCTCGGACCCGTCTGCTCTGCTATGGTGGTCCTCAGCTCCATCATGGTCCCCTGTTTTGCCGGTCCTGCCTCAGTCCCAAGGTCTTACACCTTTACATGGACCTGGCCCTCCGTCCCTCCCCCTGGACGGATGAATCTGGTCCATGGACTTACATCTGCTTGCCACCAGAGGTCACTCTTCCGTCACATTGACTCTCACACTACACAGACTGTTACATGTCACTCCGGACTACATTTCCCAGCAGCCATTTCACTAATCACACGCTCACACCTGAGACCCATCACACAATCACACACCCTACGTAAGCTTTGGACTTCCTCGTTCTAATCACCGAGTATTGTTCTGCGTTTATCACTCTCCTAGTGTTAGCTGCGATACGGAGCCAGTTTCTAGTTTTCATAGTCTAGTCTTAGTCTTGCCTTGCCTGTTTCTCGTGTTCTGATTCTAGCCTGTGTTTCTTGGATTTACCCTTGTCTCGCCGTTCGGACTCTGTTTATGCCTCGCCTGGACTACTGCTCATGTTTCTGGATTAACCCTCTTGTCAAGCCCTCTGGATATTGTTCGCCGATCGAAGACCACACCTGTTTATTTGAGTACTCATCTGTCTGGTCCTCAATATACCTGTTTGCCATTTGTTCGACCCTGCCTGTGTTTTGACCATGTCTATTAATAAACGCTTGCATATGGATCCGCATGTCTCTCATCTCAGTCGCCCTGTTACAGTAACAAATGTATTGCTTGTTATTAGTTCATATTAGTCAATGCATTAATGTTAACAAATTAGACTTTATTGTAAAGTGTTACAAAAAATTATAAATAAACATAATTTATATTCTTTGCCTTCTGTTCTTCTTTTATGAAACTTTGGGAAGTTCAATGCTCACTTTACAGTATACCAATTTCTCTGCGTTACATTTGCCAAAAAGTAATCTTTCTCATGCATATAGTAATTTTGTTTAGACCTTAGGAGTATTTTCTGTGTGTAATTTACCTCATATGAATGCATGGAGTGGTTCAACTAGACACAGTATTGTAGTAAATATTTACACATATCTTCTCTCTGAAATCTATAGCAGGAAACTGCTGTAGAAAAAATCCAGCTGTTTCCTGTTGTGTTGTGAACATATGGAAACTGTGCAAACCATATGCTTATCAACATGCGTTTATCAACATGTGTTTATCATTATATTACAGTAAATGATGTGTATGATTTGCTTCAGATCACATCTCTCCTATAGTCATTGGCAGTCTAGCAGACCTTCATTAAAAAAATAAATAAAACTTCTATACATTGTCTGAATAAAAGCTTTCAGAGATCAGAGCAGCAGAGAACTTAATGGGTCTTTTTGAAACATTTATCTCACTGTGGAAGCAGTGTCTTTCATTTAGGACATGGGTTTTCTGATTTGAATTGATGTCAATCTGAGGTCTTCGTCCCTCTGTGATCATGATCAGATGTATGAGATGAAAATCACTCATTCTTATTCTGTCCTTATGTGTCTATCTATCTATCTATCTATCTATCTATCTATCTATCTATCTATCTATCTATCTATCTATCTATCTATCTATCTATCTATCCATCCATCCATCCATCCATCCATCCATCCATCCATCCATCCATTCATCCATCCATCCATCCATCCATTCATCCAAGCAATCCAATCAAATAAACCAGACTGTTAAAGTTCAAACTCATTTTTATCTCTGTGCATTTAACCCCAATCCTCTATTAGCATGGCAATATAGTTACAAGATTGTGTTGATGTATTTTGCATGCATAGAGCGAATGTAGAGACAATATATTCATGGAACCCTGAAGCAATTTGCTTTTTTCTGTCTTAGAGACAAAAGCCTTCAGTAATCCACTTGGGCTCGTTCTTCAACACAGCTCTGTGGCAATACAGTGTGAACTACGAGGAGTGCACGGAGCATGTATTTCTGGAGAATGTCCATAAATGAAAACCATCCTCTGGTGCAACAAAAACTTTCTTAGCAACAATTATACAGACCCTAAATTTGCATTTTAATTAAAGCTTTTTGATTGCAATCATGTCAAGCATTAAGTGATTTCTAATTAAGAGGTGCACTGGTGCAGCTTTTGCCCAGGAAAATACAGTTTGAGTAGTTTTCTCAGTTCTACTTGTAAATAAATGCAGCAATGTTGCGTTTCCTCTGTAAGCTCCTCACAAAACAGAGACTAATGACTTCCACACCAAGCATGGTGAGATTTCACAAATTAGAAACAACAGCTGAGGCCTTTTCCCTGCACACCGTCTCATTGCATGATACACCGGAATTATAAGTTGCCACATATGTCCTATTTGCAAGCCTCAGGAAAATATAATAATTGTGTGAGGTGTGTCTGTGTAGCCTGCCAAGCTTTGTTGTGTTGAAATCTCTGTAAGTCAGGGCGTCCTGCTCAAACTGAGCACAACCTAAACAATAGGGTCATACAGTTTTCGGATGACAATTGTTTTCTGTTTTGTGATTTATGCAGCATGGGAGGAAACTCAGCTCCCTAGGAGGAGTTTTCCAACTTTAAGTTCTTTAAGGAACTATATTTTAACCATATGTGGTGTGTAAACAACATACTGTAACACCAACAATGCCCACAAACACTTGCAGCACTCCCAAATCCTTGTCATCAGCAGATTAAATTAGTTTTTTTTCTAAACATAAAACTTATTCCCAAAGCTCAAGAGGTGTTGTTTTCAGAAATTATGGATAATACCATCAGCGTGAGATGATGTAACACTTCTCTAAGAGGAGTTTCCTTTTTTAAGTACAATAATAAGTCTATATTTAGGCATGTTGACTGGCAAAGCAAAAGGAAATGTCATTTTACCGCATGAAGGAATCATGTAATTCAATAAATTCTAGCATATTTGCTATAATAATCCTTACTGCCAGTAGAAATAGTAGATTAATTTACAGTTTAGCGCTTAGCTGTAAATGGAATCTGCTGTTCAAATCTCTCTTCTCTGTCACGTGTACACGCTGCTCAAGGAAAAGTGGCCTAGAGGAGAATCCTTAAGTAGTCGGCTACCATGGCAACCCGTAGGCCTGATTCTTGCAGAGGTAAAGCACATAAATATCTGTAGGCAGTTGATTACGACATTATAAGGCGTTTCTTAAAGCTGATATTGTTGAGTCATACATGAGATGGCACGTGCTGACACTTCATACAAAAATGAACTGATATGAGTACTAATACAAAGTTAGCCTGTGAATGAGAGGCATAAAATATGGCCTGTGCAGTGCTCATGATTAATATTTCTCTCTTTCAATACAGGCTTTTCAGGTGGATTCTAGAATGGTGCTGAGAGGATCCAGGTAAGAAAGCATAATGAAAACCAGTAAACAACAAAAGCCTGTGTTTATGCAAGGCATGTTTAAAGGGAAACTTCACCCAAAAATGGACACTCCGTCATCATTTACTTCCAAACCAAACCTGTATGACTTTCTTTCTTCTACAAAAACATAAAAGAAGAAAATCGTGAGGAAGTTTTCAACTGTATTTTGAGGAATTATATTTTGAGGAATGTTTCAAATGTCATGGGTTCCGAAACAACACTGGACCACAGGATTTTCTGATGAATAGTAACTTCTTATACATTATGAGTAATTTTTGCCCTTTCTTATCCAGTATGAGTAAGTTGCATTGGTGATTAACATGGTAAATGGCTGACCATTTGTGGTGCTTAATGAACAAATGCCCACATATTAACACTCCCAAAACTTTGTTAACTCCACGCCTGTTTTTGCAAACACAAAACTAATTCCCACAACTCAGGCATTGTTGTTTCAGCAGTTAGTACCTTCAGCATCTGCATTGACAATTAATTTGTGAAAGAGCACCTAACTTTTCTAAATTCAGTGTATTGACCCACCTCCAATCTCTCTGAGCTTAGAAAATGGCCTCTTCTCAGTGCTGAATACGTAATGACAAATGGAGCCATTTACCTTAGAGTGAAGGGTTAAGTGTTTCTGAGGCATCTCCTTGGAAAGGTGAAATTCTAAAAAAGTTTGAAATGTCTGCTCACTGCAAATGTTGCAAGAGGTCCAGGTTTTTTCAGAAAGCCAGCCATTGGAGTCAATGGGTCTTCTATGAAGTATGATGGAAAGGCAATAAATAATGTAGCACCATATTTCTTTTTATCTCCCAAGTCTAAATACTAAGCTTACAACAAGGCCTGAAGCAGATGAACACGTCTACAACCCTAAAAGCGGTGCCGCTTCTAATGCTGGATGGCAGCCAGTGGATGGCCAGAAGTTTCTAGCTCTCTGTAGGTTGTATGCTAGCTGGAAAACTTTGAAAAACATTACATGAATGAACACAAAAGACCAAAAAACTCTTTTTGTAGTACATTTCTGGAGCGATCAAACTATTGATTGTGTATTGTGTGATTGAAATCAGCTGGCAAGGTGTTTCCTTATTTTGGTCAGGAATTTTATTTTCAGAAACACTGAAATGTTTTGGGGCTCTGTTCTAGTACTTTCAAGTATTCAATAATGTGAGAAACAGGTCCAGATCAATACAATTCATACACACACTACAGAAGGTTATCTTCACACTTCAGTATTCAGAGTAGACATTCATATGATTAGAAGTCACAAGTCGGGTTTACTGTTCATCTCTTGTAAATGGAAATTCATTGTCTTGCCCTGTGACACTATGAATCACCCTAGTGAACAGGAATGACAGTCTCATATGGGCAGGACTGAGTTAAATGGCAAAAGCAAACCATGGGAAATCGCTGTCCATAATGGAAAAGTGGCCCTGGTATCTAATTATAGACCTGGCATGAAGATGCTGCATGCATAAAACACTCGTGTAAACAAATAGAGAAGAATATATCTCTTGACACTCCAGTATCTTTGTAACTCAGCTTGATTACACTGTTTTATACAGTAAATCCTCTGTATGAGCCCTCTTTTTCTGTAAAATATGTTTCAAATTATTTAATTTTATTTTATATTTTAATAAAAGCATAATCATTGATGTTGGAGAACAACTGAAGAAGTTCAGCTGAAGAAGCACATAGGAAGTGGTATAGTGTTGGGAGGTGCCGCAGATGATAACCAGACTGTCAAGTTTATGTCTTGTGGTTACGCCCTGCAACCACATTGTGAACTATTGAGAAAAAAACTGACAAAGAAAACAACTGAAATTGATTTTTTTTTTAAACCAAATAAACAATTTGAATGATATAAATCAAACAAATAAATAAAACAAAATATATAAAGTCTACATTCAACATATATTTATATATATTATATATAAACATATGTTTGTTTTGTTTACTGTGTTGAGACTTGCTGAAATTGCGTTTGGTCTCGTACTGTATCGCGTACCTTGTCAGTGTCTGTGCTTGCTTGGCTATTTGTTGTGATAAACAGGAAAGTGTGTTCAAGCAACAGAAGACAGTGTAAAGAAATACTCTTTGAGAGAAGCAATCTATCAGCAGAAGTTAAAAGCAGCTCGTAAGTGTTTGCTTTTAGCTTGCTTGGCTATCCACCTTTTTCTTGCCGTAAAAATGGGCACTGCCTTTTGTAAATTCTATGGGTCTAGCTTCCAGTCTCATCTGCGTCCAGCTATTTTTAGATGTACAAAACAGTTTGTTTTGCTGCTTGATATTGAAAATTGGTGTGTCTTTTCACATTATTTTATGAACACACTGGTTTGTAGTGCAAACAGTTTTACTGGTTACTGCATGTTGTTATTCTCATCCTTCTTTACCTATAGCGGCTAATGAACCGGAAGTCTCACCCATAGGCCTACTTCCGCATTGAAGAAAAAGGTGGATAGGCCTTTATCACACTTCCGCGTTCGAAAAGCGGAAGATTCAAATAGTAGCGTAAAATAACTTCTGCTGCAGCCTCTATCAATGGCTGTGCCCATAGCACGGCATTGTTGTGAATTATTTATGTAGAATTCAGCACATATACATCTTCTAAAGACACCAATCTCAGTTTACAACAATTAATTGAGTATTATGAAACGATGGAATATGTTGTCACGATATCCCGATGCAGATTTCATGACTTAAACAGGAGCGTGTGAACATTAATTATGACTAATGGCTGTATAGAAGGATTAAATGAAAGGTTTAGGGCAAACTTGTTGTATTAAAGATAATGCTCACATTTTTTCACGTGCTGACTTTATGATGCAATGCTCTGTAATTGCATCAAATTAAAGTTCAAATAAAGAAATATTTCCAGCCCATAGATGATGATTAAAAATAAGTTTGATCATCTTAATCGAGTTATTCTACGTGATTGCGTGCAACTATTGAATATCATTATACTGTGAACAAGAACGGGAGGTTAATCACAATAAATATAATGCAAAAAATAAACAAAAATAATATTAAAAATAAAATTAAATCAGTCCGAGTATTCCTCTGGCAGTAACTTGAGCTGTGTGCTCTTCATTAATCTGACTGGCAGCGCTGACAGTCGCGTCGCTCAGATAGGCTATGTTACATTAAAATGAAGGATGACATGATACATGGTATGGAATTGGTATAAATACGCAGTTTTAACATTGACATTTATTGCATTAATGTTCAACCGAACTAAATTAGTTTAATTTTCTTCACAAAACTGGAGCCTGTCCATTGACAATAAAGCAGGCGGAAATTCCTTTATGCTGTGACGACACGCGGACTGTGATAAAGGCCTATTTGTTGTGATAAACAGGAAAGTGTGTCCAGCTGAATTCAATTTCCATTTTGTCAAACGGGTATAAAAAAAGGATAGTATATCGCGGTAGCATTCGCAACAGCCCTCGTGTGAAGACCGAAAAGTGTAAAGACCATCGACTCTACCGTGCGACTCCACCGGGCAGGGACACCAGCAAGGGACATAAGTATCACTTTTTATTTATCCTCTTTCCTACTAATTGTTTCACTTCTGTTTTAGTTTTCTTATAACCAATTCTTACTACGTGTTTCCAGATCACTACTATCACTACCACTCGCAGACCACGCATCACACACTGTAGGCAGCGCAATCCTAACAACCTGCACACTTTGCCTATGTCTGCTAATACACTACATTCTTTTTCTATTGGTCTCTGGAATTGTCAGTCTGCTGTCAGCAAAGCTGATTTCATTTACTTCCATTACTAGTCATTTAAGTCTAAACCTCATGGCCCTGACAGAGACCTGGATCAAACCAGAGGACAATGCTACACCTGCAGCACTCTCCAATAATTTCTCCTTTTCCCACACCCCCCGTTTAACTGGAAGAGGTGGAGGTACTGGTCTGTTCATCTCTAATAATTGGAAATTTACTCCTTTACCATATTTGGGTATCAACAGCTCCTTTGAATCACATTCAGTTACTATTACCTACCCTCTTAAAATCCATTTTGTTGTTGTTTATCGACCTCCAGGACCACTAGGTAACTTCGTGGAATAATTAGATGTGTTGCTCTCAACCTTTCCTGAGGATGGTACTCCCTTAGTTATCCTTGGAGACTTCAACATCCACCTCGATAAACCTCAAGCTGCAGACTTCCACACTCTGCTTGCCTCTTTTGATTTCAAGAGAGTGTTAACCACAGCTACTCACAAATCAGGCAACCAACTGGACCTTATTTACACACGACACTGCTCCACTGATCATGTGCTGGTTACTCCACTGCACACCTCAGATCACTTCCTGCTCACTCCTAACCTCAACATGATTCCTGACACAACACATAACCTTCCACATGTCACTTTTCGACGTAAGTTATGCTCACTCTCACCCTCCTGGATATCTGCTATGGTTTCATCTTCGCTTCCTTCCCCTAAACAGTTATCATCTCTTGATGCTAACAATGTTACTGATACTTTCTGTTCCACTCTGACATCTTGTTTAGTCACTTTCTGCCCCTTATCATCCAGGCCAGCCCATATCACCTTTTCTGTCCCTTGGCTATCTGATGTTCTCTGCGAACATCGTTCAAAGCTCAGGGCTGCAGAAAGGGTATGGCGCAAATCACAAAATCCTACTGACCTTAATTTATATCGATCACTCCTCTCTGACTTCTCTGCTAATGTCTCCACTGCTAAAAGGACATACTATCATGACAAAATTAACAATTCGCCTAACTCTCGCATGCTCTTTAAAACATTTTCCTCCCTCCTCTGTCTTCCTCCTCCCCCTCTTTCATCAATTCTAACAGCTGACGACTTTGCCATTCATTAATAAAATTACAAACCTCACTGCACGATTCTCTACACCTCAAACTGTGAAACACATCTTACCAGCAAACATATACTCGTTCACATCCTTCTCTTCACTCTCTGATGCCGAAGTCTTTAAACTCATCCTTTCCAGTCATCCTACTACTTGTCTGCTTGATCCTATTCAATGTCATCTCCTTTAAGCCATTTCTCCTGCAGTTGTACCTGCACTCACTCACATCGTTAACACATCCCTTCACACTGGAGTTTTTCCCTCAGCATTTAAACAGGCTCGTATAACCCCACTTCTTAAGAACCCCACTCTTAACCCAACTCTTTTAGGGAACTATAGACCGGGTTCTCTTCTAACTTTCATTGCAAAGACACTTGAACGAGTTGTGTTCAACCAAGTCTCTGCCTTTCTCACACAGAACAACCTCCTGGACAGTAACCAATCTGGCTTCAGAAGTGGACATTCGACCGAAACTGCCTTGCTCTCAGTTGTCGAAGCCCTAAGACTTGCCAGAGCAGCTTCCAAGTCTTAATTACTTATCTTGCTGGATCTGTCCACTGCTTTTGATACGGTCAATGACCAGATCCTCCTGACAGCCCTATTGAGAAAGGGCATCTCAGGAACCGCACTCCAGTGGTTTGAGTCTTACCTCTCAGATAGGTCCTTCAAGGTATCTTGGAGAGGTGAGGTATCCAAGTCGCAACATCTCTTCTCTGTCTACATGACATCACTAGGTTTTGTCATTCAGAAACATGGCTTTTCGTATCACTGCTATGCTGATGACACTCAACTCTACCTCTCATTCCATCCTGATGATCCGACGATAGCTGCTCACATCTCAGCATGTCTAAAAGACATTTCTTGCTGGATGAAGGACCATCACCTTCAACTCAACCTAGCTAAGACAGAACTGCTTGTAGTTTCAGCAAATCCATCACTTCATCACAATTTCACCTTCCAGTTAGGCTCATCAACCATAACTCCTTCAAAAACAGCCAGAAACCTTGGAGTTGTGATTGATGATAAGTTGAATTTCTCAGACCACATTGCTAAAACTGCCCGGTCCTGCAGATTTGCTTTATACAATATTAGGAAGATCAGGCCCTTTTTTTCGGAACATGCAACACAACTCCTTGTTCAAGCTCTTGTTCTGTCCAGACTATTGCAATGCTCTCTTGGCAGGTCTTCCAGCCAATTCCATCAAACCTCTACAATTAATTCAAAATGCCGCTGCAAGATTAATCTTTAATGAACCGAAAAGAACACACGTCACACCTCTGTTCATCAATTTGCACTGGCTACCAGTAGCTGCTCGCATAAAATTCAAGGCATTAATGTTTGCCTACAAAACCACCTCTGGCTCTGCACCCCTTTACTTAAATTCAGTACTTCCGACCTATGTGCCTTCTAGAAGCTTGCGTTCTGCAAGTGAACGACGCATTATTGTGCGATCCCAAAAAGGCACAAAATCACTTTCACAGACTTTTTCTTTCACTGTTCCCACCTGGTGGAATGACCTGCCCAACTCAATCCGAGCAGCTGAATCCTTAGCCATCTTCAAGAAACGGCTAAAAACACATCTCTTCCATCTTTATTTGACCCTCTAACTCTATCACTCTCTATTCTATTTCATCTATCTGTCTTCTTTTTATTAAAAAAATAATAATAATAAATAAATAAATTTGCTATGTGTACTGCGTTAGGCTAACCGAGACTTGTCATGTCGCTTGCATGTTGTTGCTCTTTTGTTGGTTTTGATTGCTTCTATTGTCCTCTTTGGATAAAAGCGTCTGCTAAATAACTAAAATTTAAATCTAAAAATTTAAATATATACTGTGGATATAGTTAAATGACAAGCTGAACAAGCACATTTATAATATATTTGAATGTATTTCTCATTGCATTATATTCTTTTACTAATTGCCCTGACCTCATCACTTACTGAACATAATGTATCTAATGCAAGGCCCAGAGTATTTGAAAGGCAGTTAATGTGGCATTCCCCATCTGGGAGATTAAAGATAAAGTGGCTGAAATAAAAGCTCACCCTTCAAAGTTCTTCCCACACTGTGAGCTGTGATGGGGCCGGCACACAATGTGTGAAGCTTATGCTCCCTGCTGTTGCTCTGGACCTCCTCTATTCTCTTTGCTTCATTACACTTTTTGTGTGACCAAATAAACTTTTGACCAATTTGTAGTTTCACCTTTAGTGGTATTCAGCTACTGTTTAGGTGAGAGCTAAAGTGATTTTGACACACATATCCCAACTGTGATTTACTTTGTGCATAGTGCCTCTTCAACACAACATTTGGCCCCTTATTATTGCATTATGTGTAATTTATATAGATGCTCTGCATCCACACTAGAGGACAGCAGCTGTGAAAGCAGCTAGATAGTTGTTACACCATGCTGTAAACCTGTGTGTGGTGTGAAAACTAGAGAGAGAGAGAGAGTGAGAAGTGAGCACCTAATAAAGATTTGGACATGCCTGTCATTATAAAAGCCTCAGTGACCTTTGGCTTTTTCTTAATGGCATTAATCCATTTAGAAACCACGACACAAATGGAGAATGAAAAGATTTCAAGATTTTATTTTATTTTTTTCCATTGTTCTTGATGTTCTACTGTTTTGTACATTGTGGGCATTAAAGCAATTAAAGCAATCTCTGTATTAAAGCAATTAAAACTGAATTGAATTTGTCTGTGTAGGAACTACACACAAAAATATATGTGGTATGTCTTGTATAAAGTAAGTATGAATTATTGCCGGTATAATATGCATGTTATGTAATATGCAAAACTCTGTTGTTGGACAAAACTGAAGTTGATACGCACATGGAATCACACAAGATGTACTTGATTGGCCTATTTGAGTACAGAGATGAGAGCATGGTTACTGTGGGCTTATTTTTATTTTTTTTTGAAAATGAGGGTATTCCAAATACATTTTTCACATATTTTGCAAGAAAGGTTAAAAAAAAAAGACAAAGGCATTAAACTGTTTGTAAAATTATTAAAGGGAAAATTAATTCAAAAATGAAAAGTCATAATTTACTTACCCTCAAGCTGTTCCAAACCTGCATGAGTTTCTTTAACTAACTAAATGGATGAAACATCATATGAATATCATTAATGTATGTATGTATGTATGCATGTATATATATATATATATATATATATATATATATATATATATATATATATATTTATATGGGCAAATTAATTAAATGGATTACCAGTTAGGGGAGAGTGGGGTAAGATGAGCCAGTGAGTAAGTTGACCCACTCCCTGTATCTTGCCAACTGTACACTTTTACTGTCATGTGACCATATATTTTGAAACCACCCGTCATTTCTGCCAGACTGTGAAAAGAAAAAAAACACAGGAGGAGTGGAAGTCACCCATTTACTTTAAAAACTGTTTTTGGCTTGTGAAAGTAAAATTATAACATAACAGATGTAATGGCTGTTACATCAAAGTAAATTTATCCAGGTCTAAAAATATTTATGATGCATATAGGTGATTTAGCAACGTATAAAACCATGCAAAACATTTAACTAAACATTAGCCTGAATTGGTAAGCAAGCTATTTTTTTTTTCCAAAATGGCAGCTATGTGTAAAGGATCTGGAGGGAGGACTCAAATGCAGAGTGAGTGTTAACAGATTTATTAGACAAACTTGCAGACAAGACGAGAGAAGGTGAGGAGGGGAGAGAACACAGCTCAAACATCAGGCAGGGAGACGACGACTAGTAGTAAGGCAGGCTGAGAGAGAGGCCGTTGGGTCCAGCCCCGGATGAGAGTTGGCCGGAGAAGAGAAAGGGGCTGTACAGATGATGACCGGAGGTTGGCAGCGGTGGACCGACAGGAACATGAAACTCGACCACTCCACACTCGTGATCTCTCTTGGCAATGCACTGGCTTATCTGCGTGGCAGACCCAGGCAGAAGACCGGTAGCTCAGCCTGCAGGACAGGACTGGACTGAAGACAGACAAGTGACTGGAACAGAACTAAACAAGTTAATAGATAGGGGATTACTCAGTAGCATAAAGGTAGAAGGATGAACTAGCAACACAGAGCAGTTAGAACAACAAACTGACAACACACAAGAGAAAGGGAGCACAATATAAAGGACAGGAGAACATGAGGAACAGGTGAGAACACTCAGACAAGCAAGGAGAGAACGAGAGGGATAGGTGACAACACGGAGACAAACGAGGACTAAACAAGGGGGCCTGGAAACAGGAAACAAGGAGGCAGGACAGGAGGAGCACATGGCAGACAACAACAAAGACAGAGCCATGTGCTCAAACACAACACAACACAAACATAGAAAGATGAAACAAAGACAACACAGACAAGACAGTGAGGGCAGGATCCTGACACTAAGGGGTAAAGTGAGCCAAATGCTGTGGGGTAAATTGAGTCAGCATTTTAACTTACCCCACCATAAGGCACTGAATTTAAGTTAAATCTCTGAAATATAAACTGGTATTTTAATGTGATATTACTCTCTAAAAAATATGGTTCTTTAAAAGTTCTTTACATGCAGTAATGGTTTTATTTAGAACCATAGCATTCTGAAGAACCCTTTTATGCCAAAATGGTCCTTTGTTAGAGTTCAGAGTTCTTTGTTCCCACCCTTTTGTTTTTCAAATCTATAACTGTCAAAGCACTTCATTACTGATTTTCTGGAGTTCAGTGATCCAACTACACAGACTTTCAACACACTCTCAACAGGTAAATGATTTCATTCCTAAATTTAATGAAACAAACATGTTCTTATCTTTCTTTTTTTTTTTTTTAGTTTTTGGTCACATATAGCCTAAGTGTGTGCAGCTCTGCTAAGCTTTGGAAACTTCTCTCCTCCACTAAGTAATTAAAAAAGACAATCAATTTATAATTCATATTGTTAGACTTTTTAAATTATTACTTGGGTTTATGTATAAACATACCCAGTCACAAAAAAAATATTTAAACTATCCCATGACTTTATCACTTTTTTCTTTTAAGATTGTGAAGGGCTCACATTCTGTCCATTTTTGCTTTTGGCCTTCATAAACATAATTATTTTTATATAAACACATGGACACAGTGTAACTCTAAACTCAATTGTGTATTTCAGGTGTATCACATCCTACAACCTCATCATCTGCAGAGAAAAATCACCACTTAATCGCACCAAAATAATGGACTCATTGATTGGAATGTGATTGTTTCACTGAAACTTGGTTTTCATCACATCTATTTTTTGTTCTTATTTTGTGTTTTACTTCTTTATGTATTTATTCATGTTCGTTGTCAATTGTCATTCATTAATGTATTCAGCTAATAACTGTTGTTATGAACACTGCCAATTTTGCATGTCAATAAAAACATACTTAATTCACACAACATGCTGCTGTTGTGGTTATTGTTGTTGTTGTTGTTTTAATGTGAAACCCTAACCGAGGCTACACTTTAAGATGCATCATTACTGATTGTTTGGATCTCAGCCATCCAACTACATAGACTGTCAACACTCTCAACAGGTAAATAATTTCTTTCTTAAAATGTCTATAAATTATAACTTTCAAATGCTAATTGGTTTTTCTATGTCTTTTCTCTTTTTAGTTTAAGAGAACATGTACATGTGACCAGCTCTATTCAGTTAAGGATATTCTCCTCTTCTTCAATAAGTAAATAACAAAGATATTGAATTTATGATCCATCTTGTTAGATATTTTTATTACTAGGTTTATGTATACCCAGCTATCCCATGACTTTATATTACTTTTTCCTTTTAACATTGTGAAGTGCTCACATACTACTTTTGGCCTTCATAAACAATTGTTTTCACATAAAGAAATGAAAGGAGACACACTGTATATCTAAACTCAATTGTGCATTTCAGATGCTACAACCTCATCATCTGCAGAGAGAAACTGCCATTCAATCACGCCAAATTACAGATAATGATTAAATTAAAGGCATCATAGAGGATTGTGAAGATATTTTACTGGAGACTGGTCTTCAATACACTATTTTATGTTCTATTTTGTTTTACTTTTTTAAGCATTTATTTATGTTCAATGTCCGTTGTCATTCATTAATGTATTAATAACTGTTGTTAGAACACTCTAATTTTTGCTACAATTTCACATCATTAAAAAAAAAAAATAAATAAAATTGACGCGTTGTTGTTGTTGTTGTTGTTGATTTTATGTAAAACCCTAATAGACACTTATATTTTAAGATATTACAAGTATATTATAAGATATAAGATGGTAAGATAGATTATAAGACCAGGCAGATAGAGGGGTAAAAAAAAATACAATATTAATAAATAATATATTCAAATAATACTAATATTAATGAAAAACTATCATTAAAAAGGTTATTTATAACACCATTAAGGTCCTATATAGCATTTTCAAAGCATGGTTCTGTATGGAACCCTATAAAAAAGGTTCTATTTAGCACTAAAAAGGGTTCTGCTATTGTTACAAGCCGAAGAAGCCTTTTCTGGTACTGTTTAGAACCATTTTTCTTAAGAGTGTACACAACTGATTTAGTTTATCATATGTATACATATTATTTGTAGTTTATTTGATAGGGACAGTGTACAAGGGCACCAAATCCTTCTCTGATAAGAACCAGGAGATGCTTTTCATCACATTATAATCAGATATATCTTTCCACCTGTAGTCCCTAATGGCTGGTTCGACACTGCAGAAAAGCTACCATGTCAAGAATTTTTATTTATTTATTTTTTTTTACTAAAATGTTTATTAGTTTCAGTGACATTTATTCCTTCATTCTAATTCAGTTTTTTTTTCTTTGCTTTTACCCAACAAACTCTCTGTTTAGTCTGTTTTTGGGAATATTACAACTTTGGTTCAACATATTGTTTCAGAAATGCAAACAATTAAAAATTTCAACTTCATTTGGTTGGTTTTATGTTGTTTACGTTAGCTTTAAGATAAGAAATATGACTGTTTGAAAAAGGAAATTTGATTATTAAATTAATTTTTAAAAGAGGTAAATTATCTTTAAAATTTCACATGGGTTTGGATCAGATTCAGATGGTCAGTTTACACCCAGATGGTGCATCTTACCCCCTGACTTGGGTCAACTTACCCCCACCCTGGGGCAAATTGAGAAACAGGAACACTTTTTTATAAGAAGCCATATTTTCAGAACCCTTTGTCATAGATATATTCAGATAATTTAAAATGATAGGAAACATCCTGAAATTACTTTAGATACTTTCATTGTACTTCTGCATCATTTTCCCTTATCTTGAAGACCACATAAGTATATGGTCCTCAAGAGAAGATAAACTATATTTAATGTCATAGATGAAACATTTTTTGCATAAATATAAAACGTCTGCAGTTCCAGAAAAAAAGTGCATTACAATTTTTTATAACACCTTGTACGATAATATCTACTTTACACCAATACACTGATTTGCGCTGCTATGCAAATAATAAGGATTTTCCACAGATTGAAGCCTATCCATATACACAGCAGTCAGTAATCCAGTATAGCCAAAGCAGGCAGCCTCCTCCCCACGAGTGAAGAAATCCCGCCTCCCGAATCCAGATGTAACACTGAACTGACCAATCAGTGCTGAAATCTTTATACCACGTGACTATTCTCGAGCATTGGGAAGCGTCTATAGGCGGGGACAATAGTGGGCCTGGCTCGTGCGTTTGGTTGTGTAGGTAAGCCTTGGATGAGATTTTGTGAGTTTTCTATATTATTACTTGACTGTTTGGCTGTTTAATATTAATTCGCTATGTCCATGTAAGCAGACTTGGCGTTTAGAGCCTATGTCTTTATTGTACACTTTTACTTTAAGCCACATAGCGCTGGAATAACAGTTTCCTGTGTGAAAGTAACCGCCTGGATAGCAGCGGTCATTTCTCTTTTGAATAAAATCAGTTATGTGTTCATTTAATAAACAGTCATGCTATTTTATATAAAACTCACAGACCTCCTTAGACTTTTTACAAGACTCGGAAATATCTTTATATTTCAATAGACTTACTATGTAATTGCTTGAGTGTGAAATTCCGTTAATTTATTAAACGCGTTGTTAAATTGACGCTACTAAATGACAAAAGTGTGTCCTCGGATGACTGTTATAATGCTACATTGATGCATTAAAATCGACAAAAGTTCACAAGCTCTTAACTGACAGTGTATATATAGCTCTATATCTTATATTGTAGTTAGTCCATGTGCTTTCATATAGTTGACATTACAAAACACTTCCGAAATGTGATTTATAACATGTTGGTTTGTTATTTTTTTTCCCCTCAGACTCTGAGTAGCTGTTTTGGACTGGACTGAATATCACCACACCTTATTTTTTGGACAACTTCATACACAGATGTTACATCGTATTCCACTGGATATGTACATGGAATAGTTCAGAATCCAGCTTTCTTCATGGATGGCATGGCTTTTGAAGAAACGTGATTTTTCATAAGTGTTTGCATACTCGTGGGAAATACTAAGCAAAGTTACTGTTCAAGTGAAGTTTCATTCCAAAGATGGATCAGCAGGCTGCTGGAGGGGAGGACCCAAATAAACCCTCCAAAAAGAAATCCAATGAGGATGAGAGCAAAAATAAAAAACTGGTATGTATTATATTTTCAGGATTCATTTTTTGTTGTTGTTGTTATTTCTCAGTTATGCAAAACTAATTATGAGATTCTGCAGCAATATTGGTGTCGTATGTGTTTGCAAAAAAAAAAAAAAAAAAAAAATCTCTATATATATATATATATATATATATATATATACGCATACACTTTTTTTTTTTGAGTCAAAAACCCTGGGGACAGGTCAAAATGCATTCTCATGGAAAAAGAAAGTAAAATTAACCTGCATTTTTGCAAAACAACACATAGTAGAAGCTGGTCTCAGCTTGTTATTGTTAAAGTCATTGTTTAGACTTGTTCATGAGGGACACAAAAGGCCCCCTTTTTGTGCAGTGACCCTGTCAATTTTTTTTTTTCCACACTCTACTTGGCTTTTCTATCTCTCGAGTCCATCCAGGCAACTTTAGCAGTGAAGAATTTGACCATTTTTTGTTATATCGATCAACAAAGTTTCTCTCAAACTTAGAGCAAAGATTAACCAGCTCAGTCAGCACTCTCTGGTGGAGCTGTTGAACCTATCAGTGTATTACTTCACAGGACCCTGAACCTCGTGATAATGTGCTGTCAAAACACTCTGTGAGTGTCAGTGGGGTCTGGAGTAGTGTTTGTGATAGTGCTGAGCCTTTATGGATGGTTAGACTTATCTCACAGGCTTAGTAGTGAAATTAGAACTGTTTGTTTCAGTTCTTGCTCGCTGCCTTTTTGAAAGTTTTATAATGCTGTGGAAAGTTTGCTGACTTACTGACCCTCAGGGTGAAGAAAGCACCATATGATACATAAAGTTATTTGTCTGTTGTGTCCAGCATCAAGCTTATCAGTGGCATCATGTGATTTTTAAGAAATACAATGTCTAACCGAAGGCATCAGTAGTAACGGAACAGTCTAGTAAATACGTGTTAGGTATTTGGCAACTGTATGATACAGAGCAAAGTATTTTAGTATTACCGTATGTCATACCTGTGGGGAACCGTTTACTTCATCACTGCTGCACAGCCTTCTCATATTTCATATGCCACTTTTAGTGACCTGGGATTCGTTTGGTTTGACTTCTAAATATGTAATGCTGGTTACTGGATGTAGGACAGGCTATTTAAAGGTGCCTCCTCATGCATGTATTAATTACTTTACAAGACTGCCTCAGTTCTCAAAGGTTGTGGTCTTGCCTGTAGACTTAAAGGTGCAGTTGGAGATCTCGGAAAATGCTAACTTTAGCCTGATTGCACTGAAAGTGAACGTCCCACCCTCCCTGCAATCGCCATCCAAAACCACGCCCCCTGAATGCACATACGCTCAAAGAGCAGAATACCAGAGACAACATAAATTACTACAGTAGGCTACATCAACAGTTTCCAATTACAGTCCTCGCGCCCTCCCTGCTCTGCACATTTCATATGTATATCTTATCACGTCCGATGGTTGTTCTGTTGTAAGTCATAAGTGCCCTGCGAAGTGGACTTCACCAGATATTCTGCCATGATTCCAGTTCAAAGCGAGCGTATATGTTCCATACAAAGGGCATTAAAGTGTGCGAGACGTGAATTTAAATTTTATTTATTTACAGAGTATAAATAAAGGTACAGAGTATAAATACAGGTATATTATGTCACACTCCACACTTCTCTAGTAAGTTTCGTCTGTGTGTGAAGACGCTGTGCAGCGCAAATCCGTGAGTGAATGTTTCGAAGTGAAATAAACTTCAACGGATTTCCCCTCCTCAGGGAGTACTAGGGAGCAATGAACACTGTGTAGGGAGCATGTCAATCGGAACACAGTTCATGCGTGTAGCTCTCTTCTAACGAGCTGATGATCTGAATCAGGTGTGTTAACTAAGCGAGACATGGAAAATATGCAGGGGGGGGGCGCGAGGACTGGAATTGGGAACCGCTGGGCTACATCATGTGTCATTGACCGGTGAGAAAACTTTATAGTACAGTTAGTAAAAGTACTACAATACCAGGATGGAAGATCGGGTTGTTGATGTTTGCCTGCCATTCTCGCTCTGTCTGCACAGCGTGCGTGAACGTGCCGATGACGTATCCTGTCTGCGCGAACAGGGTGCGCAGAGGTATGCAAATACATACGTTGACAGGCAGGTAGGAGAGACAATTAAAACGCTCGGACCGAGCGTTTTGATTCGACGAAGATTTCTTGGTCCTACAACTTCCACAGAATACACAAATACAGATAAATACATTTAGACCACTTAACTTAATGATTGCTATCAGGATATGAAGAGACTTTCAACCAGAATAACAAAAAATGTTTCTGAAGACAATCACCTATGGCACCTTTAAAGCTGTCTGAAGATCATTTAGTCATCTTGTAAGGTCTCGGACAGAGCTTATCGTCACAGCAGGGTTCCAGATCAAGCGAGGTGAATGAGTGTCTAAGTCTGTGTAATCCGCATACACATTGTAACTTTGCTTGACAGCTTGTCTCCAGTCAAATGAGCATGTCCTGTACCAGCTTCATAATGATGGCGCTCTTTTGGGAGCGGCAGGAGTCCATCCGTTTATGAGCTCCATATGCTTTGTAGAATGTAAACCTTTGGAAGCCAGATGGAGACTTTCAGATAGCTGTAGTTGGAGCTGTAGTTGAACAGTGCCGTTAAGGTAGTGTGGTAGGGATACTACAATTAACTTTTTGTGTCCCAGGCTGCCTCAAATTCTGAGAAATGGGCATGTTGTAACACTTGTTTATGATTAGCTGGTGTTTAGATCCTCTTTTTCCCACGGAATGGCTAGGAAATCTCCATGAGTGGAGTGGGTGTGGCTTGTGAAGTTGAAAACACCCTACATTTTGTTTACTAGTGTAGTGGTTCTTCTCATCCAGGGGGCCTCAGCACATTTCCAAGGGGGCTGCAAGATGGCTCAAAACTCAAAAGTGTTTGTTTAAAATAACACAAAGCTTTAAAATAAGTTAAAACATCAACTCAACAACAGTCATTTTAATTTAAGAACTGCATTCCCACAGTCTTGAAAATTTTAAAAGAGTGATTTGTAGTCCAGGGAAAGTCATAGAAATTTCAATATTCACTATTGTATAAAAATTTGGGTATAAGTTTTTATTTATTTTTTTTTTGAAAGAAGTCTCTTATGCCCAGTAAGGCTGCATTTGATCAAAAATACAGTAGCAACATTAGTATTATGAAATACAATAAAATAGAAAATAGCTTTTTAAAATAGCAAAATAACGTTTTAAAATATTATTTATTCCTGTGATGTTTTGCCTTTTCCCCCCCTGGATTTTTTCAAAAGAACAGCATTTATTTGAAATAGATTTTTTTTTTGTAACAATGTAAAAGTCTTTACTGTAATTTTTGATTAATTTTACTGCATACTTGGTGAATAAAAGTATTTCTTTCCAAAAAAATAATCATACTGACCCAAAACTTTTGAACAGTAGTGTAAATTTTAGTTATATTGAGCTCAATGGGCTCTAAAAAGTAATGGGTAGAGATCACTGAGAATTTGCTATTTGTGGATAGACAAATACGTTTAAAAATGTATCTTGTAATCACAAACAATTGGAGAAAACGTACATTTATTGACGAGCATTCAGTCCTTGTAACATATGGAATGACAGACTTTGGAATGACAAACTTAAATTTTTTTTATAATCTTTTATTTAATCATTTTAATGTATTGTCACTGTTAGTTGTAAACAAACAGCTTTGTCACAGCAGAAGTACCAGAAATATAGAGGGCCCCTTCTCAAACAAGTAAAAAAAAAAAAAAAAAAAAAAACAGGTCAGGGTATCTGCAGGATCAAATTTAAGACTTTTTAAGACCTGCACAAATAAAATTAATATCATATGAGTGGGGTAGAGCAATGTCTACGGTAACATATTAAATCGTAAAATGACTGTAAAAGGCATGATATACACAGTTCAGATTAGGGCTGCACGATATTGGAAAAAACTCACATTGCGATATTTTGTTTTTCTGCGATATATATTGCGATATGAAAAAAAAAAAAATCACCAAATGACTTGAATAGCTCTATTTGGAGAGAAAAAAATATATTGATATTGTAGGTGAGTAAATCAGCATTGTTTATTTCCTATTTACAAGTATAGATAAATATAATAGAACAAAGATACAAATGAAATAAACAGTGCTTTGTATTTTTAAGGCAAGTCCAACAGTATTCAGGTGCAGAAATTGAATAATAAAATGTAAAATAACACTGCATAATACAGTCTTCATTGTATAAATTAAATCTAATAAATCTGTGTTAAAGCTACAAAAGTGATTTTTCTGTTTTGTTGTTTGATTATGACACAGAAAGCAACAGAGACATTAAACTGCTGTTATTGTTATCCTCTTTCTTTCTCAATTGTTTACCTAAGACATAAGCAACTGTTTTTTTTTTTTACAAGGATACATGGAGACATGCATTTTGACACGGTTTCGCGCATATGTGTCGTACTACACTGGATGCGGCACGACACGACGAATCCCCGCCAGTAAACTGATATGCCTCGCTCGATTTATGACGTACTGACACAGTTGACACGATTGGCAACGGTCGCTTTGTCGCATCCAGTGTAGAAAGACTTTGGGGCCGTTCACATGGTGCATCTGCAAACGCGTGGAAAACTCCCGCCGCGCCACTTCCTCCTCCTTTCCAAAGCGCTCGGGAGCTTGCGCTTTCCTGGCGCCTGCCGTTGCTAAACATCCGTGATGTGCTCTCCTCGACGACGCGGAAGTTTCAACAAAGGATAAATGGATTTCCAGCACTGAAAATTGCTTGCAGTAGCTCTGCTACTAAATTTATTTAAAAATGGGTATCTCTGTGCAGCTGTCGCGTCCGGAGTAGACACGGTGTCTGTGTGTGAGCAAAGAAAACGATCAGTATAAATATAACGATCAGGCCTACTAAACATCGCACATCCTGCGATGTGACTATCGCGGATGCGCACATCGCGATATCGATGCTGAAACGATATATCGTGCAGCCCTAGTTCAGATACAGGTTTTCACAAAAACAAAAACTTTTATAAAATGATAAACTTCACATTTCAGCCTTTAAATTTTTTTAGGAAAAGGGATTAGTCAAAAGTATTGATTATATTTATTTAAACAATTATCAATCAATTGTCATGTTAATTAAATAGTCTAACATATATCTTAGAGTCTTAATTGTTTAAATTTGTATGCATTAGCTTATTGTCAATTCACGGGTTGACATTTACAAACTGCGTTTTTGCTACATATAAATATGGGTCAGTACACGAAAGCAGAGCAGCACCTGACTTTGACGTGTAGTGCTTATATTTATTCAATGAAATCATAACCTTTTGAAGTTTAATCGTCACATTGAGCTATATCGCAATTCTTGTCTTTCCATCCCCAAATTTAAGACCTCCTAAAATCATAATTAAGACTTTCTTGTAACATTTAAGACTTTTTATGGCCTAAAATTTGATACAACTAAATTTAAAACCAAGGACCTGCGGAAACCCTGCTGGAGGATGTTGAGGTTTCCACACACTCACACATTCTCAGGCCTTAACAGTGATGTCACTCTCTCTTATACTAGTGATCTCACTGTTGCCCACCCTCTGGCTGATTTGATGGCAGGCATGTTCTCTGTTGGCTAACTTTTCTGTGTACATGAGAAGTCCAAACTTCTGCTGTTGCACAATAGCTTTTGGCAAAATTGAGGAAGTCATCCACCAGAAGGGTGGTCAAGTTTAAAATCATCCAGTGACATTGACATATTTGGTTGTAGTTTATTGTATGATTTCATTGGAAAGTAGAGTATTTGTAAGAGATAAAAAATGGAGCGCATGTCTATAATAACATAGAGTGGGGTGGCGCTTCATGACTGGAGGGCAGGTTAATACTTAATTTTACGAAGTTTTTAAGTGACTGATAAGAGGGGATTCAGAGTGAAATAACTAGGTGTGCTCCGATCAGGATTATTGAGGCCGATCACAGAAAGCAGTATCTGCCGATACGATCACCGTTACCGATCTTTTTAAAGCCTTTATAGTGATGATCCAATCAGGAATTTTAGACATTTATTTAGGGCCTGAATTTCATTTTTGAAAATAGGGAATTTCCCTCTTATAGGTGACTCTTGTGAGAGGGGATTTTTTTTTCAATTTGAGGGGTGGAGGGGAGCATTTTTTAGACATTTTTCAAAAATATATATTTGTCTCACCTAAATGTTTGATCATGCACTGCATTTTTGTTTTTACACTCATGCAATTGTTGCACAGTAGCTTACACACAGCACAACACAGTTGCTCAAGCAAGTGGAAAAACATTTAAAATACTTTTTTCACAAACATTCTAAATTAAAACGTACCACTGACAGAAACAGTCAGCTCTACTGCTTTTTTTTGCATTTAAATGTTTAGTACAAGCAATCATGTGGTTCGTAAAATACTTTTTCCTACCTCCACGAGTGCTGTCTATTATTGCCTTGTTTATCTAAAAGTGCTCTCTTCCTTTAAACCTAGCCAAAAAGCCATATGTGTTGACTGTGAAACACAGTAGACTTTAATTATATGCATTTATGATGTAATTACTACATTTAGTTTTCATATTGATCGCAAATAATGTGCTGTCACTTTAATTCAGCGAGTGCAGCAAACTCGGTGTGGAATCCATATGTACTTATACATATCTATGGTAGAAAAATATACGCACCGCATATAATATAACCGCATAGGCCTACGCACTGCGAACGGAGTATTTGTGAACCTGCCGTTATGTGTCTCCAGGAGAGCGCGCGAGCGCTGAATGGTTAAACACTGGCAAGAGTTAAAAAGAAATGCAATTTATAAACTTTAGTGACAACACTGCCTCGATTGTGCAAGTGACAATTCCTGTGTCAACTGTGCAGCATGCAGCTCCCTTATAGACAGACGCGATGTGTGGTGATTTGAAGCCATTTGCGCATTTTGAGAGAGAGAGAGCGTTTCACTATTAGTGAAATTAAGTCTCACAGAAAGTTTTCAAATTACTTTATAAGTTATTTAATGAAGAAATATGAATCGTACCTCACTTTCAGCATTATAATTATTTAACCGGCACTGGACAGAGACTGAGACGGTGCGCTGCATGTCGTGCCAAACCTCTCAAGGCAGACGTGTCATCAGTTTGAGATCGGTTTATAAGATCGGCCTTTTTAGAGACCACCGATCAAACATCCCAAAGCAATTATCGGCCGATAATGATCGGTAACCGATCAATCAGAGCACCCCTAGAAATAACCTTATATGGCTTGCTGTCGCTGCTGTTTTTAGCAAATGTTAAGAGCGAGCACAGATTCTTAAGGGTCGCAATGTTTGTGAAAAGTGGTTCAAATCAATATATACACTGTTGTTCAAAAGTTTGGGATCAGTAAGTTTTTTTTTTTTTTTTTTTTTTTTTTTAAAGAATTTTCTTATGGTCATCAAGGCTGTATCTATTTGATTAAAAAAAAAAACAGAAAAAGTGTAATTTTGTGAAATATTATTGCAATTTAAAATAAGTTTTCTATTTTAATAAACTTCGAAATATAATTTGTTGATTTGAAGCAATGCTGAATTTTCAGCATCATTACTCCAGTCTTCAGTGTCACATGATCCTTCAGAAATCATTCTAATATGCTGATTTATAATCAATGTTGGAAACAGTTGTGCTGCTTAAAGGGGTGGTTGATTATTATTTTTTTCTAGGCTTGATTGTGTTTATGGGGTGCAGTCTAACGTGTTAATGCTTAGTTTAAAAAAAAAAAAAAAAACGCATTATTTTCACATAATTTACCTTTACTCCACACCGCTCTGTCCCTTCTCCTATAAACACGCTGATCATTTCCTGCTTTTATGAAGCCCATCCCTTAGAAATACGCGTTGGTCTCAGATTGGTTAGCTGGCACAGTGTGTTGCACCTCTAGTGCAAGTCTAAACGTCCCGCCCCTCAGCTCAGCGGCATGTGCTCCGGTTGTATTGTAAACAATGGTATCGTTGCTTATCCATTTGAGCCCGATTGAGATCCAGAGAATATTAGTGAAGAAGATCGTGCAGAACCTGTGCAAGCACGGCTCTTAATGGTATGTTTTTTTGTTTGTTGTTGTCTCATACTTTTAGATATGCTGCTATTTGTAAATGCTACTGCTTTTGTTAGCTTTTAATATATGGTTTTATCCTGATTAAAGCTTTAATACAGTACAGCAACCACATACACGTCCATGTATAACGCTTCTCATAGCTATGTGAAATGGAACAGTTCATTGTTGGAGCTGAGACAAGCTGATGATCTGAATGAGAGAGAAAGAGAGAGAGATGCAGAGCAGGGCGACGCGAGGAACAGGATGAGAACCGCTGCTTTAGAACATTGATTTTTAAACTTGTGAATCCATTAGAATCGCTCATTGTTGTCCCTACGAGCCGTTTTTGTAGGCATTAAACTGCCAAAATTTTAAAAGACGATATCTCCGTTTGCATTGAACTTTCAGTGCCGCAACTTTGCAGATATTGTTAATGCTCAAACAGCAACATTACACACTAACTAAGGTTAAAAAAGTGAAATCGCAATCAACCACCCCTTGAATAGTTTTGGGACCTGTGATACTTTTTTCAGGATTTTTTTGATAAATAAAAAATTAAAAAGAACAGTGTTTATTCAAAATAGAAATTTTGTGTTACAATATAAACTACTATTCAAAAGTATGGGGTCAATAATTTTTTTCTTTCTTTCTTTCTTTTTTTTTAAAGGAATTAATACTTTTATTCAGCAAAGATGTGTTAAATGGATAAAAAGTGATAGTATAGAACAGATTTCTATTTTGAATAAATGCTGTTCTTTTTAACTTTTTATTCATTGAAGAAGCAAATAAAAAAATATCACAGGTTCCAAAAAAAAAATATTAAGCAGCACAACAGTTTCAACACTGATAATAAATCAGCATATTAGAATGATTTGTCAGAATATTAGAAGGATCATGTGACACTGAAGACTGGAGTAATGGCTGATGAAAATTCAGTGCTGCGTCACAGAAATAAATTATTTTTTAAAGTATATTAAAATAGGAAACCAATATTAGAAATTGCAATAATAATTCACAATATAACTGTTTTTTTTCTGTATTTTGATCAAATAAATACAGCCTTGATGAGCATAAAGAGACAGTATGTGTGTATATATATATATATATATATATATATATATATATATATATATATATATATATATATATATATATACACACATACTGTCTCTTTATGCTCATATATATATATATATATATATATATATATATATATATATATATATATATATATATATATATATATATATATATATATATATATATATATATATATATATATATATATATATATATATATATATATATATATATATATATATATACTGCATATTTTGTAAACAAAACAAGTGACCTAAAGTCACACTTAGAGTAACTTGCCACAGTAAGTTGCCACAAAGCAACCAGAAGTCATTCATTGTCAGTGGGAGTTGGTGATTTGAATGACAGCTTTTGTTCGTGACAGAATGTAGGTGTGTCTATCAACTTAACGAAGTTGGGACAAGTGATTTTGCCGTTTCATGTGACCTGTCTAGATATAATAAAAATGGTACATGGAAAATCGTGTTAGAAATTGTCAGCAGTGAGTTTGAGTCATGTCTCATCTTGCTCATGCTATGATACATATGCACTGCTGTAATTTATAAGCGAACACTTTCACCTGCATAATCTTAATAGCAGTAGTGTAATTTATTTATTTTTATATCAGTACTGATATTTGGCATTTTTTAGTTATTGGCATAAATGATAAATGTTTCTGTTTGGCTGATAAGAGTCGTAAGCTTTGTTAACAGTTTTAATAATTCAAAGACAAATGCTATAATACTGTTTTCATATATTGTCATGTCCAAGTTGTATTATATTGGTCGCTTTGTCATATTCATTTCATCTTCATTGTGTACTGTATGTAAAATTTGCATTTCCTGTTCTTTATTTGAGAAAATATGATTCCCAGTGAATACAAACCTCCCAGATTAGTGAATGTGCTGTTGGTTACAGTGTTTATTTGCTTTTTGTTCATGTTTTTAGCAATTTCTTTATTTGTGAAAAATAATGTAATAGGGTTACAGAAAAAAAAGTTGTAAATTATAAATTGATTATTACAAGATTTTTTTTTCAAAAAGATTCATTTTAAAATAAGTTATAATTATTTTAGTTCAGTTTTTTTTTTTCAGAGAAAAAAAAAACAATTTGCAGAAATGTGTGCATTTTTATTAATTTTCATGCATTTTTTAAAGCATGGCTTTTTATCGGCCATTAAAAAATAAATATCAATCAACCACTAATTATTAAGTAAGCTGTCTCCCTGTAAAAATAGTGACTTTTATTTATTTATTTATTTATTTATTTATTTATTTATTTATTTATTTATTTACCATCATTACATTTACATTTTAAAAAGCTATGGTTAGTTATGCATAAGGGTACACCTATAGCAACCCACAGATCTTTTGACATCATTGTGAACTGGCTTAACCGTGGGGGTGGAGACAATTTATGGACAACTTATGTGTTGCCAATAGATTCCAGCACTGAATATGTATGTTCGTTTGAATGAGAGCCATCACTGGTTTTATGATAAATCTGTCCTGAGCTGGATTAGAGGAAGGTTATAACCCTGGAGCAAGCTAAGCGTTATCACAGAGCGTTAGATTTCTGTAATGCACTGGGGCTAATCTTTACAGTCAGCCTCAGGATCAGACCCATGGGGAGAGAAATGAGGCAAGAGAAGGGACTAAGAATGCAGTGTTTGTGTACAACTTTCAGATTGGGAATGACATCATAGATCCTCAGTTTGAGCCACTGCTTTTGTTTGTGGTACAAATAAAGACAAACACAGTTTTGGAACGTCTGTTCAGTTTTCTTATGCGATGTTGACGCTCTAAAGTTTGTTATTCTGTTAGTCTGTTCTTTTTTTGCACCTGACTTGCCACGTGAAATAATGTGAGTTTTGCATTTATGGAATGAATGTCTTCACTAGTCTTTTAGATGGGTCTTAGTGTACCGGATGAAGTCATGTAAGCGGAATTCGCATACCAACGCATTTCCTCAAAAGGCATTCCTGAGCACAGACTGAATGGAAGTTTACCTCCATTAAATTCCATTGCAAATGAATGAAACTCTTAAAATAGAACATAAGCCTGGCTGCTGTTATGTAACGTACAATAACGGAGCGCAGATTAGTGCAGGCGATCTGTACAGCATGTCCTCGTGTAGTCATGCTGTAAGTGACTAAAGTAAAATACACTATGTTTGTTGTGGAAGCCAGTGACCCTGAAAAGCGATTATCTACCTGTTTTAATAAAGGAACCGCAGAAATGGACGAGAGGTGGTGTGGAGGCCTTGGCTGTTCAGCATTATTCATAACAGAGGTGTGAATGGCCAGATTAAATGTGTGAAACAGACTTGAATCATTGCTCAGCATTGCAGTGAGCTGTTTTGTTCACATGAATACAGTGAGAATACATGTAAGAATCAGTAGTGTGCTGGGTGTTTCTCATTCCTAATAACTCTTCAGTGTATGATAGTTTTGATCATCTTGGGTGTGTTGTAGAAGTACATGTTGTTTAAACAACCTGTGCTTTTTTTTCTCATGAGAAAAAAATTAACTGAGGCAGCTGTGCTTAGTTTCCCTAGAACACATGTAACAACTCACTTTTGGGCTTTTGGCCAGCCAGTTCTCCCAAGCCACGTTAAAAACATTGACTAGTGTTTGTTTGGCCGTGACTTGTCACAGTTGTTTAAATTCATCATTATTGATCACAATGACGATCTGTATGTGTACAGAACAAAACAAATGTTAGATATAAGAACTTGATACTTGTGCACTTTTATTCCCATGATGTTAAGCCGTTGTACTGTTACTAATTCAGATGTTTTATAGTAGTATGGGATATTTTTGTATGTTAGTATGCAAATAATGGTCATCTTAAATGTTGTCTAATGTAGTGCAAGCATACTGTAAGTCAGAAGTTCACTGAGGTAGATCTGTTTTGTGGCTGACACAGATGAATGGTAATAAGTTAAACACAGTGTCAAATATAGCAGTTGTGGGTGGAACATCAACTTAATATTTTTAACCACATAGAACAGCACATTGCGGTTATGTGCCTTTGCAGGTCTGATCGCTCTTGTGAAACTTTTTAGGTTAGCCTTGTATATGCACTTATGGATGCACACATATACAATGGTGTTGAGACCATCTGAGAAAATGCTTTTTTATTATTTACAAATTACATTATCTGCATTATTTGACTGAATAATTGAATAAAAACATATCATAGTATTTGGTTAGTTTCTCTTTTGATTCATTGACTCATTTGATGTATTTGATTCAAACTACCTGATGGTCTTGTGATCAAAAATCTGAAACACTTCTTATACATTTTATAAGAATTTGTCAGAACCTTTTTATTTTTTTGAAATATTTGAAATCTCAAAACTCTACTTCCGGTTTTAAATTAGAATTCCAATTTCCAATTTCTATGTGTGTATTTCAATGTGATCTCAGACTTTTGGACCCAGGGTAAATGGTTTGAGTTGGCATCTGTAGCTGGCCATTTTAGACTCAAAGAGGGTGTTGGGGATCTCAGAGAAACTAACAGGAAGTGGAGCACGTGTTGAGTGTCTCGGGGCTCACAGGAAGTGAGGAAGGGAAGTGCTTTAGTTACACTGGGGGAAGCACAGCCTGATCGTTATGACATCACCCTGTCAAACAGATGTGTCTGGCAGCACTTCAACACTCTCTTCATTAATGCACACATTGTCACATGACATGAGGCAGCCATATCAGTTGAATTGGAGCTCAGAATCTTTAATGTTGTCATCATCACATGAAATGGCTGTCCAAAGAAAGCTGTTCACACCACTATATCTCTGCGTGTTTCAGAGAAACATAAACATTGGCTCAGCTTTCCTGAAATAACCAACACACCAAAGATTTTTCCCATGATAAATCAACAAAGCTCTTGGGATGGGTTATTTCATGAGGGCCCCTCCAGTATTTTGAAGTCATCAGTCATTCCTGGGTTGTGCTGAACAAAAGGCAAATTCTTTTTTTTTTTTTTTTTTTTTCAGATGTTTGCATGTTCACTTCATTCAAATGAGTCTGTTTGTTTCCATGTTGAGAAGAGTGGAGCTTTGTTTGATTGGACAGATGTCTTAATAAAGAAAGGGTCTGTTCATTAAGGCATCTAGGAGCATATATGGATTTAATCCTCAGTGACAGTTGCGAGCCAAAATAAGACAGGTGCCAAACACACAAAGCAGCCACTGCTTTAGGTACAATAACTAATCTGTTAAAGTTTAAATCGTAAGAGTTGACAAGAAAACAAAATCGACTTTTTATTTTGTTAATGCACATTCTTGGTTATAGTATGAATGATTCATTGTTGCATGCTATTCTGAAGAGAAAAAAAAAACGTTTTTGATATTGCTTAATAGAAGTAATTTAATAACATGCTCCATCTCTGAACCAGTTTAAATATTTGGATAATGTCACCAGTGCCTCGTTTTATTTATTTATTTATTAAAATTTCTCCTCTCCAACCACTAGGCTCCATTCTCATATAAAACAGTATTTTTTTCACAGTTCTTGATTGATAAAATTCATTGAATATCTTGTTTCACTTAGGAATCTGTTTACAGAATTAAAGGAATTGTGGAGACGGTTTAATTTTGACTGTACATTGTGTGTCAATGCTGAAGGACGTGATAATCAGATGAGGCATCATTTTTTGAGGTTCAGGGCTACATTTACATCTTGAAACATTGATCAGTCCGTTAGCAAGTTGAAGTCAAGCTCACTCTTCTTGGTCAAGAGGAAAGCTCAAATACCTCAGTTTAACATGCAGTTTTCTTTCAATAATTTACTGTAGACTAAAAGGATTATTGTTTCTTTAATGGTATTATACTTACACTGAAATATGATTACCTTCCTCCCACATGTATAATTATTTGTGCATTCATCAAACAACATTCGCCTTAGGTTAATGGTAGGTTTTGTTTTTATTGTATGGACTTCCCAAAGCAGCAGTGTGTTCTGTTGTTTTTTATGTCTGATGTTTGAGGTTAAAATGTCAGCGTTTCTTATGAGGTTTGCAGTTTGGTTTAACAGGTTCATTGTGCTACATGCTTTGCAATAGTTAGTGATTTGAACAAAAATTGTTGACAAGTTCCCGTGACACATAAAGAGTGACCTTGGTTGGTCATGTGATGTGGTGAGAGGACAACTCGGCACATAATGTAGTCCTTGTTTTAGCAGCAAAGTTATCTTTCATCTCTAGAGTCTATTCAGCTTTAGTCACTCTGCACATTTCTAAATTAAAACTGAGCTCAAGCCACAAGGCACACCAGAAACAATTACGTTATCTGCGATGATGAAACCAGTTATACAGCGTTGACATCAGTTACTAGAAATGGCAATCTTTTTCTGTTAAATTCAGGAATATTCCGGTCAAAGTCTGCAGTGCAGCACGCAAGCCATGATTAATGTTGTAGTTCAGGGTTTACCAAATTGGGGTTTGTGAAAGAACTGCAAGGGGGTTTGTGAGTTGATAAAGCTTGTAATCAATTAAATTATGTAAAAAATCAGTTATAAAAACTCAACATACAACACTTACTAAAAATGTACAAAAGATCATCCAGTTACATAATATGCATAATATATGATAGTTTCAATGTTTTTTTTTTTTTTTTTGACGGATGATTGATAGATGAACTATAGCTACGCAAAAATTCCTTCAAAAAGTTCTACTTTCTTTGTGTTCATTTGAAAAATAAATGTATGCTGGTTTGGAGTGACCTGAGGGTATATACAGACAGACTTTTCATTTTTGGGTGAACTATTCTTTTAAACTTTCAGATCAAAAGGTTTTTCAGACCATGGGAAACAAATTTAGTCCAAGTGTGTCCAAACTTTTGACTGTCGGTGTACATGTGTGTTTTATTAATACAGAAGCTAAAGCTAACACTGCTTATCTTGACTATGACATTATCATGCACAGGAACAGAATATTGGTTATAGTGACTTTTCAGTTCTTATAGACTGTATTCTGTTCTTTCACTTTTCTTTTCCCCTTTGCTACGATCAGCGGTGGCCTTAGATCACGGTTTATAACTGGGTCACTCTATGATTATGGTCTGATTAACTTGACTAGATGCGACAGTGAAGTGAATTGTCATGCTAGAGACGAGAAACAGGATATAAAAAGACATGGACAAAGGTTGAAGGAAAACGGGGAGGAGACAGAAAAGAGAAACTGACTTGAGCGTGGTTGAGTGCAAAGGATTGTTATTTCACATGTATTTGAGTTGCACACCAACGATGACATCACGTTTTGCCTCCTGAAGTGAAAGCACAAGTTGACGCAGACTCCCTCTCTGTTTGGGGGAGAACCACAGAAAGCCGAACTTAAGTCTGTGTATCATTAGACAGATTACATCTGCAGGCCCTGCCTTATCTGGCTATACTCAGACAAGCCACGGATTGAAAATGAAGTCAAAGAGTCGGCCACCCCTTCTGCTGGATGTTCCCACTTTGCCTCATTGCGAAAATGATGATGTACTGTAGTTACATACACAGATCTATGAGGCCTGCTGCAATATCTCTGCAGAGATTGCGAACAGGCACGTCTGGCATCACCCCAGACTCCCCAGCAGGGCTGACACAGCGCCAGCCTCTGCAAACTATGTGTTGTGCTGCTTTCTCGTGGAAAATTGATGGCCGTTTGTCAATTTCATACTGGCTAATATGAGTTGGAGATAACATCACAGCTGAATGTGCATTACAGCATGCTAATGTCAACATTTAAAGTGGGGGGATTGAATTACAGTTGTTTTCCATGGCCATTTTCACTTAAGTGAGCTCTCAGTACAGGGATATTGCACATCAGTAAGCATCAGCCTTAGTTGTTCATCTAATGTAAATGAATGCATAAAAGCTTTCACTAAAACCTTGAGTTGTATTGAAGCAGTAAACCTGGTGGCTGTGCATTATACAATCAGTTTTTTGGGATCTAAAACAACAGTGTATAGGTGAAGTGTATATAGTGTTTTATTTTTATATTTGTTGATTAAACTTCTTGAATGCTACTGCTAAACATACCTACTGTACTTGAAAAATAAAGCACTGTTTTATTTATTTGTATATTATGTGCATTTGTAATGTCTTTCTTTGTTTTTATTTTTTAATAACAAAGATAAAATGATGACAAAGATTTTTATCTTTGCCCATTTTGTCCTAAATACCTGCCATTCTTTTTTATTTTGTTAACTTGTAAGGCTTTGCTTTCAAAATAGGGAAATTATTTTTGCCTGTACTGCTGAGACAACTTGCAAAATAGTAAAACCAACATGACAAGAATCATGATTTTTCTGGAAAAAAATTGTGATATGATATTTTTGGCATATCGCCCACCCCTACTTCAAGTGAATGTACTGTAGGCATTTCACAACATTATAATTTACAGTATGAAAAATGCGTATTCCTTTTTAGATTTGCTAATATGTATCCTATCCAATATTGTTAGCGCTAAATTTCAACATATCAGTTGCTAATTGATATGATACTAAAATATTGCACACCTCTAGTGATTTTTACCACATAAGGAGGTGTTCTTAGTGGCAACAGTAATTTGATAAAAGACACTAATGTTCAATAAAAAAAAATTAGGTTTATTATTTATAATGGACCTGGATAGTGGAAACTGGTATATTTATTTTGATGTGAATTAAATGATAATGTCAGGGATAGATGTAATCATTTAAACAGGTTGAACATTGTACTTTTGGCATATTAAATCCTTAAATCATTATGCTGTTATTTACAAATGATTCAACATTTATTTTCAACATCATTTTTATTATCAACATCTTTGTCTCTGTGAATAATTGATTCACCTGACGTGTCCTATATAGGGATGTGCGCTACGACTAATTTAAACGGAAGTTTTGTATCGGAGTAGTCTTAAAAGCTAGAAACGATTATGCCGTATGCTTGCCTCACGTTATCATCATTTAATTTTAGGCAGTCAGTTCAACATAAACCAGTGTATAGCTTATTTATTCAAATCGGCTGGAGCAATGCAGAAATGGAAAATCTATCAATAGACTGACAGAATTCTTCATTTTCATATAACGTTAGCCAACATATTAAAACACAAGTCAAAAACAATAGGAAAGTTTATCAAGGAATAGCATTAAAACGGCTTTTAAAAATGTACTTCATGTTGGCTATATTGTCTAAAAACAAAACAATGCTCGTTGTACTCAGACCATGCGCATTTGTTCAGTGAATTTAACATGTTAACGTGGTCTGGCGAAAGACGGGACTAGAGGTGATTGTGCGCTTGAAAAAAAACCCCATGCTCGGCTGGAACTGAAGTCACAGGCACGCAGAGATAACTACAAGCAAGCAGACAGTTTCTAAAAGAGCCTGGAAATCCCACACCACCACCGAAGTGGGTCTTCGTTTAGAGCAGTGCTTCCCAACCTCTCCTGGAGGACCCCCTGCCCTGCACATTTTGTATGTCTCCCTAATCAGACACACCCAATTTAGTTCTTGCAGTCTCTACTAACGAGCTAATGAGTGGAATCAGGTGTGTTAGATAAGGGAGACATACAAAAGGTGCAGGGCAGGGGGGCCTCCAGGACAGGTTTGGGAAGCACTGGTTTAGAGGAATAGACGGCGCGGATGGGATCGCAGACCGCAGCGACGGGTTGTAGTGTATGACATGATTGACATTTGCTGGCTTTGGCTAGCCTCCAAGCTAACGCATACGTGCCTGTATTGAATACGATTACGCATCGCTCCAGTAGAGTTATTGTAAGCCAATTTGACATTACAGTTTACACACAACTTTTCTGTTTCCTTCTAATTCAAATAATCCCACACCTTGCTGGTCTTTCGCGTGGTCATTTCGAGCTCGCCGCAACTGACACGAAGAAAACGCATGCGAGGTCTGAGGTAAAAAGATATACTTTTAAAAATATTTATATATTTTGATATGTATTCTTTTTTTAAAAGTTTTATTTTAACTTATTTAAAATGTTTTAAATGTAACGTTAAAACGATGGTAATTTGAATGATAAAATCATGTTTTTTTTTCTCTCGTGTAATCGACTATTGTTTTCAGTGTCGACTAGCAGGAGCTGTACCATTTAATCGACTAATCGACTACACCCGCACATCCCTAGTCCTATAGCCACCTACTTTTGTGCTATTACCATTGTCTCTCTTCCCATCAGGCTTTTGTTTGGTATCCTGTTGGCCTGTATTCTCACTCTGTGGGCAAATACAACCAACAATCAGTGTTGATTCTAGTAGAGTATTGGTCAAAGCTTTTGTGAGCACCCCACAGAACAAGAACAGCGCTGATATTTAATCGAGTGATCTGGGCTCTACTGCAGGATTATCGGCATCACCAAAGTTTATGACCAGTTAGAAACCCATTCTTTTTAATATCTTGATTCTGGCTGTGAAATCTAGCCTGATATTTGTGTTCGTCTATTATAGGGTTTGACACACTCTTCCCCGCTCTGCATTTAATTAAAACATCCCTGTGTGAAGAGTGTGAACGAGAGGAGCTGCTGGCCACTGAAAGCTCCGTTCTCAAGACGGAGTGACTGCGAGTTGCCAAGAACTGTTAGGTTCAAGCGATCCACTGTTTCAGTACAATTAAGACCCGATTTCCCAGAAAGCATTAGCAACAGCTTTTTGTTGCTATCCCAGTCCTCTCTGGTTGTTTTCCCAATGTAAGAATGGCCAGCGAAGCAGATGGTGTCAGCTAGAAGCTACATTCTCCTTTCCAAAATTTTGGACATGTTTGTAAGGCCGTTTAATGCTTCGAATGGCTTTTGTAAAACATTGATTGACTAACTGTGTGTGTGTTGAATGGTGTGCCATCTAGTGGCGGAACGCATAATAGCACCATTTGCACTTCTGCTGACAAGTGAGCCTTACATTAGTACTCTCTAACCAAATCAAAGCTGTTCTCTCCTCTCGAGTGTCTCCAGTTAGCTAACTTCAGAGTTTACTTGGGCCTAAGTAGTTGTGTAATATGTTGACCTGTTCGACTGCAATTTATGTCGCTCTTTTTGCAGGAGCTGGGGGCTGCATTAATACTGCTTTTGTGGGGGTTTGGGAATTTTCTGTAATGAATAAAGCTTTATTTTGATAAAGAATTTAATAAAGTTCTGTTGCCCTGAAGGTGTGTCGTTAAATCATAATGCAATATTTGGCCCGGTTGACTGTCTGATGTGTTGTCGAGCTGCAATATTAATGACCAGCCCTAGAGTCAAAACACAATTATGCAAAGTTGTTAAATGGTTTTTAATTAGATTTTAGGATTTTAATTACTTTCAATAACAAATGCACATCCGTGTTATACAGGGCCTTACACTATGATGCCACTTCAGGCTGTTGGATCTATAATATAATAATCCCAATTCAGTCATTATTATTTTAACAATATCCTTCCATAAAAGTCTTTGCTGGCAAGTTTGGTTTGGGCTTTGTACCGACCTCTTTATGACCCTTTTAAAGCATTTATAAGCTCTTTGTTATTAAAGGTTTGTGTATTATTATAGATGATTCACTCCCATGACACACACCCATTCGAATCAAACCTCCCCTTCCATCCCAACTGTTGCAAAAAGCAGTGTGCAGCCTGCAGCCCTGGGGCAGTGCTATAATGGCTGGGTAAGCGCAGGACCGGGGGGCTGAGAGATTAACCGTAGAGTGAGGAAACCTGCGGGAAGTTCTGCTTTATGGCAGCTCCTCCGCGGAGCTCTGCTCGTTAACACTCATTTCGCTCCGCACGGCATATGGAGACCCATCTCTCCCCCTGCGTGCTCCATCTCATAAACGCCTATCCCTGCTGTAGCCAAAAAGATAAAGCACATCTGTTAGGAAGTGAGTGAAAGCGGAGAGGAAAAGTGGTGTTTTTAAATTGTGTTTGAGGTCAATACAGTCAGACTGATCAGGTTTAAAGATGTATCTAATGGGTTGCTTCATGAAGAGCAGAATTCACAGTGAGATTCAACAGACCCTGCTGGATAGACCAGCGTGTGTTAGGTTTTGGATTCTGGTAAACAGCATGGGATTGCCTATGTTTTGCTGTCAGTATTAGGTTGATTGATTAGCTCAACCAGCAAGACTACTTTGGTCCACCATCTTTACCAGAAAAGTCACTTTTTCTTTTGTTTCACAGACATCTCTGTACTAGTTCATACTTTTCAGAGCAGTTCTGGAACTTTAATTTGCAGCACTTTTCATGTTACTGTGTTACTGTCTCTCTAAGATGAAATCCTGTTGATGTAGTGATTCATTAATAAGTTGCATTGCTTAAAGGTGTCTACTAAATATCAATAATTAAATTAGCAGTTGAGGCATTAAAGAGTTAGTTCACCACCCAAATATGTCATTCCAAAATCTGCATGATTATCTATCTTCTGTGAAACATAAAACAGATATTTTTAAAAGTGTTGTAGGGTTTTTTTTTTTTTTGTCCATATAATTAAAGTCCATGGGGTCCAATGTTGTTTAAACCCCAGCATTCTTAAAAATATCATCTTTTGTTTCTGCAGAAGAAAAAGTCACAAATTTGACAACACACAAGTTTGGAAGTTTTCCCAGATCCCCTGATTTTAATCACCTTTGTGTCTTTTTTAGTTCAGGTTAATGGCTCTGTGCTGTGGCAAATTAATTTTTAAAGTACATGTATTCCAGTCTTTTAGATAATATGTGGATATTAAAGCTGTATGCATAGTGATTATAGAATAATTAGCAAAATGCTCTTTAGCATTATTTGCAAATTAACAGTATGAATATTCTGGTTAATCTAGTTGACCAAAGCGTCTTTAGGTTGAAAAACCAGTCTTTTCAGCAGGGCTCTCTAGCTATGTTTAGCCTACCAGCATCTTAAGTAAATTTTACATTTTAAGTTTACTTTTATAGTTGATTTATTTATTTGAGTATTTATATTATACATTTTCCAGATTTTATTTTGGAATCTGCAGTCATATTAAATGTAATTTGGAAAAACTGAAATGTGTATGTAAACATAGTCAGACTGTTCATTCTGAGGAATGAACACATGGAGCTGAAAGGAGACAGACTAGGACCAAAGATCCTTGGCAAGCTTTTGCTATTTCCCTAATAATTTTCCTCCGAGTGGTCCGTATCCTCTTCCTGAATTGTCTCTGCTGTGATACAGGGCAGAATGCGTCTGTTTATAGCTAGCCTTGCTCATCAAAGCTTTATTTCTGCTCTTGTAAGGCCAGTTGATGCAAAGTGGTATGTTTGAAGAATTTATCTTCATTAGTCCTGCTGTCATATAAAGAAAGATTTGTTTATGTTGTAAATGAACAGACTCCACAGTACATGTAACAGAGACACAGATGCATTCAGAGTTGTACCAGCAGTGGGTTCAAATTTCTCTACTGCAGTTGGTTGTTTGCTTATGATCTGATAAGCCTTTTTTTTATATATATTTTTAAAATTATTATTATTTTTTTTTTTGCATAAATCTGTCATTTATTGCATGTGGTTATGGGTTCTCCCGTGCACAAAGGCACAACAGTGTTTCCGTTGGCCCTCATTTCTATGTTGTCCCTTCCCTTCAACAGAACATACACATAAAAACATTGGCTGATGACATGGTAAGGTGTCTGTTTCTTTTATTTTGTGTGTCTTTCTTTTTCTCTTATGTTTTTTTTTTTCCTTTTTCTCATCTCTGCCACGACAACCAGAGTGTTGTTAAAGTGAAGTGATCTATAAAGAGAGATCAAAGACAAAAAAGCAAAGCAAAACTGTTTTTTTATTTTATTTTATTTTTATTTTTTTATATCACCCTGTCATCAGGTCCGTCATAATCAATCAGTCTAAAGTTCACTCCAGGTCAGCAAGCCGGAGTTCAAGCAGACACATGGCAACTTGATGCAATCGTTCATGATAAGTTGTCAGACCTTGTCTTCATTTTGACTTTGGTCTCTCCTTTGACCCTTTCATTTTACAACAAAGTGTGTTTTGATTCTTTTAATTCATTTGTTTTGAATTCATCCATATATGCATGTTCCCTGTGTTTTCAATGACAGACTAACAGTGACTACTAGTGCATGGTCTGTTTTCACTCTCTCTGAGCCAGTAACCCATGACTGAAATGCTGGCAGAAGCCGCTCACATCTCTTTCTAATTAGAAACCTTAAACACGTCATAGTCACATCTTGCTGTCTAATGTAGTCCAGAATGCTGTCTGTGATATTGTCTCTGTATTCATTATGACTGTAAAGTGAACATGAACAAGTGGAAAGATGACACAGGTAATAGCCCCCCGTGCTTTTAAAAGTACAGCTTGGAAAGGTAAAGTAACAAGGGAGCAGGTGAGTCAAATGTCAAGCTATGAACTTTTAAACCACATTTTAAAACTTTATAATAAGTAACCAAACTGTTTTGTACTAACTTAAAAAGACCCGCATGAAGTTGTAAGGAGAGTTTTGTGGTTATTATTCCAAGTGTATTAGCTTTGAGGCCATTTATTTGCTAGTATACTCTTGAATGTTGAAAAAATTCACACTACTGTTTAAAAGTTGTTTTTGGGAAGATTTTATTTTAATCTTATGCTCACCAAGGCTGCAATTATTTGATCAAAAAATACAGTAAAAACAGTGATATTATGAAATATCATTACAATTTAAAATATCTGTTTCCTATTTTAATACATTTCAAAATATAATTTATTCCTGTAATCTCCATTGTGACATGATCCTTCAGAAATCATATGATGATAATATGATGATTTTTTGCTCAAGATATATTTCATCTTATCATCAATGTTGAAAACCGTTATTTTTGTGAAAACTATGATATATTTTTTGGGAGTCTTTGATTAATGGAAATGTAAAAGAACAGTGTTTATTTGAAATAGAAAGATTTTGCAACAACATTAATATCTTTACTGTCATTTTTGATCAATTTAGCGTATCCTTTTTGAATTGAAGTATTTCTTTTACAAAACAAAAATTGATGGCTCATGTTGAACTTCAGAGATTTTTGTTTAATCAAATGCTTTCAAATTTCCTTTACCTGGCAAAAAATGGACAAACCCTTTATGGCTTTATAAGCCTATATTGCTCTCCTGTCTTAGTAAGAAATACATCAACAGGGGTATTTCACAGGGTCATAAAAGTTAAACTGTTTTTTCAGAAGGCCTTGCGCAGTATTAGCATCTCCACTGTCAGATATATGTGCTGTGTTTATATGTTCTGACATATGCACCATTTATTTACTTCACTTTAACTCAACTGTCTTTCCAGCGTGACAGAATCACCAGTTTTCGAAAGCAAGGCATGAAGAAGGAGAAGCCTCTTATCCAGCACCCCACAGACCCCATCTCCACCCAGACTGAGCTGCCTGTGCCCCAGCCGCTCTTCGACGAGCGCTCCATGAACCTGTCAGAGAAAGAGATTGTGGACTTGTTTGAAAAGATGATGGTGAGTTTGTTTTCAATCTGCACTGTGCTCCAGGCACTGTATGCCCTCAGACGCCCTTTTTCACTGATACATATCAAAGCATGGAGCTCATCTTAAGGGTGTCAATTAGGCCATCAGAACCAGACTTCTCAGTGACATTTCGCCTCTTGCACACTTGGCCAGCAACATAAATGAGTTTAACTAGGCTTTTGTTAAGTTTACTAAGCATTTAACTAGCAAAGCCCTTGTGGAAAAGAAGAGTGCTTATTACAAAAAATATGCCAAATGCTGATGTGCTGATTAACATACTAAAGCACGTGAAGTAGTTGATTAAAATTTGATCTCTAGTGTGTTATTTGATGTTACAATTAAAGTTAATATATTTTAAATATCCTAAATTGCAACATTTTTTCATTAAAAACGAAAACTCAAAGACCAATAGACATAATTATGAAATTACATATAAAGATACATTGAAATCCTACTTAAATGGTTCAAAAAAGCGCTTTACAGTTCAGTTAAATCAATTAAATATAAATTTAACTATACTACATTTTCATTTAATTGCGATTAACATGCAGTTACATGTCAGAAATCATTACATTCAGTTTGCACTTAAGCTTATTCTGTTAAATTATATTTTTTTCGTAATAAGTTCTTTTTAAACTTTGTAAACGTTTTTATTAAATAAAGTGTGCAAAAGTGTACTACTTTTTCACAAGGGAGTACTTTTCTAGTCATTTGTATAATGGCCTACCTGAAATCAAAGATCTGTAGCCATGTGCATTAGTGACTCATCGTAGCCATTTGTTTCCTCATGTTTCTGTAGTAACAAAGTCACGTTTACAACGCATAGATCATCAAAGACACTTTATCTTTCCTCGTCTCTCTTCTGCTGTCAATCACAAGTGGAGAATGAGACTTAAGAGCTTTACGGATGGGGAGAAGCAGCGTATTATTGTCTAAACAGTTTTATTTTACTTGCGGAGAGGGCTGAATGCAGTCTTCACCCTACCTGTGAAGTTCCAGCTCTGTTTATCTGTACATAGACACACACACACTCCCTTCAATCCCCAAGACACAAAAACTGACAGGGCTGCTGCATACACTGGCCTCAACTGAACTCACGCTTGTTTTGGCCTAGACAAGTCAAACAACAAAATCTGGCTGCAGAACAATGGAAGGATTATTTCCCAGACAAGAAAAATGTTTGCTTTGTATTAGTTTTTTTGGGTCGGAGCTCTCTCCAACCTGCATCTGTCACAGCAGAGTCTGACTGTGATGCTTTTTTTTTTAAATTATTTGACTGTTTCTGTGGATTTCTTGTCTGTAGATCGGAAACTCTGCCAATTTTCGCAGCACCTGAGCAGAACTGATCTTCAGTGCCTATTTTATGTACTCTAAACTGCCTTCCAGGCTCTACAGTGAATTGTACACCTCATTAAGTTCATACCTTACTCACTGATAAGTGACCTGTACTTGCGTCAAAGGCGAAAGATTACTGGACTCCCCACCAGCCAAATTCTTTGACAGATTTTTCAAAAGAGGCAGCATTTATGTGGAGAAATGGACTGCTTACCATCTGTGTGGTGAACAGTAGCTCTGCTTTGTTCTGTGTGATGCTTGTAAAGGCATTCTATTGATATTTCTTTTTGTTTTCTAAACTGAATAAAAAGGGACCAATCAAAATTAAATTACAGGTACTTGATATATTGTTTGCATGTCAGTTAGATTTTTTTATATCAAAGACATTTAGTAAAAGTGAACATAACAAAAAATAACACAAAGTTCATTACCTTCTAAAGTTTAGGGTCAATAAGATTTTTTTAAAAATATATTTTTAAAAAATATATTTTGCTCAACAACGTGCATTTATTTGATTAAAAATTCAATGAAACAGTAATATTCTGAAATATTACAACTCTTTTCTAAATTAAAATTTATTTTAAAATGCAATTTATTCCTGTTATGGCAAAGCCAGTCAGCAGCCATTACTCTAGTCTTCAGTGTCACATGATTAATAGGAAGATTAAAAGAACAGCATTTATATATTTTTGATCAATTTAATGCATCCTCGCTGAATAAAAATATTAATTTATTTTTAACTAAATATTAAAACTATTGAATGCTATATGCCGTTATTTTTTGTGAATGAGAAAATAAGAAATTGAGAGAGTTTTTGTTCATTTGACTTGTGTGCTGAAGTATTTTTTGAAGCAAGTGACGAATAGATAACATTTAGGTCATCATTTAAAAAACAAAAAAAAAAACACTTGTTTTGTGCTGTAGCTATCACATAAAATATTGGGCATTTCGACACGTTGCGTCAGGTTGGACATCAAACATTGTTGGTTCTTGTGTTTCTTGGGACCAGATATCTTTGATATCAAACATGGTATTTATATCTTTTGCCTTACTGAATTGTGGTCTAGAGGGAATCCGTTTCTTGGGCTTGCAGAACAAGTAGCCTACAATTATTTTAATGTGACGGTAGAACATATAGCTGAACAGCGTCCCCTGGTGTCTAATTTTTTCTTCACGCCTACTTTTCATTAATGTTATAGCATTTATGCAGATTGTATGTCTTTCTTTAAAGCTTTAGAATGTAAGATCTACACCTATCTTTCACTGTTTTCAAATGTTCTGTGCTTGTGACCAGATGGCCTGGTCATATGTAGAACTGAGTCATACAGCACATTTTCTGTAATTGCCTTGCATTCTCTGACATGGTGGGCTATAATCAGTTTGATTTGTTCATTTGTTTCAAACGTTTGCACCAATCTTCCACCCGCCAGAGACTCTTGGCCCTCCATATTTTCTTGTTGCGTTAGTAACTGCCTGTCACTCACATAACCTCTCAATTGCTGTTTTTGTTCTCAAGATAGCGGAACATTAAACCTGGGCTTCAATTTGCTGCTTGACAAGCCAGGCAGGTTTACAGGCCTGAAACATGTTGCACGTAGCGGAATTGGCTTTTTTTTGTATTGAAAGCATAATAATCATAATGAAGCAATTGAAGGAAAAACGCTTTGGTCTTCCAGCCACCATTGACGTTGAGGTTATGGATCAGCTAGTCAGTTGGTCTCCATATAGAAAAGATTCATGAGCCACAAAAAAAAAAAACACATTCAGCCTAATATATAAAGCTGTGGGAGATCTTTCATACTCGCATTTCCCTCCTGCATGCTCATGGCGCACACAGGTATCGATTCATGTCATCAGTGTTAAGGCTAAATTTGAGGTCATTCTTCAATATACAAACTTGAAGCATTGACCGAATGCAAATAAATGAGCCCCCCACAACACACTTTAATGCCAGTGGGCAGATCTCTGAGATTGCAGTGCAGCACATGGCTCGGTGCAAGAAAAATAAGGGTGCACTAATGTGGTCAGTCATCAAAGGGCTCTGGTAAACACAGGAGCTCTTTGACAAATGAAACCCCTGGCTCTTTGATGAAGGGGGTTAGTGGCCGTGGCACTAAGCATATGATATTCTCGCCTTAATGCGTGCACGAAGAGAGAGAGCCAGTGTCGCCGTCCTTGCCATTGTGTGTTCACGTGCGCAGCTGGACTCAAGGCCTGATAAAAATGCACAGCAGTAAATCCTTTCATGAGATGGGTGACGGCGTGTTAAGACACGGGTGAGGGCTCTTAATGTGCCTCTCTTGCTGAGAAACAGCGCTGGCAGGATGTGACATGGCAGTTCCTCTGGTTTGCATCTTCATTCAGTCAACCACAGCTATTGCTCCAGCACCATTAACATTCAGATAGACAGAGATACACCTGGTCCGGAGAAGGACTCTTTTGTCAGCACACTCAGATGCCATTTCTCCATTCTTCTAGCTGTTTTGGGGGGGATTCAATGTACTTCTGTTCCATGTACTTCAGTTATTTAGTGAAATATCAGTGGTGGCGTAATTGTAACAATCCTGTTCTCTTTCTTCCAGATTGACAGAGAAATAGCTTCTCCTTGAACTTTTGGCTTGTATACGCCGCTGGACTCTCAAAAGTACATTTGGCTTATTTTGATTTATGGCACTTTGACTAATAAGTGTTCTTCTGGCTGTCCTTACAAACCTAAGCGGATTGCTTCTATTTTGGAGAATTCTTCAGAAGCCCACCACAAAATAACCCAATTGACCAAGATCAAACATGAAAAATTATGCCTTTTTTTCCTTTGGGAAACTTGGCCACTCTCCACAACAATTTAAAGTGAGAGATAAATTTACTGATTCCCTTTTCCGTGGCACTTCTCCTCTGTGCCCTTGGGAGATCAGACTCGCATCCCGTACACACCGTATTCTCTTATTTTTTTAATGGTCTGTATTGGTAGTTTTATTGTTCCTCTGGATGACTTTATGAAGTTTCCTCTGCACTGAGATTAATAGAGTTTCAAGTTGGAGTATGAAGCAACCAGTCTCAAATTGCAGCTGAAGAGGAAAAAAGGGACTTATTTTTACCTTTGCATCAGTGGATCCGGCTGCTTCCATAAAAGGAATCAATTATGCCAGCCCTGGCCTTTGATTTAATAATTCCAAGCTTTGAGGACATAATTAATTCTGATGGGTAAATCATACTGGAGAGCGGGAACTGGATTAAGGAGCCAATTAAGATGCCACATCAACAGGGCTCACTGATTCATTAAAGGCCTTGTTTTACGTGAGGGGAGAGGAGAGAGACAGTGGCTTGATGTAAAACTATTGAAATGCTCATCTTTGAAAAGATGTCCTTCACTTTATCACCAATTCAGTGGATGTGCTGTTAGCCACATGTAGCAAACACACAGAGTAACAGTTTTCAAAAGTCGCTTTTTTTAAACTGTTACCTTCAATTAAAAAAAATAAAGCTTGATGAAAAGATGTACAAGTAGCTTTGAAATCACCAACCCTCACCCTTTCCTCCATGAGCATTTCCATTGTCTGTCATTAATTTTTTTCTTCTTTGCGGACACCCACACACTCACGGGTCTCATTTGAAAGCATAGAGAACACAGTCCCTTTTCTCTTCACCAGAGGGCAGCATGGCTCCATAGAAATGCAGGCTGGGTGTATCTTTGGAGAAAGACTCTTTGTGCGCATACAACATCTCCTTGACTTGTCATGGAATTGATAAACATATATCAAGGATTCATTACTCGATCTAACCTTGTCCTTACTGTGGTCATGAATGTGCAATGAGAACAATTTTCAGAGTTTATTTCCACAAAAGAAAAAAAATGTTAAACTATATTTAAATATTTGAAATTAAATTGTTATATTTAATATAATATATATTTAATATATTTTTGTTTGGGTCTACAGGAGGACATGAACCTGAATGAAGAGCGTAAGGCCCCCCTGCGAGGGAAGGACCTGAGCACTAAACGGGAGATGGTGGTCCAGTACATTTCTGCAACAGCCAAATCTGTAAGTGCGCCACAAAACACGGGGCAGCCGGTCTTAGAAAGAGAGAAACAGACAGAGGAGAGAGTGGGAATGAACCACATGATGAGACACTATGGAATAATGAGCTTAACCTGATCTGCTTTCTGCCTCTCTTGCTAAAGCTCCAAATCTTTGATTGCTGCCTCCTTTAGCTCTTTTTTTATTATTTATTCTTATTTATTTATTTTGTGTTTTTTCTCCTCTCACCTTTTATTTTCCTGGGTGCTTATCAGGCTGCTTTTGTTGTATTGCACTTTCCAAAAGCTTCATATTGCCGGGGATCAAGTTTTCATTAGAATTTTGTACGCATCACTGTCTCTGCTCGGTAAGCTGAAACATGGCTCTTTCATCACCGTAGATGAGTAAAGGCTAGAACGCCACTGCCTCTCGGGGTAATCCAAGGCTTTTGGGGAGAATTCTCTTCATTCCCTTTATGCAGTAGGTCCTGCTGAGGTTAGACTCCACGTAAACACCGCGATCCCCTTCACCCGCTCTGCCACTGGCTCCTCCGGCTGGCCTTCAGCGTCCGTTTTCATTAGCTTTCCTCCCGGCTATGATAATTAACCAGCATTATTAATAATGATGATAATCAGAGATGATTGAATTCTGCAGCAGGCTCATTGTCGGCCCTGCGAGCCTGGCATGCATTCTGAAATATGATTCACATATTAGTATTGTAGTCTCCAAGCGGGAAGGGGGAGGGGGTTCCTGTCTCTCTGCACCCCTGTAGCCCCCTCAGCACCACCAGAGGCACTCACCAGCAGCATGTCACTGTGGAAGCTGTACACAGCGCTCTGACAAGCAAGGAGGAGGTTTGGAACAGTGTGCTCTGCATTCTAGGGAAGAGATGTGCTTTTATGTGATAAGAGATGATTACCACAGGCACAACACACTTTTCCCTGTAATGCTCAACTCTAGCACCCAGAGATCTCCTCCTCCTCTTTTAAACATTGAGCTCAAGCTACTAACCAGGCTGCATACCGTATCTGCACACTGCCGATTTTGTGGGAGTAGCGCAAATATTCAGCATTTTTCAAATTATGTTGCTGTTTTTAAAATATTGTTGAATATGTCGCGTTTAATGTATTTAACTTTAAGCCAGTGCTATTATAGGAGAGAAAAAATCTTCTCGGATTATTCAAAAAGTGCCCTTGTCTTTTATGATTTTTGATATTTATCAGTCAAAGTGCGATTATGGCTCTTTTTGATGACGAACATTTGAAATCAACATGAAACGGAATATGTATCCATTTATTTCTGTAATGTGACATTTTTCTGAGTGAAATAGAAAAGAAAAAGCAGTAGGATTGCCTCTATCCATTTGAATGTTTTTGCATCATAAAAACTGGTTGGAGGGGAGAGATTGAAAAATTGGTGATGTTAAGAATTAAATTTGAGAAATGTTATTCAGGGTTCCCACAGTCATCCAAATACAATTATACTGTAAAAAAGGGAATAAAGATGGGAAATTTGGGTAGTGATTATTTTTTTTCTAGTTATACTCCGTTCTACAGTGTTTATTTTTCATTGGCCATAATTTGCTCTTTAATTGCTAAAATTATTATTCAGAAAGCACAGAAAAATACTGGACATTAGTTTAAATTAGACTTTGGACATTAGATTAAAAAAAGAGTGGAAACCCTGGTTATTTTGCTAAAATAGACATCATTTTTGTTTATTTATTTTTTTTCAGAATTTAGTATACTTAATTTGTGCAGAATAAGATCTAGATTATATATTGAGAAAATAAATAGGTCGATTTTGATTCCATGTTGACTTTAATAATGTTTTAAAATTTCACAACTGTCGGAAGCATGAGATGGCAGTTTCTTTTTGCTGCAAGTGTTTTTTCACTTGACTACTGTAACTAAAACCTTCACATTCCAGAGATCAATCTCGGAAACGTTGTGCGAATGCACTTTCTTTGTATGTCGAGTAGCTACCAAGGGTGTTTTCGAGTTGCGAGTCGCATGGACTAATGCTTACGCGCACACACTGACACACGTCCAGAGAAAGTCGCTCCTGTGCTGTCTGTCCCCGACTGCACTGGGTCAGTGTCCTCTCTTTGGTTGGCGAGTGGGAGTAATTAAGTGGTGGTCTGGCGGTAGAGGAGGCCCGTGGTCTCCGCTTGAGCCGCTGCAGGTGTAATTTAGCAGGGGTGAGCAGTGCCAAGAGCAGACAGCACAGAGACGGCCTCTGCACACCTACGCATTAATAACCCAAACCCGTCTAAATAAAAGAAGGGAGAGCGGAGTCCATCCATCCCGTTTAATCTGCTGCTATCTCCCCGAGTGTGCCGATCTGCCTACAGTAGATTGTGTTTCAGCACACAGCTTTACAGAGCAAATATTAGTGGGAAAACAAACCCATCCGATCCATTCCTGTCGCAGCCTGCTTTGCTGCCTGTCTGTATGCGGCAGACTCCCATAGCTCCTGCCTGGCAGGAGGACAGAGCGATGAAATAAAACAAGGACGGAAGAATAGAGAAGTTTCACACCAGCGATGTCTGTCCTCTTTGATAGCTCAGATATTATTGCTTGTGTGACAGAAACTTACAGCTCCCATGGTTCACAGCTCTTTTTATTATTTACAGCCAACACCTCTTTCCTTGCAACACATTTGTCCATGCTTTCATTAGATTATATGATCACACCTTTTTTGTTTGTTCACTCTGAACATTTCTGAATATCTATTTGCCAAAGAAAAGTAATATATAAAATGCACGTTTATTATTATCATTATCATTAAGTCCTTTGCATGGCTTTTTTTTTTTGGTTGGAGAAACAAGCATTTTCTTCTTGGAGGCAGCCACTTGAGTCCTTCAGCACACTTTCCAGGGGGTCTCAGTAGGAGACTTTTAAATGACTGCCACCACAAACTATAATGTCTTTTTAAGGGAAAGTGCCTTTGCATTTAAATGCTCAAATACATACTAAATAAATATTTAAATACATAGTCCTTTTTTATTTAAAAAAAACAAAACAAAACAAAACCAAAAAAAACATTGATTTTATTTAGTACTTCCTGCATAAAGGTGTTTGATATAACAAATATTTACATATATTCCACAAAAAAAAAAAAAAAAATTGCTGTATTTTTTTTTTTTTTTTTTAGTCTATGATCCTTTGTAATCAACCTGTGCATGTGAAGGTGATGCACAATATTAAGAAACAAGGGTGTGTAGATTTTAAATAATTTGGCTAAATTATTTTTGTTTTGTGGAATATGTAAATATCTGTTAGTTTATTATTATTGTTATTTAAAGGTATTTATCATATTTGTAAGAGTTTACCTATCTCATTTTTTTTAAAATGCTAAATATCTTTTGCTAAATAATTTTAGTATGTAAACTGTAACTGCAAGCCACATACAGTGAAAACCAATGTTTCCTTGAAGCTCTGCGGATGTCCTTGACCATTAACATTTCATGAAATGCTTTCTCTCTTTTTCAGTCTTTGATAGGTGTGTCATTGTCTTCACGAGTGCCGAAGCATGTCTACAACTAACACAGTCATTTCTCTCTCGCACTGTCAGTGTCATGAAAAGCTTTGACTTTGCTCTACTGTTTTGCTCTTAAATGAAATGATTAATGTAAAGAACAGAATGTGTCTAGGCAGGGTCTTTGAGGGGGAAGGAAAAGATGTCTTACCCAGGATCGTCACCTGAACATTGTCAATACTGTGGTATTACAGAGACTTTGAAATGGAACGGAAACTTAATTACAACACAAGTTCTCGTAATCGTTTATGACAGTTTTTGAGCGATGAACTGATCCTGTCTAGGATACAGGAGCTAATAAATAAATAACTAAATGAATAGATTTGTATCATGGAGCATTTGATGGTCATGAGAAGAGCTGGAACGAAGATATAAATACCCGTCTCTTGATAAGATGACATTTCTTCAGAAGTTTGTTTACAGGAGCTACTTCATAATAGAGCTTCTTCATAATTAGCATATTACATGACTGCCTAATTCTGCATTACAACAATTACCATCATCTGGTTTAAGTTTTCATTTTTTTTCCCCGCTCTCAATGCTCCTCAGGAATTGACAGCATTAATACCACAGTAAAGTGACAATGAGGTGTTGTTTTGTGAAATTTGTGTAAATTGATGTTAGCAGCAAGTTTTCCCCTCAGGCTCCTCCCTGACAGTTCTTTATGTGGTTTCAAGATAATGTCTGTTTTTTTGATCAGGCTGCAGTAAAAATACAACATTCGTCAAACCCAGCCAAATACGGCGCGGTGCTAACAATATTTGGCAGCCGTCCAGCACGTCTGGTGATAGCAAAAGCAGGTGACTTTTTGTTTTGGGTCAAGACACAAACCCTTAACGATTCGTTTGAGCATATTTGCTTGGGATATAGAAAATTGGACTCGAAAGTAGCACTCTATTGATCAAGAGGTTATGCTGTTAAAATTGACAGGATTATATAGTCATAAAACTTAATTTTAAAAACGTGATTGAAAACAAAAGACAGCTATGTAAAAAACAAAAAGAACAGATCAGATTTAGAAACTACTGCCTTCGGTTTTGTATTACTGAAGGAGTGAGAATAATACTTGTTTGAGATAAATCTGGTTTTACATCAGTTTATATATTCAGCTGGATATTCAGCCTTGAAATTGTCATAATGGCATGGTCAAGAAAAAAAAAACATGCTGACTTCATCGAACTCTGAGCTGTGATGTATAATTTGACACTTGATAGAAAGTACCAGTGACATTTGATTGATTTTTGGCCTATGGAGGCATTTTAGGAGACCATCTGCTCATGAATAAAATACCACATTTGGGTTAATTTTGTAAAAAATGTACTAGATTCTTACAAAATTTCATTTGAGGGACGATCCCTTCTGGATATTTGTATTGCCTGTCAAAAATGCCTTTAATATAGAAATTGCTAGATTGTCATGAATTAATAATTTGCGGTTTGGAAACAATAGATTTTTGAGGTGGGGCTTTATTTTATATTCTTTAAAACATGACATTTTTGCATCAATCATCAGACGTCTTTTTTTATTTCTCTGCAGTCATTATGTAAAATCAATGAGCGACCAGAGAGCCACTTTTAAAAGCTCAATCAGAGATCAATTCATCATGATCCTTATGTTCCAAGCAGTCATCAAAATGGCAGACATTGTCTTTAGTGTCCGTATAAACCCTCTCTCTCCACCCTGTTAAATTGTGTGTAATTCTCAGCTGAGTAGGCAGTGTAGCAGAGAGGGCCAATGTGCCAGTCATTTAAGTATATGCTCTAATACTTCAGCAGCATAGTACCGAGAGATTCTGGCCTACTAATGATTGTGCTGTTTGTGTCTTTTTGCACATTAACTACCCTCCGCTGACCACTGCATGCAGATAACTGGGAGCAAAGTTGCGGTAAGTAGCAAAATTATTTACTCGCTTTTGATTTGTTATCGTGCAATCTCTCTGTCTTTGCTATCTTTCTCTCTCTTCTTCTTTTTTTTTTTTTTTGGAAATATCTAGAAAAGTAATTTGTATGGCTTTCAATTTCTGTTTTATTTTCAGCATTAGAATAGTTTATAGTCTATAATTTGAAAAAGTTCTAAAAATTTTTCCCCCTCCCAATCCCTGCATGTAAATTGCACATTTAGAAATGAGTGATTTCTCAATTGTGCTTTCTGAGAATAAACTAGGACCTTTTTTGTGAGTTTAAGCAGTTTTTCTTTGAAATGGATCACTGCCTAACAGATATTAGCATTTAAATATTGTAACACCAGGGATGAGCAATAGTTTTTAGGCAAATAATCATAATCTGTGATCTAATCTGTTTATTCTAATGTTCTGTATCTAAATGGGTTTCATTGTGTTCATTCTTCCCCCCAGACAGCGTTCTGAGAATGTATCACTTAATTAGATTTTCCCACACACACACGTTCCATGTTGATTGAACAGCGGAAAAGATATTGAGTGCACCCCCATCACCCCATCCTATAAATATGTTCCATTTTGCAGTGGGACGTTCGGCACAACCCATTTGCAAAGCCGTGTCTTTGTCCCAGTCACATTACAGCATGTCACTATTGTTTCTGAAATGTTCATAGCTGCTCATGTTGTTATTGTCACTTACTTTCGCCCCTCGCCCCCCCCACTTTCTCCAAAATGACGGTAATAATCTTTATAAATATATACTGTCTGGGTGATGGCAATGTTTCCTCATTTCACAGCTCTGTAATGCTGTAATTGCAGACTGGCTTCTACTATTTCTCATGTAGTGCAGTCCCATAGCCCATATGAGGCTGCTTGTTATTTGTTTTATTTTATTTATTTAGAGGGGCTCCGTTATTGCCTCTGCAAGTGTCACTTGTCATTTAAAATGCTGTTTTATTGTGTTGCTGAAGCAATGAGAAAGGCCCGTAGATGTACGTGAGGAAGCTTGAAGATAAGGTAGCACACGTAAATGTTGTTATTTACAATACAGCAATAAGCTGCCGCAACAGACTCATTTATTTGTAGTGAAATGGCCCGTTCGATCAATGCTCTCATGCCGCTTGGCATAGAATCGTGCGTCGAGTGATTTTTCTATAAACTGTCAGCGATAAAACATGCTCGATGCTGATGAGTGTGGAAGTATGTTTTGAATGTTGCATCACTTCTCAGGATAGAGCAGGAAGGTTACTCCGGGATTGTCTCTATCGAAGAACTGTCTGGCAGCGTGCACCACAAACAAGTCCTCTCATTTAGAAGTTTCTCACAGTTCAGAGGTTCCTGTACTTCCTGCCATTCCATCTGACTCTCCCAAGCGCTTCCGACGGATGGGAGAGTGTGAGGGCTTGCAGGGAAGCTGTCAGCTCTTTCATTCTCCTTGTTTCTGTTTCTCTCTTTCCCAATATCCCACCTTTATTGGGTTTTATTGTGGAAACCACGTTCAGTGGTGCCAAGATGACGCCCTCTTGCTGTGCAGATTGCTATTTCCACGCTGTCAGTGCGGTTTGGAGGCAGACCGACCCGCCACGGCTCCCTCAGGGATGAATTTTCTCTGGCGCGCTCTCACAGGGCTCAAATTCTCTGGTCAGCGTGTCCGCATGCTGCTGAGTCACTTGCGTTTCAGCAGTTTTGTATCAGCGCAGGTTGATGGTGATGATGATGGTGACCCAAGGGGGCGTAGGCGTACCTGCTGCCCCTCTGTGGTGTCTGATTGATCGGGGATGTTGGTGCTTTGATTGTCAGGCTAAGGATGATAGATTGTGTGTCAAAATGCCCACGTTTTATCGGTGTGGAATTGCAGAACCCCTCTGCGAGGGAATGGAAGACCGCGGCTCCCTGTGCTTAAATAAAACTCAACCAACGCACAGAACCCAATCAGCATTTAGCCCTGAAGACTGGTCCACCGTTACCTGTTAAGGTCACATGACTTGACCTGCAAAGCCTCTCTAGACCTCAGGAGATCAGTAATCACACAGTCAGCCTGGCAGTTAGGAAAGACTGCTTGTTTCCACAGAAACATGGCGACACGTTCGGAGTTGTGGGCAGAGGGAGAGAGAGGAGCCGCTGAGACCTCAGGGACTGGAGTCTGCTAGGGTTGTTAGAGTTCAGCCACTCTCCGAGAATCCCTGGTGTTGACGGCGAGAGAATAATGGACAAAGCTTGTATTTTAGAAATGATTTAGCTTCTTTTCACATGGGACAAAGACTTGGCCCTTTATTGGGTGAAATGGTATGGATCTTACCGTCATGTTAAAGTGTGTTGTACTTAAATACTCTCTTTGGAACCAAAGGGCCTTGAAAAGCATATGTGAAAAAGAGCAAAACCTTGGCGAAGAAAGAGGACATTTAGCTATTGGTTTCCATCACAAGTGTTCTTGGATGATTTCTTTTTAATTTTGCACAAAACAAGGTTGGCCGTTAGTATCCAGGATTTTTATACAGTCTGATAGGATGATGGTTTATTTAAATGTATGTTCAAGTCTTGTCGGAAGGGTCATATTTACGAGTTGAACGCACATGAATGTCACTACAAAGCCATTATGAGTGGGAAAACTCTGAACTTTTATTAAGCCCTGAGTTTACAGTTTGGGGTCTTGGCAGAAAAAAAAAAAATATGGCAGACATAATAGATGCAGCATCTGTATTGATGTTAAAGTCGCCATGAAATCAAAATTGAAGTTTTTTTGGCTTTTAGTATGAAAATGTTAACCTTAAGGTTATTTATAAGCTAGTGTGTTTCAAAACAATGACAAAATTTGCGTTTACAATATATAAGCATTCCGCCAATATGGGTCAACGATTTTGATGACGTCACTCTACACTTCAGCTTTTCATCAAACTTTCTGTCCAATCAAATGCTCTCTAGAATCCAAAAAGTCCCACCCCCTACACTATAAACAGATGCAGAAGCTGTGGCTGAAATCGGTCACTTGTTCACAGATTTAGTATTTTCTGTACGGTGAATGGCTTGTAGTGCACTATATAGGGGACATGGAACGATTCTGACAGTGTAAATATGCTTTCCATTGGAGCAAAAGAAGTCTGGTTTCGCGCTGTCACGCTAACTCCTGCAGTGCGCACAGTCTGTCCCGTCCAGAGACATGATAGCACGGAGTGGATCATGCGCGTGAATCGGCACAGACCACAAAACGTATCGGACCCATTTGAATTCTACACAGAATACTATATTTTATAGCAATATGGATGAGATTGTGGCTGTCATATGCTGTCAAATGCAGCTTTACCGAGCTCAACAGCTCTGGTCCAAACTGTGATAGAAACGAAATGCTATTAGCTATTTAAAAAAGGGGGCGGGACTGCCTTGTATTTGTCCCGCCCTGTCTTCCTGTTTCAATTGAAATGACGTCAATACAGAATAACGCTGCATATAACCTTTAAATAACCTTTAAATTTGTTGAAATGGAATTTTTTTTACAATTAAATTAGCTTATTCTATATCTATTGTCTTTGCTGTGTGCTGCATTATGGGTAACGTTGATTATCCTATACTAGAGATGTTCACAAGTCTTTTATTTGGAGTCTGAGTCAAGTCTGAAGTCTTTAACCTGGAGTCTGAGTCAAGTCTCGAGTCTTTGGTCACGAGTCCGAGTCGAGTCTCAAGTCATTTAATGGCTCGCTAAAAAAATCCCATTCAGAATTCTAATGTACTGAAATCTTCCAATTTACGAAGCTGTTTTATAGGCTATAGACAAAATATATGATCTATGATCTGCTTTGACAAAAAAAGGAGGTTTTAAGATATAAGGTTAATGTACATCCAGCCTGTTTTAATCCATTACCATGTTCAAAACAGGTTTTCTGTAATCAAATTCTATAATAAGAGTCCTATCTATCATGACACATAAGGAAATATGTGACACAGATATTACAAAACCATACAAATAAAGTATTTCTTTATGATATAAGTCAGGGGTATTCAATTCCAAGAGGCTTGGCCTCTATAGGCTATTTTCCAAGCAGAGGTCTGGACAACAAAAATAAATAAATTTTTACATGTATTGTATTTTTACATTTAGATACATGCAAGGCCATGTGACAGAATAAAATACTGTTTTTTCAGGGTTTTGCTCCTGAAATCTATACTATTTTAATATTTTACTTGACAGCATTTTCTAGCCTACAAAAACAATGTAGCAACAATAATCAAAAAGTTCTCATCTTGAGCAAAAAAGTAAGATAGCTAGCAGTTTCAGAGTTAAAGTTCTATCCTAGCCATCTAACAACAATTTTCCCAATTATAATTAGGCTACATTCTTTTGAAATGTTAATGTCAGATGTTAAATCACATCTGATAGATACTAAGAAAAATAACTACATTTGCGGCATTGCTGTTTTCTGCTGTGTTTTAGTGAAAGTAATCTATAATTTTGCTGCTCACCGTGTTTCTGTTGTTGTTAAAATAACTGCGTTATCCGCAGCTCTTGAACTTGGCGCCGGCGTGCGTCCGGAGAGAGAGAGAGAGCGCACGGAGGGTGAAAGGGCTTGAATAAGGCGCGTTTGGCTTTAGATAAAAATACTAGAGGAAATAGCGCTGAAAGATATTTACCTTAAACGACCTTGAGCGCTTGTTATGTGATCCGCTCCGCTGTTTTGACGCGCTGCTCACTTAAAATGGTGCTGCTTTACGGCTCGCAGTCCGGATGGATGCCGGGGTGCGGATGCCATCCGCCTTTTGGAAATCAGTTATATAAGTATTTAAAGATAAAAGACTGGAGTTCTCTTTTGGACTGACTTCTCTCCCTCTCCCATCGCCTCTCCTTCCTCGCTTTTTTTGTTTCCCTTTCGCTTCTGTATAGTCCACAGAATTTGTATTTCTAGGCAAATTAATAACCTTGGCATTTGTGTGGGCTCCACTTGTTTCATGAGTAAACTTTATACCATACTCCTGTTCTACCGCTCGTCTCTACCACAGCCGTATGGGCTCATTGTAAGCACCCGTTTAAAGGCTTTTCTGCAGTGAGGGTGCACTGCATCCTCTTTCACTCACTCTGCTTCTCGCTGGCACTGGCCAGCGTCTGTGGAGAGGGCTCTTTTTAACTATGCTAAGTTTGAATAAAATCAAGGACAGCCCATCCCCACCTACTACACCTCAGCCTGAAAGGGTCTCTTTGTTTCAGTTTGGCCATTAATGATGATTGTGTACTGGAGGCTGAACTGATTTGATAGGAAGACTTTTAAAGCACCAAGGACGTGTGCCCTATGAAAAAAATAAATCCAATAACCCCCTTGGTTCCCGTTCATCATTTTTATAGATACGTTTTAATTAGGATGGAGGAACTGTGCTGAAAGAATATACAGTATGTTCTATGTGATGGTTTTGTCTGTTGATTTTTATTTACTTTTATTTTTAAAAAAAAATGTATTAAGTTTGTGCAAGGACACTGATGACACGTGATTTAACAGCAGGGTTTAGTAATAATTTATTCAGTCTCAGTTCTTAGGTTTTATTCTATGTGCTATTATATTATAGTAGCCTTTATTATATTTTCAGTTTATTTTTAATTTGTTTGTTTTACGAATTTTATGTGCTTTTGTTATTTTTATTAGTCATTTTATTGTCATTTATTTCTATTTCATTTTATTTTTAATACTTAAATGTAAACTTTAGTTAGTCGCCACATTTTTAATTTGTTGCATCTAATATATATACAGTCAGGTCCATAAATATTGGGACATCGACACAATTCTAACATTTTTGGCTCTATACACCACCACAATGGATTTCAAATGAAACGAACAAGATGTGCTTTAACTGCAGACTGTCAGCTTTAATTTGAGGGTATTTACATCCAAATCAGGTGAACGGTGTAGGAATTACAACAGTTTGCATATGTGCCTCCCACTTGTTAAGGGACCAAAAGTAATGGGACAATTGGCTTCTCAGCTGTTCCATGGCCAGGTGTGTGTTATTCCCTCATTATCCCAATTACAATGAGCAGATAAAAGGTCCAGAGTTCATTTCAAGTGTGCTATTTGCATTTGGAATCTGTTGCTGTCAACTGTCAAGATGAGATCCAAGAGCTGTCACTATCAGTGAAGCAAGCCATCATTAGGCTGAAAAAACAAAACAAACCCATCAGAGAGATAGCAAAAACATTAGGCGTGGCCAAAACAACTGTTTGGAACATTCTTAAAAAGAAGGAATGCACCGTTGAGCTCAGCAACACCAAAAGACCCGGAAGACCACGGAAAAAAACACCCTTCACAACAGTTGGCCAGATCAAGAACACTCTCCAGGAGGCAGGTGTATGTGTGTCAAAGTCAACAATCAAGAGAAGACTTCACCAGAGTGAATACAGAGGGTTCACCACAAGATGTAAACCATTGGTGAGCCTCAAAAACAGGAAGGCTAGATTAGAGTTTGCCAAACGACTTCACAGTTCTGGAACAACATCCTATGGACAGATGAGACCAAGATCAACTTGTACCAGAGTGATGGGAAGAGAAGAGTATGGAGAAGGAAAGGAACTGCTCATGATCCTAAGCATACCACCTCATCAGTGAAGCATGGTGGTGGTGGGCATGTATGGCTACCAGTGGAACTGGTTCTCTTGTATTAATTGATGATGTGACTGCTGACAAAAGCAGCAGGATGAATTCTGAAGTGTTTCGGGCAATATTATCTGCTCATATTCAGCCAAATGCTTCAGAACTCATTGGACTGCGCTTCACAGTGCAGATGGACAATGACCCAAAGCATACTGCAAAAGCAACCAAAGAGATTTTGAAGGGAAAGAAGTGCACTGTTATGCAATGGCCAAGTCAATCACCTGACCTGAATCCGACTGAGCATGCATTTCACTTGCTGAAGACAAAACTGAAGGGAAAATGCCCCAAGAACAAGCAGGAACTGAAGACGGTTGCAGTAGAGGCCTGGCAGAGCGTCACCAGGGATGAAACCCAGCGTCTGGTGATGTCTATGCGTTCCAGACTTCAGGCTGTAATTGACTGCAAAGGATTTGCAACCAAGTATTAAAAAGTGAAAGTTTGATTTATGATTATTATTCTGTCCCATTACTTTTGGTCCCTTAACAAGTGGGAGGCACATATGCAAACTGTTGTAATTCCTACACCGTTCTCCTGATTTGGATGTAAATACCCTCAAATTAAAGCTGACAGTCTGCAGTTAAAGCACATCTTGTTCGTTTCATTTGAAATCCATTGTGGTGGTGTATAGAGCCAAAAATGTTAGAATTGTGTCGATGTCCCAATATTTATGGACCTGACTGTATATACATATATGTATATGTATGTACGTGTATATATGTATGTGTATGTATATATGTGTGTGTGTGTGTGTGTATACACACACACACACACACACACACGCATATATATGTGTGTATATATATATATATATATATGTATATGTATATATATACATGCATATACATACAGTAGTGGTCAGAATTATTGGCACCCTTGGTAAATATTATCAAAGAAGGCTGTGAAAATTAATCTACATTGTTAATCATTTTGATCTTTTATTTAAAAAAAAAATCACAAAACTCTAACCTTTCATAAGAATTTAAAATGGGGGAAATTTCATTATGAAATAAATGTTTTTAGAAATTCTTATGAGTAAAATATCTCTGAAGTATATTCCCATTCATATTCACAATTTTGAGCACTCCAGGGTGATTATGAACATGAAATTATCCAGCCATGGCTTCCTGTTTCACAGAAATATAAATAGGAGGGAAAACAAAGCCCAAATTCCCTTCCATCACAAATCATCCATCACAATGAGAAAAACCAAAGAATATATTTCTGATGTGTAACAAAAGATAATTGAGCTTCACAAATTAGTGAAGTGCCTTTAAGAAAAGAGCTAGAGCCGTGAAAATTCCCATTTCCACCATCAGGGCAATAATTAAGAATTTCCAATCAACGTAAAATGTTAGGAAACTGCCTGGAAGAGGACATGTGTCTATATCGTCCTAATGCACAGTGAGAAGGAGAGTTTGAGTGGCTAAAGACTCTCCAAGGACCACAGCTGGAGAATTGCAGAAAATAGTTGAGTCTCGGGGTCAGAAAACCTTAAAAAAAAATTGTCAAACAGCACCTACATCACCACATGTTGTTTGGGAGTGTTTCAAGAAAAATTCTCCTAGCTCATCCAAAAACAAACTCCAGCATATTCAGTTATCAGACACGACTGGAACTCAAATGGGACTGGCTTCTATGGTCAGATGAAACTAAAAAATTAGCTTTTTAGCAGCAAACAGTCAAGATGGTTTTGGTGAACACAGGGATAAAAAGTACCCCATGTGTACAATGAAATATACTGCTGTATTTTTGATACAAGAGACCAAGAGACCAAGTCAATCATTTCGGATCCAAAAGCATCCAAATGTTCTGGTTTTGCTAGACGAGGAGTTCAGTGAGAAGTGCTTGGTACCCACAGTGACGTTCAGTGGTAGTAAAGCTTTTATATAGGGATGAATGAGTGCTGAAGGTGTGAGAGAGTTGTGCTTTATCAACGCTGTCATGAATTCACACACTATTGTGTGATGTAATACAAAAACTTGAAACAGAAGATGCTACCCTCCCCTCATTCCCTGCATTATTGGACATTTTTTCAGCATGACAATGAAGATATTCATTCTCCCAAGGTGAAAATCCTTCAGTGGACATGCATTTCACTCAATCTTAATGCTCTTGAGCAGCTGTGGGGGATTCTGTAGAGACGAGCTGAGCAAAACTCCCCATTAAAGACCAGAACATTTAAGGAGGTCGTCCTCCAGGAGTTAAACAAGACAGATGTGAAAATTTGTCATGAACTTGTACACTCAGTGCCAAGAAGGGTCAGCGCAGTATACTTAAAGTTCTTGAGGACATACTAAGTACTAGAATATTATACATTTGCTGAATTAAATCTAGGGTGTACTCATTTCTGCAATCCTTCATTTAAACAAAATTGGCGAATTTACTTATCTTACAGAAAATATTGGCATATATTTTGTTGTTTTTATTAAGTATGTTTAATACATTTCAATTTTACCATCTTTCCATGAATTATATAAGTGATCATTAAGAAAATACATCTTTTATATTTATTCAGAGGGGGTGTACTCATTTATACTGTGCACTGTATGTATGTATATGTGTGTGTATGTATGTATGTGTGTGTATATATGTATATATATATATATATATATATATATATATATATATATATATATATATATATATATATATATATATATATATATATATAACACATTTTTTTACATTTTTTTTCTTATTTTTTTTTTTTTACATATCTGCTATTGAAGATTTTTTTTCTTGCTAACTGTTTGAATACACAGTGTTGGGAGGGGGAGAGGGGGTGGACGAGTTATGAGGTTTAATACTTAGCAGTATAATAGTTTTTCTTACTTTAGCAAACACCACTAATAATGTGCTGATAGAAATTAATTTACAGTGAAAATTGAGGTAGGAGTCAAAATTATTTTCTGCAGTAATTGGCAACGTCACACATGCTGTCGATAGAGCTTAACTTTAAAATTCCTTTAATGCAAGTTAATGGAATAGCGGCGGAGGTTTTAGCAATTGACCTATAAGGTTGAGCCATGTTATAATACAAGACCTTCTCACGCTATATGAAGGTATTTTATTTCTGCCCCTTTTGGCTCGGTTTCATCACAGAAGCTACTCAGACTCTGCATTTAGGAGACTGAATTGGCCCTGTTGCTGTATCCCAGGGAACAACTCTGAGACCCACGAATTTCAGTTTTGTTTGCGTCTCTGAGTTCAGGCATATTGAAGTTTCTCCAGGTTGAAATCGGATTGACACTAGCACAATATTCATCGCAACACCTAACATCATCTCCTGTGAGGTCTCGACTGATGCTTCAGTTGTTGGTTGGTGCAACCGTAACCTTGCATACAATTTTTAATGCCATTCAGTCAAGTGCTAATATAGAAATGTCAAGTACGATATGATTGATTTACCTTTAATACTATTTCCAGTCCTTTCTGGGAATTGTTTGTATTTCACGGACCCTGTCTAGGTTTGTTGATTTCATATGGGAAACGGCAGGACTTAAAGGTAGCGTTTATTTGATCAAACCTTAATATAAAGCAGGCCTACAGTTTTGTTTTGTTTTTGTTTTTAAGCTACTCTTCATGATAGCCGACACTAATAAAGGCACTTCCAACATCAGTCAGACAGTTTGACATGCTCTCTCTCTTTGTACAACGTTACATCGCACACAAGCTCTTAGAAGTCTTTGTAAGTCATGGCAGGGAATGCACACACACCAGAAGGACGAACGTTTTGTCATATAGGACACGTGGTCTGGAAAGTGTGTAAAGAATTGCAACCTGATAGACTGGCGGCGTATGTCAATACCAGCTCCCACCGGTGACAGAAAAGGTCTCATTGCCTGCTGACTGACTGCTGCATTATGCCACGTGGCCTTTCTTTCAATGGGAAACAAACAATCAGCTCTCCTGCCTTCAAAAGAGGGGAGCGGGATCTCATTATGATGAAGAGAAGATGAAAGGGAGCCAGGAGTGGACATGGTGTTCTCGTATTAAAGGGAAAAAAGATGGGGCCCTGTTTGTGTGTAGGCGTATGTGTGCTTGATTGTACGCCACTTCTGTATGAGAGGAGCCCATTTGGCGTTCGTCTTTGCAACTCTAGTGCAATATATTCCCTTGTCCTGCCTCGATTGTCTCTCTTTTTTTCGTTTCAGCGGTCAATCAGATCACCCTCCGTCCACATAGATATTATTAGTTTCCTTCCTCCTGCTCTCAGCTCTGAGTGCGAGATGGGACTGCATGTTCCTGCGTCGTTATGAGGTCAGAAGATCTGGTAATGGCTTGTCCCGTCACTCTCCTTGACCACCTTTCAACACCGTTTCCACACGTTCTTGCCCTTTTCAAGCATTAGATGTGATGTATTTATAGCACATAGCATATTTTTACCACAGCCTTACCGAAGACATCAGTGTCATCACTTTAGCTCTACGAGTCCTGCTTTTCTTTTTTAGCTTAATGAAAGTAGGAGCTTTGTGGTCTGTTTTTCTTCCTCGATGTTACCTCGTTAACTTTGGGGCGTTTAGGTCTGGCACATGCTCCATGGTTTCTGGACAGCTCTTTTCTTACAATTAGGGTGGTCGGCTAGATAATTTCTTTTGAACCATAAAGCCATGAACACAGTATGGCCACATTTAATGGTAAACGAAGACAGCTCGGGAACTGCGCTTGGAGAACAATGTGTTTTGACTGCTCACGACTTTCCTCTTCGTTTTATTTCCCTGCCTTTGTTCCAGCCTTGAACTAATGAAAAGCTGTCTCGTTAGCTTATTGGGTAGGAGTCAAAGAGATGCTGAACTAGTGTCATTGTACCTGGTTGATTCCATCAATACCGTTTTCCCTTGCTTAAAATCCCGTCGTCTCCTTCCGAGACTCCCTGCGGCCCCGTCGGCAAATCACAGCACTAATAAGGTGTGGCGCTTGTCTCGTGGCTGCACATTTTATGGTCGTCATCCTTGGACGCTCAGCAGTGAGCCGTCGTTATCTGCTCATCAAACACACTTTAAGCACTTCCCCAAATGGCCAAACCTAACGATTTGTGGCTTGATCAAGGATGGGTCACAAACCGTTTAGTCTGCCTTGCACTTTTTCTCAAAGGGGCTCTGGAGAAATAAACCCTTCAAAATGACTGCGTTTTAGTTTTTTTTTTGTTCTTGATTGTGTTCCCTTTTCCTGGTTGTTTTTTTTTTTTTTCTTCTTCTTGCTTTGTTCAGTGTATTTATAGCGGACACGCTGTTTGCACATTTTCGGTCTTGTCGTGCGTGTGTATAAATCCATATGATTAACTGTCCATTGCCAGAGAGACTACAAGTTGGAGGAGACCAAGATGGTGCATTGCATGCCTTGGAAAAAGGCCACTAGATGGCAGTCATTATCTTTACAATAAAGTAGCAGTAGTTTTTGTGTGTGAGAGAGGGAGAAAAAAGACACCTTGTTGCCATGGAATTGACCTAATGGGTTTCTCTCAGACCTGCACAGCACAGTTTCTGGCTACAATGCCATTTGTTAGAGGTTTGATCTTTAAAGAGGGAAAGTAACTGAAACCCACCAACAGTATTCATATGGACTTTGGCTGGATCGATACTTTTTTTTTTTTTTTTTTATCTCCAATGTACATTCACGAAAAAGTATTTTTTTCAAATTTCCTTAGTTGAAGGAGTGTTGACAGACTGCTATTTTTCTCCTTGTCTTGGAAATGGACGTTTGGTGGCTCAAGATGCCTCGCCCCTCATCGACATCCTGCTTATGCAATCACATCTGAATAATTTATACTGGCGCCTCTGGTCTCATCATGTCATAAACCATGCTGCTGACACAACATTGTCAAAGCAATTCAATTCAACTAGCTCTTCTTGAAGTAACACGTGTTCAATTAAAGTCTAACTGTACTGTTGGCAAGTCTCTTCTCCTCTCATCTCATCTCTTACCCTGTATTTTGTGAATTTTTCCTCGTCAGTCAATGTCAGAATGGTAGAGGTGTTTCTTTCTTTCTCTCTCTCTCATCCACATACTGTATGCTGCCCCTCCACCTTTCCGTGGTTCAGGTGCTCTCTCTAACACTGCACATTAATTTTTAAACTTTGCCATATGCTATCACTTCTTTCTTTGGGTGGCTCTGCCAAATGCTCCTGAATCAAATAAGGACACATATAAAGTCTAAATACAAATACATATTTGCCCTCACAGATCAGATCTGTAGATGGACCACTTGTGGTGAAATGTGACAGAAATTTTAAATGAAAACATGAAACTCTGTTTGTCGGGTTAAAACTAGATAAAACTGATTGACCATCCGGTGAGCTGTTACCATGCTGTGTTTGAAGACGAACAGATGACTTTAGTTACTTGGATGTTTCTGTAAATTGACATGTGGTTGTTTCAGTTTAACATTTGTCATTTTACACCTGTTTCTGTTTTGAACTGTTTTGACCTGGTGCCTGTTTTACCCTGGAAAGACTTCAGGTGTACTTTTCTTCGTCTATTTTTGGATGCTGGCCATTTTCATAGTCTATATCCTGCCAGTAGAACAAAAGAGAAGGCAATGGTAGAAAAGAGCTGAAATCATATGCCAATTACACTCACAACATATTCAACTTTCTGTTATAAATGAGCTAAGGCTGCTAAAATTGTCATTTGAATTATGCCTTTCATATCCCTATGGCTTTTATTTAAGAAGATCAGTTCAAGCCTCCAGTGACTGTTTTTTCTTTTCTGTTTGCATTTCTGAACATGCAGCACAACGGTAATGAATTCTACCATTTTAAAACCAATTACAGTAGTTGGGCTTTTTACACTCTTTGTCACGGTCTCTGTGGAATAGGGCTGTTGGAGTGTCGACTACAGATGATCTGGATTCTTTTTTAGCTATTCCCAAAACTCAACATGCTAATGCCATTTTTTTTTGGGATTACTCCTTTTTAAACATTTTATTTATTTTTTTTTACCTGGAATTTTTGGGGTTTCTGTTTTTGTTTGTCAGGTTGGCATATCTACAGATCGCTTGTGTAAAAAAGTTAAGAATCTTTAAAACTACTAATATATTTTTAAAACAACTAAACACTTTCAGAGGTGTCAACCTTTATATATTATAAGTAAAGTGAGGGCATAAAAGCAGAATGTCACATCTGTGACTGAATGTGTGAGTGAGAAAATAAATGCCCCTGTTGTGCCGATAAAAGGTCTTGCTTGGAAGAGAGGAAGAAGAAGGAAAAAAAAGAAAACAGGGTTTAGTTTTTTCCCCGTCCTTATATCTTCTTTCATTAGATGTAATTAATGGTCCATGATAATAAAATTAGGTCTTTGTCTGTTGCTGACGTTACACCATTGGACTACTTTGTTTGGTGTAATTATATTTATTAATGATAACCAAAGACCTACAGAGGCAGTTAATAACCATGTTTTTCTGTCTCCTTTTTTCATTCATGTTTAATTGTCCTAGATGTTTTATAGGGAGGCTTTAGGAGATGGATTATTACAAAAAGTAGTTCCTGACATCTTTTCTTCAACATGCATTTATGTAGTTTCTTAATTAGAGTTGTGCATAATAAGGTGCACAGAAACCCAGATTGAATGATTCAGTTGCAACTGTTTTCTATTTAATATATTTAAAATGTAATTAATTCCTGTATTGTCAAAGCTGAATTTTTAGCAGCTGTTACTCCAGTTTTAAGAGTCACATGAATCTTCAAAAATGATTCTAAAATGCTAATTTGGTGCTCAAGAAACATTTTATTAACAACTGATTAAAAGTGACACCAATCTTTTGTGACTTTATCAATATCTTTACTATTACAAATAAATTAACTTTTTATTCATCAAAGAATCGTGAAAATGCTCCCACAATGCAGCACAACTGTTTTAAACATTGATAACAATTAGAAATGTTTCTTGAGCAGCAAGTTAGCATGTTAGAATGATTTCTGAAGGATCATGTGACTGATGAATGGCTGCTGAAAATGTTACTTTGCCATTATAGGAATACATTAAATTCTTTTGTTATTGGGTAATTACATTCAACAAAGAGTCAGGCTTGTTAGAAGATTCTCTTCATGTAATATCCATATTCCTGTAATCCAGTCGTGTCCTCAACAGGCCACTTACACAGTTCACTGCCACTTTCAAAGTCTGCCTCAGGCTTTTTAGTAGACCTCCATTGGCTAGTCACTAGTGTCTCTTACAGTCTTCTACAAATCAATACAAGCTGGTGATGCCCAATTTCCACCGTCTTTCTTCTAACTTTGGGCAGTCTGATCACACAGATGCTTTAGTGGCTCTGGAGTGAAGTCCCACCCGAGCTCGTTTGTACGTTGTTGCTATGTTTATTAAGGCCTCAGCCAGCTGTTGTTGTACTGAATGGTCCTCATCTTTAAAATGTAATATATTTCATGAATTATGTAACCAAGGTTAGATGATTATCTTGAACAGGCTTAATTTAATAGACTGTTTGAGTCATGTTACTAATAGAAAGAGTTATTCACTCATTTGATTAGTAGTTAATTCACAAAAGTTGTGAAAGCTAGCTTTAAATTACACTGTCCACTTCAGCCAAGGGTGAGTGTACTGTCAGTGGCTCACTAATTGCTGTCATTCTACCCGGCAGCTGTTGGCTATTAGAGGTTTTTATTCCAGATGTTGTCATTATAATGTACTTGATCATCATAATGGCTTCTGAAAGATGATTGGCTGTCATGTCTAGGCCTGATAATGCAGCCGTAGCTCTTTCTGCAAAATGGCCTCTGTGGTAAACTATGTATGCACCGCAATGTAATAAAATATATGCTATTAAAATGACAAAGGTTACGAGACTGAAAGCAATTTCCTATGTAATGTTTGTGCTTCAGAACACAAATGGAAGTGAATGCGTGTGTCACAATGGCCAATCTTTATGTCAGTGGATCTCTCTGATATAGAATCGGAAAATTGTCGCTGTCTCTTAAGAACATAAAGGAATGGCTTGGTTATTTGCCATGCGTTCAAAAGGGAACGTCCTTTAGGCATGGATTGCTCAAATTGTATTATGGCATAATGATGTGCGGTGTTCTGAGACCCAGCATCTGTGCCAGCGAAAAGGGAACGCGTGTATGTGTGTGCAAGGGAGAGAGGGAATTGAAGTGCCCTGCTAGCTGTGTTTGGGTATGACTCCATGGAGAGTGGCAGTGATAAGAGAAGGCTGGGTGTAATGAGCCATATCCCATGCCCCTGCTTCCTGCCTTCAAGCCTACAGATGAGAAGAGGAATGCCCTGCTCTCCTGTCTCTCTGCCTCGCCCGTCCACTCCCTCCCTTTCTCGTGAACTCAACCACTCTTGAGTTTTTCATCCCTCGCTTTATTTTTGTGCCTGGCCTCCAGACCTCTGCTGGATTTTGTGGAGCTTCTGATGGCGTGCAGTAAAATCAACGAGGCGTCATCTGCCTATTCACTCTAAGATGGAAAAAGAGAGAGACAGTGGCAGAGAACAGGACGGAGAGAGCGCTGGACTCTCTTATTTCACAACCACCACCTTTCCCTTTCTCTCAGCACACTGAATTTAATCCCCGCAGGGGTGATTCCCGGCCTCTACTGTACGGAGCGACTTGCTGCATAGTAATGTGCTGCACTGGCCAAGCGTGAATGTTGTATTCCTATAACTTCCACTTCCTGTTACTCAGCATTTAATTCACATGTCTTAGGCTGCTTCTTTTGTAAATGGACTAATCTTTTGGATATGTGTCTATATATAAGTGTGCATACATGATGGTCGACAAGTTATAGTTGTGTAGTTATTGTATATAGTCAGATATTATTTATTATTAAACGTGTTAGTTTATGATGATATATAATGTTTATTAATAATTAAAATCAATCAAAAATAAGAACAATAACACTTTTTTTATACTGTACATTATGTATCTCTTTGTAATGTAATGTAATCATCAACCTGTTTGACCAATTGTTGGTAATCATGACCCATTTCTGCTTCTTACAAGATTTTTTGTTAATCAGCATGGATTTAAAGCGTGGATTTATTAATTGCAGGACCCTCCAACCGTCTTAATTTGATTTTGTTCTCTAAAACCTGTCTTTCATGAAAACAGAGTGGCGTCACTTTAATTATAGTGAACTTGGCTGGTATTTGGGTGAATTGTGTTATACTAGGCTGATGAATTTTTCATCAGCTGGTTATTAACATTTGGCTATCGTAAGCCCACTGTTTAGGAAGAGCTATTTAAAAAGTTTTATTCTCCTTGATGGATGGCGGTTGTTTGTTCCCCGGCAGGGAGAGGAAAATCTTCTTGAAATGAAAGGCAGTGAATTAAACCTGCGGCTCATTCAGTCCAACTCCTCCAACCCACAAATAATTTTCTGCATGAGAGAGGGAAAATAAAGGGATTTGCGGTCTCAAATGTGAAGTGGATGAGGTAATTGTTTATAGGTGGACCTCTCCTTGTGATCCTTGTTTAAAACCGCTTAGCTTTGCCCAAGATGATGAATTTACCTTATGTTTCGGGAAGTATTATGCCATGGTTCTTGATCAGCTGATGTCAAATGGACGCTTGATCTAATGGTTATGGCTCTGTAGACGTCTTGAAGTCTGTTTGATTGTAGGAGTTCAGGGAATGGCTAATTCTCTTGATTACATCGAGAGCTTTTACAACTTTGAGTGTTAGTCTTTTTGTGTCCATGATATGCTTGCCCACAGTTTGAACCCACTGCGTTTGGCAGTTGTGAGTCTCTTCTCTTTGAAACAATTAAAACAGGAAATCAAAGGAACATAATGATGTGGATACCGCCATTGGCTTTTATCCACAGAACAATGGTCTGGGTTTATTGCATTTTATGGATGGAGGAGCTGATCGCTCATTTTAAATGCAAGTCAGTAAATTAATCGGTTCGTGTGAAGGCACGGTTAACACATTTCTTTTTGACTTTTGTGGCGAGTATTCTGTCTTTTTCACTACATGATGATAACGTTGCCCAAATATTTGGCCAAACATTTTAGCACACCACTGAGGATGAAAGAGGACAGGCAAGGTGTTGTCTTACTTCGTCAATGAAATAATAATTAGTCAGACAAATGGGCCTCTGAATTTAGATAAGCCCATTATCATGCACTGTTGCTGTTCGAGTTTCAAGGACTTCTTCTGGAGCTGAAATCTGTCGTTCACCCAAACATGAAAATGCTGTCATGTTTTCTCTCTCAAAGACATCCCCATACAGCTCTGACTTAAATGAAATATTTTTGCCAGAGTCAACATACAATTCTCAGACAGCAGCATGTAGTTTTAGGGGCTACACACGAGAGGGATGAATTGAATAGCTGTAGCGCTTATTTTTCTTGTGGATGTTGCTGCTAGACAAATTGGTGTGTGAAGATTCTTGTACGTGCGGCATTGAACTTTAGTGCAGTCTTGATGTATGGCATAAATATCTTTAGATTTCCTCGTCTAGCTAAGTATGCATAAGTCATATGAATATTATGAGTAGCTTATCTACTGAATAATCCATGCTACCATAAACAATGTATGCAGAACCCTATATTCTGTATAGTCGATGATGACATTTTAATCCCTACTATTTCTCATGTTAATGTCATCGCAAAGTAAATTTAGCACATTGTTTGTATTCTCCTGTGCTGAAATGTACTTTTGCATTAGCAAAGTTCTAGGAAAAAGGCAAAATAGAGCTTGCAATTTTCTCTCAAGTGTAATTATGAAAAAAGATAGATAGTTGCAGCTTCATTTTATTCATGCATTCAGGACCTCAGAAGATGTTTTTTTTTTCTCTCTTCTCTGAATAGGTGGGTTTGATAGGATGGAGTGCTCTTAATAACAAACAGATGCTATTGGTCTGTCTAAAGATTTTGGCTTTGCGGAGGGGAGAGGCGAGAGATTCTGGGAGGTTTTTTGCTGACCCTCACGGTTTGAAAACTGCTGATGGCCTCAGGTTGTTTCATGCATCTTCAAAACTCTGCCACACTGACTGGTACACTGTGGAATATCCGGCTTCATTTTCATTTGAAAGCTTGCACAGTTTTCTCCAACACAAGAGACACAGTGAGCCATTACAGACAGGAAGAAGCTCGGCTTGGAAAAAGATAATCATCTGTTTTTTTCCCCCTCTTCTCTGCATTTCATTAATGAAAATGATCTCTTTTTGCAGAGACGGTAAATGAATTATAAGGGCAGTTATTTATTAACTGTGTTTGGGGGGCACAGAAGTGTGGAGGATCTTTAACGCTTTACGGCTCGGTGAACAGTCAGATATTTTTGATGTTGGAAGTGCACTTTTATCAGTCAGTGCAGTCAAATTCTCATCCATGAAAGGATGCTCGATGGTTATCACTCTCAATAATGGGTTTGCAGACCAGAGATAGGAATCTTAATACAAATGTGCTGTTTGTTTGTTCCCTCAGCACAGCACAGTGCCTAAAACATTCGTATTTAATCATAGGCAGTCTTTGCCTTAAGTTTACACTACACAGTCAGATAATTCTGTTTTTGTCGTAGGAAGTGTCTCTCGTAGTCCTTCGATGTCTCTCTTATGTAGAGCAATGCCCAATTCACACTGTCTAGGCTCCCACCAGCATCTGTATGGGGCTTAAACCCACCACAGCAGACTAAATCATCTATAATTAGTTGAGCTGGGCAGTTTATACAGCTGTAGAGGAAAAAATGTAGAGTGGGCAGAGAATGTAAAGAGAGAGATGGGAGTTTGCAGGTGGTTCTTGCTGTTTCTAATCTCCTCACATCACTCCACTAGTCACAGGCTGCTTTTCGACGGTCTCGTCTAACATCAGCGACAGTTAGACACCTGTAAATCCAGATGTGTTATGAGCTGCGCTGCTGTGTCTGCGATTCCTGAGCTGCCAAAGGGAGCTCACAGCACTCTACTCTGATGGCCATTTGCTGTGAGTAATTTTGACCAACAAAGCTATAAACCCACCTCAGATGTTCTATATAAAACCTTACTCTAAATTCAAAATAAAGAATAATGAAATGGCAAGTACCTGGAATAAAGTGCATGTAATGTAATATATATATATATATATATATATATATATATATATATATATATATATAAAATTTATACTTATTTATTTTATTTATTTATTTACATTCTATTTTCTCATTTCAGTTGAAATTTATTTTGTTTCAAGTAACACATTTTTTATGGTTTTAGTTAATTATTATTATATATATATATATATATATATATATATATATATATATATATATATATATATATATATATATATATATTTATAAAATTACAGTAATGCTCTGTAAATTTTATGGAAATCTTGAAATTTAGACTAATGGCAATTACAAAAATAATGAAAAGTAAAAAAAAAAAAAAAATGTCCAGTTGCATTACACTAATGACAAAGGGCAGTACTCAATTCTTAATAGTCCAAATAATAGGCTTCAGCAAAATCTTACATCCAGTCTTTTGTTTGTTTTTTTCCTTTTTTTTTTGGTGCAATTTAATCAGGGCTTGTTTTTGCAGTTGTTTCTTTGGTGATTTTTAAAAAGCATTCTTTATTAGGTGTCCGTGAGTATTCTGCACCAATGCCAGTGGACAGCTTCCAGCACGAGCTCTTCCTGTGCTGAAGGTTTGCAGTAGCACTCTGGTATATTGATACAAAATACTATACACTCTCTTTCAACTGTCAGTCTTTAAAACTTTCTCACTCTCTCTCTCTCATGGCTTTCACCCTGTTTAGCTCTAGATGAACACTGCCATTACTGTGTGCACGTCTTTTAATACAGACAACCATCTCCTTTTGTCCTGTTTCTGTCTGCCATATCCTTGTCTCATTATTGACTGAAGCAGTAATGATTATTTTTTCCATTGGTGTGAACTGAATGTGAAACAGCCCCAGTTCCACTCTTGGGCCAGTGGCATTGGCAGTGAACTATCCAGCAATATTAAAGAAACAGCCTTGGAGTTCTAAAAATGTTTATAGGTACCTCATAATTCAACCTAATAAACAAGTACAAATTAAGACTGTCTTGCAAACAGCTCAGGGAATGTGCTTATGCAAGCATGACATCCATTTTGAATATATCACATGGCGGTTGATACTGTATTTCTTGTGATGCATATGAATAATTCTGAATATTTTTGCATGATTGTGTGTTTGTGTGTGTTTCTAGTGATAATCGTACCTGCATATGGATTACAGGTCTGCAAATGTGGGAGTGAATTAAAACTCAAATCTGCAGTCAGCCAGTGTACGCCCACAGCGTCTTCAAAATGAATGTGTTAAAAGTCATTAAACAGCACTCAACTTAATCATTCTTTTACTTTTCATAATTAGGACCCTGGGCTACTGTCGGCTCCGGCACTGTTCATGCTTGGCTTTCGGCCACAAGTTGACTGAAGTTAAATTAGGCGAGAAGACTTCTTTATTAATGCATCTGCAGCGTGAATGACAAGCATGTTATATATCCAGCCATTACGAGATATTTTACAGCTCTATGTAACAGCATGTAACATTTGCTGTTTTTCTCTCTTAAAAACAACCCCACCAAATATTGTAATTGAACATACACTGTATCTCCTACTGTAGGAGAATGTCAACAGATATACTGTAGATTAGGAGTGGGCAATAATATCATATCACAATTTTTTTAGAAATATCACGATTTCACGATTTTATCACGATTCTTTGTCATGTTAGTTTTACTATTTTTGTCTGAGCAGTGCAGCCAAAATAATTTCCCTGTTATGAAGACAAAGCCTTTCAAGGGAACAAAATATAAAAAAGAATGGTGGATATTTAGGCCAAAGTGGACGAACATAAAAAAATCTTTGTCATTATTTTATCTTTGTTATTAAAAATAAGAACAAAGATACACATTACAAATACACATAATATACAAATAAAACAAACAGTGCTTTATTTTCAGGTAAAATAGGCATATTTAGCAGGAGCATTCAAGAAATTGAATGAACAAATGCAAAAATAAAACACTATTTAGATTGATTCCTATTAAAGCAACTGTATTATTTTTTTCTGTCAAGAGTATCGAGTTATTTTTTCTTTTTGCGTTTTTTTGTTTTAACATTTAAAGAATAAAAATTCTGTTATCTGTCTGTCGATTCTGTCATAGTGTTTTATATTTATACCATCATTTACTCACTCAAAATTAGTTTTAAACCCAAATGAGTTTCTTTCTTCTGCTGAACATAAATGCTATTTTGAAGAATGTGGGTAACCAAACAGTTACTGGTCCACAGTGACTTCCATATTATTTTTTTCCTTCTATCAAATTCAATGTGGACCAGCAACTGTTTGCTTACCCACATTATTGAAAATATCATCTTTTGTGTTCAGCACTAGAAAGAAATTAATACAGGTTTGGGACAACATGTGAGTGAGTAAATAATGACAGAAATAAAATTTTAGGGTGAACTATCCGTTTAATGACAGTTGGCAGCATGTTTAGTTTTTCCCTTTAAGACCTGCACGCATCTAATATACAGGCATGCATCCGTTTTTCTCTCAACTGTTTAGTTTCAATTTTGACATAACCAACTGAGTCTATACATAAACCTTGTGTGTTTTGACAGTATTAGCTCAAAATATAACTTAGCTGAGTAATCAGGTGCTGTTAGACAGGCTTTTTAGTGCGGACGCTTCAGGTGTACGGGCTCAGAAAAAGCACGCGTCAGACCAGCGTGTGAATGAAACGTTTAACCGGCAAGGCTTTAAAACACTCTCAAATAATGCACTTTTGTGATTGCAAATAAGTGCAGTGTCCCGTGAGAGTAACTCTACCGCTGAGTTAACACTGATGTGAATGTATGTGGCGTTGTACAGTAGGCTATATGATGGAGGCACCAGAACTGCAACTGATAGAATGTGCGCTGTAGCGCGACACTACAATATTTCTCCAAAAGCAGTTCGTGGAGACATTTTTATCATCCACGATCAAAAATCCTCATATCGCACACCCCTACTGTAGATGTTTTTAAAATTCAGCTCTATCATAAATACAACTGTTTATTGACTTCTTGCATTTCTGTATTGCACTGCTGTATCCGATTGAGTGCATTAGATAAAAAACACAAAGCAAAAATAATTGAAGGCTGAATCACTTTTCAGTGTGAGTGCAAAAATTTTTCAGTGTTTTCAACCTTCTGAGAAGAGATTACATTTTCCAGTTTTTTTTTTTTTTTTTTCTTCTTCCCCCAAGCCATCAGTGTTTATAGTAGCTTATAGTAATATGGGAACTTTGAATGAACCTTAGATTGATATTATTTCTCCATGAATGTTCACTATCAGCCTATGTTGTATCAAGGTCATTTTCTTTCTTACGTTGGCAGTAATGGTATTAATGTTGTTACAGATTATTGGACACTACTATTTTTTTAAGCAATTTGGAACTTAAACATTTATGAGTTTGTAAATATATGAATTTAACATGGACTAAAAAAATAAAACCAGGGACTTTGCTTCCTCCTTAATGCCTGTATATTTGGCTCCTTGAGCACATGGCATGTCTATTTGTTTCAGGTCAGACAGTTCACCTTGGGCTATCCAGCTGCATGGCTCTAAAAAAATTATGACTTTCCTGTAAACAGGAGGACCCTAAAGGAGTTTGCCCGGAGGGCCTTATAAGAGCAAAATGGCGTGATGGTGATTATGATTTATTGAAGTTGTGATCATCTCTAACTGACCTGCAGTGAGCAGCTCTGGTTTGCTGTTCCTGGGCTTTGTGGGGTTTAGTTAGGCTGTGGGTTTGGTAGTGGATGGCTGTCATGAGCATCTCTCCAGTCCCACCTCTATAAATAGAGAACACCACTCTCTCCAAGCTGCCATTCCTGGGGGGAATTTTCTTCACCACATCATCCTCCTTTGCTAGTGTCTCTCTACTGTCAGCTTGCCTATCCGTCCTTCTATTCATCCTTCCATCCGTCTGAAACATTAGCGCTAAAGTCTAATGTGTCTTGACACGCATTACCCCCAGCCCCACCTCCCTGTGCAGCACACACACACACCTTCCTGTACTTTTGATATGTACATACCAGTAACTCTGAGCTTTCCATGCCGTATTCAGTTCTGAAAGCATTTAGCTACTTAAGAGATCTATTTCAGAGTGCAGTTTTAATTTTAAACTCTCTTCAAAAAGATGCATTATGTCCGAGATGTTCTCCCTGTCATTTGGTTTTATATGCGATGTTGGTCTAATCTGCGAGAATTAAGTCTTCTTTTAAGTCGAACACCGATATCAGTCAAGCACTCATGCATTTGTAGTGTATAATGTATATTTATAGTGTGATTTAGCGCGTGTTCGGGAGGTGTGTGCTGGAGTATGTCAGATTCAATTTCTAGGCTTGAGGTGCGGGGGGAAATCAGATGCTTACTCACACAGACTCCATCAAAGACCAACAGAGAAACTTCAATATTCGCCTTGCAGCTGTCATCCAGAGTCAGAGAGCATCAGCCAGTGAGACTTTAAACCAGCATTCACCCACTGATTGACAGGTGCAGGGCTAAATGATGGCTCGACGGAGCTTCCATAGAATCCGCTCCCAAAAAGAAAGCGAATGAAATGCGAGTCTCGACAGCCCAAAGATCTGATCAGCCCCCCTCACCTCAAAAGACGGAAAATGCCACTGCAGCATTCGTAGACGTTTCTGGAGCAAGCTTTAGGATTTGATGCAAACATGCTGCTTCAGGGGAGTTTAAAATAGAACATGTATATTCCTTCCACGGCGTATCGGAGGATGACACGGTTTCTCAAAGGACATAAGTGGAATTGTAGAGATGCTGGCGCAGTCTGCTTGACGTAGTGACCCTTTGTTGACCTTTCTTTGGAAATTGCATTGTTCCGTCACACTCATTGGGTATTCATCTCACCCTGTATCTTTTAACTGCTGTCTGGATAAATGTTTCCTCAAATGTGCAGAGCCTCTGGCTGTAATATATTTAAATGGTATAAAGTAGCTCATTTTCCCAAGGATATGCCCCGGATCCCTGTTCCCATAAACAAGCACTTAGAATACAAATGGCAGAAATCTGGGCGAATACCTCGGAAAACATCATTCGTTTCCCTCCTTATGAAGCGATTCGTTTTCTCACTGAGGGGTGGAGAGTTGCGAGTTAACTCGATTGTAAGTGAAAATCTAAATAATGTGCTTTGCCAGGGATGGCCTCAAAAATAATTGCTATCAAGCTGGATGTGTGAGTGGGAGACGGCGAAAGGCGACGAGATGAGCTCGTCAGAGAGAAGAGCCATTTACCAGAAGTGACAGAAGACAAGATGTTCTCCCGTGGGTGTGTTTGCCACGTTCGGAGACCTTCACTGCTGGGGGTCCAGTAATTACAACAATTAAGATGGATATCCTTCATGTCATCTTAAATGGGACGTAGGCGCCAGTTCGTTATTGTCGTGACAGTTTTGGCTTTATTTTTATTCATAGACTACTTTTTGCCGGTTTCGCAGCTTTATTGTCAGACGCAACGTGTTTAATTGCCCCAGAAAGTTAAATGCTACTTGTTGGAAGGAAGTGCAGCTGGGCTCCGAAGCCGATAAAGTGACATTTCAAAAGTGCAGTGTCTTCACACCCTAAGTTAGTTGTTTTGATGCATTTTATTGTGCTAAAGAAATGCTTTATTGTAATTTCTTTGTGAAACATTTTGAAAAGAGTCCCCGAAGTTGCGGACTCCTTTGTTTTCTCGGATGAATTCGGTGTAGCACTTTATAGAATGAGATGAACAGCTGAAGGTGCTTGCTCTCAATTTCTCTGTAACATCCTTTTGAACCCTCACATTGTCTTATCGAGCTAATTGTTTGAACAATGACTTGCGATGAGCAGTGACTGGAGTGAGAAGGAGGGTGAAGAGAAAGTAATGACAGGAGCTTTTTCAAGCCTAGCCAAGACAATGGAGACAACAGCATCAATAAAGAGTAAACATTCCCCCACCTCTCCACACAGTCTTTAATGGAGATCCCAGCTTTTGGCGGAGATAGATGAGGGCTCATTCAGAACAGCGAGTAGGTAGATGTGTGCTTTCTCAAGCTAACTGGCTATTGGTTTGGAGAGGAGAGTCATAGACCGTACTGCATTAAAGGGTGTGTGATTAAGGAGTACATTTGATGGAAAACCGGGCCCTATTGACATGCCTTTGTCTCCTCTTCCCGTAAGTCCCTCCGGGCTGCGCTAGGCGAGGAAGGGTTGCAAGTGGATTCAGAAAAGTTGAGGTGATTGATTGCTTTGCAGCAGTTTCTCTGCCTGCCATTGATTTCACCATCCAACTTCAGAGATGGAAGTCTTACATTTATATTACTGCTAATCATTATTCCCTTGGCACTTTGTCAAGAGCAAAAGGTGATTAAGACGCCAGTACATCATTAATTTGCGCTGGCAGACAGGTTATAATTTTGTCCCTCTTTCCTTTACCTTTCCGCGCTACACTTGCTCTCCCTTTATTGTCCCTGAACACGCACCCGGTCACGCCGCATGTGCACATTGCAGTCAGATAAATGCAAGCAGGTATACAAGCTGTACACATGTTAGCAGCAGTGCAAGAGTACGTTAAACTCTGCTACAGCGGTTGTGTCATGTTCAGATTTTGCACTCAGATGTGCTGTCAGAGTCACTGGTCTTCTCATCAGAGCTTGGGTCTTCTGACACTTCAGAGGTTCGCTTTACATACCTGTCATCTCTTAATGCTCGCTTCCCCGTGCCCGCTGGAGCTCCGTCACAGACTTCTGCTCTTTGTAGAGGGAATGTGTCTCTCTTCCACCACCTTTAAGACAGTAAGTGGTATTGAGTGAAGAGACTTCTCAGTGCACGGGTTAAAGATGAGTAGTGAAACTGTCTGTTGATGCATTGGAGGGCAGAGTTTGAAATACAGGACCGCTTACAAAACCTCGTCAGCGTCTTTGTTCTGATTCTCTGCAGAAACAGGCGAGCAGAATCCCGGATGAGCTTTCTCCTGCAGTGCTATCTGCATCCAGGCACTGAAGAATACATGAGGAGATGGTGTCCTAGAGATGCTACTGCATAATTTCGCTCTTGTCACTGGCCCTCTCACAGATGTCTTTGTTCTGCCCTCTTTGTTCTGTTGAGGAGTGAGACTTCACACACGAGCGAGGTTTTGATTAGCATTTGTATGCAAACCATAAATTTGCACAGACTTTGTACAGTGCATATACATGATACAGTCTTTAGACATTTACAAAGCAGTACAAACAACTTGTTTTTCCTCTTCCATCTGTGCAGCTGTTGCTTATTTAAAGGCCAAACCTGAAGAGCAGTGTCTGGCCTTTTACAAGAGATTAGATGATTGCATTTTTTTTTTTGCACACTGGGGATGCATAAGTGTGAGAACACAGTTTTATCCAGGAAATAAAGTGAAGTTTTAGAATTTTGGTGTAAAATAAAGAATAAATATTTAAAATTGTGCACTCTTTCGAATAAAATATAAGAGAACTGAATAATAATATTATTGTGTTGGACTGGCTATCTGTCCAGGACTGGCTCCAGCATTTAGTGAATTAATGGAATACTACTAATACTAATAATAATAAAATAATTTATCACTACTGCTACTACTACTACTAATAATACATGTTCATATTGTTAGAAATGTTAATAATAAATTATATACACTACCGTTTTGGATCAGTAATGTTTTTTAAAGAAGTCTCTTATGTTCATCAAGGCTGCATTTATTTGATCAAAAATACAGAAAAAAACAGTAATCTTGCAGTTATTACAATATAAAATAATGGTTTCTATTTTAATATACTTTAAAATATAATTTATTTCTGTGATGCAAAGCTGAATTTCCATCAGCCATTACTCCATTCTAAAGTGTCACATGATTCATCAGAAATCATTCTGATATGCTGATTTATTATCAGTGCTGGAAACTGTTGTGCTGCTTAATATTTTTTTGGAACCTGTGATACTTTTATTCAGGATTCTTTGAATAAAAAGTTAAAAAAAGAAGAGCATTTATTTATAATAGAAATCTTTTCTAACAATATAGACTACCGTTCAAAAGTTTGGGGTCAGTAAATTTTTGTTCTTTCTTTTTTTTTTTTTTAATAAATTAAAACTTTTATTCAACAAGGATGTGTTAAATTGATAAGAAGAGATAGCAAAGATTTATATTGTTAGAAAAGATTTATATTTTGAATAAATGCTGTTTTTTTTTTAAACTTTTTATTCATCAAAGAATCCTGAAAAAAGTATAGCAGTTTCCAATCCCGTTGCCAACCTTGATAATTCTAATAATAAATCAGCATATTAAAATGATTTCTGAAGGATCATGTGACACTTAAGACTGGAGTAATGGCTGATGGAAATTCAGCTTTGAACCCATTGTGTATTTATACAACAACAAAAATAAGAAATGTACATGTCATAAAGAAGCGTATTTTTCACATTTACGGCTTTAGGCTCAGAAAAACAATGTAAAAAATAAATAAACAATTTAAGCACTGAGTAAACATGTTCAGTCCTGCAAGGGCTCTGCTTTAATTGCATCATGTAAGGAGCAGTGGTGTGATTGCTGAGCTGTGTAGCAATGTATGTGGGCCTGGGTGCCTGGGGCCTCCATGCTCTTTCGTGAGTGTACGTACTCCCACATTCACAGACAAACACAGTGTGGGATGCTTGGAACCTGCTCAAAGGAAAAACATACACAGTATAGGAACAAGGAATAAGTTTCTTCCATGTTTGTTCTTGGATGTTTGTGGATTATGACAGTTCTATGAGCGAGTTAGTGAACCCATGCTGTTGGTTCAGATGCTCATCTGCATGCACATGTATGTGTGTGTTTGAGCGACGTGTGAATTGGCAAGGGATCCAGTGAAAGCCCTGCCTGAACATCCTGTGTGTGGTGCTGTATTATCTGGGCAGCTCCTCCACATCTGGCTGACTGTCAGCTTGGCTGCCGCAGTGGGGGGATCCTCCGTCTCCCGTGTCTGAGCCATCATAAGGCGATGTGGTATTTACACGGCCTCGCTTGTTTACCCTGGCAGCCTGAGAGAGAGGGAGGAGAGGGGCTGGCTGCGGCATGGGATTCCTCCAGCACTGGAGTAAAACGCACATTATTGCCAACACACACACACACACACATACATGCACACTGACACCTGGAAGTCAAATGTTCCAGCCAGGGTGGGCTATGGCAGATGATTGTTCTAGCACTGGCCCTTCTGTGAAGATCACACTGGGACTTGTTGTCTTTTTATTTTCTGATTACACTGTCAGGTCTCAACAAAGTTTGCTTAAGTTAAGGTTTAAAAAGTGATCAAATGACATTTCTTGTTTTTCCAGGTGAATGTCTGAACAGAAACCTCTACTTTAAGAGTCCTATAACAGAAACATAAAGAAACAGCATGTGAATTGATCAAGCTTTGTGATGGAATCTTGCAGTTTGCCACATTAAATGCTACGTCTGCTTAATTTAATTTGAGAAGAGACACAAACAGAGAAATTCGGATTACACTAGTTTCACAGTATCCTGCCATATTCTTCAATTTACATTTGTGTTTCCTAGTTAGGCGTCTTGGATATTGACTTATAAAGAGTGCTTCTATATTGGCTTTGTTCTCAAACAGACAGCACAAATCCACATTTCTGCCCTGTCAACCCTCTACGGACACCTTGGCAATTGAATCGCCATTGACTAGTAAATTTTTTAGTCAGACTGATATACTATATATGTATGTATGTTTGTGTGTGTGTGTATATATATATATATATATATATAAAAATAATATATAGGGGTAGTTGACGTATCAATGTGTCCTATGGTGTGATGGAAAAATGTAAAAAAAATTAAAAATTAAAAATTAAAAAAATAAACCCTCTAACACTGAGGATAAACCTCTCTCATGCTATTTGTAACTCCAAGAATGAAGATACATTTTTCTCATGTTATTTTTTAATTTTTTTTTTCCCTACATTTTTGCTATGTCACACCATAGGACACATATAGGTGTGACATAGCAAAAATGTAGAAAAAAAAAAACCTTCACATAAAAAATAACATGAGAAAAATGTATCAACTATATTTGTCAGCTAACCATATATAGCTTTTTAAATATCTGAAAGTATACTCTTAACATTCAGTCACTCAAGCATTATAATATGATAATCACGTAGGCCTATTATTTAATGATAGAACTTTGGTAATTAGAATTAAAACTTGGTAACTGTGTATGAATCCATATTAGTCATTTTAACTGAATTTAGGACTGGTGGTGGTGCTTTTTTGGTCATTCAGTGTTTCTGTAAAAAAATGGGAAAAATCTAACAATAATACTGATAATAATACTGTTAGCTTGAATGTAAAACATTGTCATGAATTCGTTGTATTCCCATTTGTAAAATAGGCTACAAATTAATTGTTGTAGTCTAACCTGATCTCATGAAAGTGTGTGTAGCACGATTTTCTGTTTCTATTTGGCGTAGGCCTAATGTTTATATACAGAAATTGACTTTGACAAAAGACTGATAAATTCATAATTAATGGCATGGCTGGTTCAGTTTACAGAAATACGGGACACACGGGCCTATAATTTACTGCTGAAAATGTTTGCGGGGCAAATCTCAGGTCAGTCTGAGCGCTCATGGTATGCACAGTGCGTACAGCCGTACACCTGCAGGCGCCACTGTTAGCCTCCAACTCACACACTGGCGAGTAAAATCTGAGAATTTATTAGCCAGTGGCTAATATTCGACATCATTTAGTCGCATATGCAAGTGATTTACTCGCAATGTAGAGGGTTGCCTGTGCATTACCATTACATTACCGTGGTGAGAGACTAACACAGTCTTGTGTAATACATTTATTAGGTGGAGATGTATTAGCTACATATCAGTTTGAGCTTTATTTTGAGGTATTTGTGTTTGTTGTTCTGAGAAAGAAAGTCAGAAAGAAAGAATAGAAATTGTTTGAACTCGTTATTGCATTGATCAACACTGTCACATCTGTAAGTACACTCCTTTTTTGTATTTGAGCTATATTTTAAAAACGCTTGTAGTTTAGATGTTAAGTCACACCACTTGAAGGAAGAAGTTGAGGAAGTTAATCATAAAAGTATAATAACATTAATGAAAAATGCTTTAAATTTTAAATGTGAAATTATTTATTTGGTTTTTGCTTTAATTTTTGGGTCTGAAAGTTCCATTTCATTGCATTGAAAAGTTATATAGAAATCATAATTTAATGAATGTGAAGAGAGTTTTAGAGTTTTAGGAAACTTTGTCTTTTTTTCCAGACTGCCATTAATAACATGCATAACATGCATTTGACATGGTGTTTCTCGGTTGTGAGATTGTTCTTAAAGGTAATGAAAAGTGTTAATGTTTTATGACAGGGGTTTTTGGACTGTATACTGACAACCTGTTGTGTGGATGAGGTTTAGATGTGTGGATGGTAACGTGATTGCATTGTGGAAATGACCTTTTCAGAGCTGTATTTGTTGCTCATGATTGAACTAATTAATTGTGCATGTGAAATAATTGGGGTTTGTGTATAACGTTTTTTGTGAGAAAAAAAAAAAAAAAAAACCCTTTTGGGATTTAATCTTAGAGAAAGAGCAAGTCTCTTTGATTTATTGGTTTTATCCGTATGCAGAACATGCCATATTGAAATCTGTATGTGTGACAGACAGTGCAGGATTCCAGTCGCTTAGATTCTAAAGTAGTGTTCAGAAACTTCTGCTGAAGGAAACTTCACTTCATTACCAGAAAGCGAATTTAATATTCCCTGGAGTTATGCTGACATTAAATGAGACATTTTTTTTTAATATATATATTTTTATGCTGGTCACCATTTAAGCTGAATCCGCTGACCATTTAAATTGGATGAAAAAAACAGTTGGGGACATTTATCTTCTCAGTAAACAACCTACATCCTTTGAGATGAGTTTTTTTTTTTTTTTTTTTGTGGTCCTTTTCTTCAGCACTCATTTTTGGACTAAACTTATTCCTTTCATTTCACTTTGTGTGCCGTGTTATGGTACCTATGTTTTATTTATTTATTTTTTACATTCTCCCTTAATAAAGTGATCTCTGTGTTGTATCATTATCCGGGGGAAGCAAGGGTGGGAGATGCAGGACTTTATGAGAAGACATGAATCTTGTCTCAAGGTTTGCGGAATACAGATGACAGGAGCTGCAAATGTTTTTGTGTTCTGCAGATAAAGTAGACTTTGAGATTCAGAATTAACATAGCGATTGCCGTAACATCCTTCAAGCGGCCCCGCCAACCTATCGATTCTGCGCTGGTGTCGGGAACATAAGAAATCGATCGTTGGGACAGATTGATTTTTTTTAAGTAGCAGATTTTGTATGTGCTGGATTTTTAATGGCTGCATTTGATGGATGTTAAGGATATAGTGGTCAGAGTGCCGGAAATGTCCACGGCAGCTTAGACAGGATCTGCCAGAATGATTTATGCATTCCTCCCTGTGATCACGGCATTATGGATAGTAAGAAAAGGTGCAAATGAAAGCTTCATTTACTTCTGCATTTCAGCATGAACTGACAGCGGGTGGATATTTGTTTTCTGAACTGTACCAACTGTGTTACATAAAACAAATTTTGACTTTGTCCTTGAACGTGTTCCCTAACGCTGTGCTTTTCTTTTGTAGGACACTTGGGTAATTTCCTCTTGCACTTCCCAGATCATTACTCCATCTTACAGCTGATAATCGTTAAATAATATTCTCCACTTTAACTTTTTTTGTTTTTAATTTTAGTTTGATAAATTACAGTTGTCTATTTTGGGGTGTTTGTTTGCGGTGATAGACAAACATAAAGCGCCCAGGCAAAAAAACAATTTCCTCACACCATGTTTCAGTCACTTAAATACCCATCATTTCAGCCTGACAACTTAATGTTTTGTTTCCCTGTTTATGGGGCGTCATGTGGGCACAATGTGTAAATGATTGTCACTGTTGTCGGAGCCATTAAGTTGCCCACAGTTCTCTGTTATTAGTGCTCCCCTAATTCCGTCAGCTCCACGGCCATCTCCAGCCTTCAATATCACCCGCCTTTGCTTACTGGAATCCTTTCCTGAATTTGAGCAAATTAAGATCCTGATTATTTTATTTGCCGGATGAGGACTTGTTAATGATCTTTCAACAAATTAAATAACCTTGGGCCATGCTAGGATTAATTAGATAATAAGAATCACATCTCTTTTTTTATCTTTTTTTCCCCCCTACTAAATGCATTACGTCTTGATGGTACTAAGATCTAAATTGGTTTTCATTTTAATGGCAGATCCTAAAACTAGCTACTCTCAATCTCAGAAACTAAACTCGTTCGCAACTTTCAAAAGAGCAAATGGCTTGGGGTTAGTTAAAGAGTGGTCTGTTCCTTCATCACGCTCACATCACATCCGTCTTGTCCAAGACTGAGACTGATTTATTGCACCTTTTATTTAAGGAGGCATTTGCCAATGGTTTGTGATGATGAGAATGTATCACCAGCCATGTTTCACTACGTTCCCCAGAGCGGTAAAGTTTGACGCTTACACCCCAAATTAAAGGCAAGTCAGGAAGAGCACTGCTGAAATCGAAAATTGTGTGAGCCTTCCGTTACATATGGGAATTTTCCTGTAAAAGCTGTTTTTGTAATAACTGAAGAACAGGAAGAGAAGTCTCCCTCTTGGTTATTTCTGGATTGACAGAGCCCTTTTTGAGGCTACAGACACCAATTAACTTGATACTCGAACAGGGCTGCAGTTTTACTGAAAGACGAAGAGGCGATCAGGCCTCATCTGTCACTTCAAATGGTGAATGTTTATTTACTGTAGGTCAATATAGAAGAAAGACACACTGTTATGACTGGGTCCAGATTCAGACATAATGTAAGAAGACCTAAAGCAGTGAGATAAAAAGCTTTCACTGAAATAGAAAGAACGATACAAATTACATTAAGAGCTGGACACCCAATCAACACAGTAATAAATCTGTTCATCCCTTTTATACACACATTTAATATATGTGAATATATATTCTATGTTAGGGAACTTACACACTCTACTAGACATATCTTATGTCTTGTTGTTATTGTTTTTATTTATTTAATATTTTTAGTTTATTAATGTATATTTATTTATTTATGCTTTTACAATGATTTATTTATTATACTTTATTCATTTATATTTTATTTTTAGATATGTACAGACTTGAGAATTTTTCAGAAAGGTCTAGCAAGATTCACACATAAATGACAACTATAGTCGTAACAACATGACATGATTTCTTCATTGTCAAGCCACAGTGTACATTTCTTGCAACTATTTACAGCACTCCTGTGGAAGGTCATCCTCAAAAGCACTGCCTTGGATGTGTTTCTATGGCCTTTTTCTGTTGACTTTTATTGAAGTATTCTTTCTATTCTTCTTTAGCCTGTTTGCAGCCCACGGCAGTGCACTGGCACCTGTTCTTTCAGGTGGAGCTGGTGTGAATGGGGTGTGAATATGAGAACTGTGTCTGAGATAAACAGGAGGGTTTAAAGACTCGCTGTATGCGCCAATACAATTAAAATGAGCAGCACATAAATCCTATTAGATGAGTGTCAGAGAATTAACAGCCAAAAAGAATATGAAGAACGTCTGACCTGTATTTATTAGACTCTGTCAGAGGGAACTAAGGAGATTTGGGGAGCTTGTATCAATCACAGGCAGTCTACAAAGATAAACCCATTACTTGTAAGTTAGCAAAGGGCTGCAGAAAATTACAGCTGCTCCCATTGGTGCAAAGCTGTTCAACACATTGTTCACAGATCCCCAACACACCGTCGCTGAAAGCTGATTAAGTGAGATTTTAATACTGGCACGTCTGCTTCAATAAATGAGCCAAGTTAGTTGTTCCTGTCTTTAGCTGTACCTTCGCTGAAATGGTACTTAATTTGTTAATTTGCCTCCATGTTGATTCTTTGGCTCGAACCTTCCAGTGTTCCTTATTTCTGTTTCTCTGTGTTCTTCTGCTCCCTCACTCACATGTACTGATTTCGTGTTACTTTGGCATTGAGGCCTGTTGAATCAATATTTATTTTCTGTTGTGTTGCAGAATGAGGCCTTAGGGATGTGCAGTGGAAACAGGAAACTATGGGGACCTTGTGGCAGCAGACAATTTCTAAATCACATTACATTGCCCCTCACTTTGAGTGGCCAGCGCCCACACGGTGTGGTCTCTCATTACATGCAGCCACTTGCACATTGATCAGGGTGGACCTTTGAGCCTCCACTCACCAGCCCTTAACCTCTGAACAATGTTAAGCTAGCATCTGTATTTTGTACAGAGTTTTGGCTGGCACTCTTGGAAGAAAAATAAGAAAAAAAGAAAATGCAAGCAAGTGTTTCCTTCCTCTGATTTCATAATGCTTAGCATTTGTATTTTTTAGGAAATGTCATTGGATAGTCTCCTGGACATTTCAGCATTACAAAATAAATCACAGTTTTAACCTTTGTCCACAATGGATTCGTTTTGATCGCTCTGACAAAGTCGTACCTAATCACAGCAATTGACTGTTCTCAGCTTATGGTGCTTTAAAGCATTTGTCTTCGGAATTAAACCCTTGAGGCGCACATACTAATCGGCCTTTGTGATTCTCGCTGAATCCCACATTGGCTCATCAGTAAAATACTTCACATTTAATTGCAGAAGTAAGAACGAAATTGGCTGTGTTCATGTTAAAAATGACTGGGGTTGAATGAGAACGGGAGGCTGGGTAATCAGCTGGGGAAAACTGTCGGAAAAGTTGCCGCTGAGTTGCAAGGAAGCCTCCCAATCCTGATAATTAAGTGTTCAGTGAAACAGTGTGTACTCGCCTGATCTTCTGACAAGAGCAGGAAACAGTCCAGTAACTTGTGTTAATGACCTCTTTGCTGAAAGTGTTATTTATTAATTGCATTAGGTCGGAAATATCCCCCATCTCCAGTCTGCTTTATGCACCTCTTGGCACCCGACCGGTATTAACACACGGGATACGATTTCTTATAGCCACTTACTGTAACGGGAAGGTTTTGGTTTTCATCATAGATCGCTTGTCTGACAAAAGCATCTGTTTCGACTGCCGTTTTCCTTTCGATGAAATTACACAGTCAATCCAGTACTTTGATTTGTATTTATTTTTTATTTCAAATTAATAACTTCAGGTTCTTAATCAATTGTAATTTTAGAAGTAGCAATTTATGTCTGTATCTAGCCAATCCTTTTGTATTAAACGTGGATTTGTGCATTTGTCTTTTTATGTTAAATGTTCCACAAGAGGAAACTGAAATCATTACAAAAATTGCATCGTTACTCTCGCTTGCCAACTCCAATTAGAGGCATTTACATACACAATGAGCTTTTGGATAGCTTTGCCACAGAGTTAGGTACGACCGCCGGCTACAGCTTGACATGTAATTCATTTTGGCTCTGAGGAGTCCTGTAGGCGAAAGTTAATTTCCTAAAATTAAACTTACCATATTAGCTGAAAGATTAATGCTAATCTGACCGGTAGGTCTCGGCAGTGTCACATTGCTACAATGCTCGTGGCCGAGGAGCGAGTGCTGAGAGACTGGGGGAATGTCAGTTTAGGCCTGGCTATTATTAACATCTCGGCTGTGGCAAACTGAGACTGCAAAGGCAGTTTTGGGGGATGCGAAGGCTGTTTGTCCAACTTCGTGTTTAATTGACACAATCTTACAGATCGATGTTGGTGCACAGCTATTGGACTCTGACTTTGCAGTGGTATTTTTTGAGTAAAAACAACAAAAAATGTTTGACCTTAGTGGGTAAATCTGGCAGGTTGCCCACCGTTCTGTGGATTAATTTGACCTTTCATAGCTTTTTGAATTTGTTAGGAGACTTTTACTCAATACCTGAAGCTGGAGTGGTATAGGTATAGTGGTATAGTTTTTGACTGGCTGTTGTTTTATTTGTTTGTATTTCTGTGTGTTGTTGTAGAATTTTCCTTGTTCAAAATAAATTGCCAGAGAGGTTTTGAAGCCAGTAGACTTTATTGATCAGACAACAAAGTCGAGTTACGGTTTGCAAAGGTAACCCCCGATTGTCTGTGTTACTCATATGTGCCTAAAGCTGTTCCACAGTATTCCATATATGCTCCGTTGTATTTTGGGACAGCCATCTTTTATTATATATATGTTTCCTTGAAGGTGATCAATATAGCTTGTCATGCATATATTCCTAGCTCCTAAACAAAGTAATTTCCATGTATGGGTTTTTCAAACTTTAAATAGTTCACTCAGTTTATGGCTCACTGCAGTCCTTAACACACACCTGTTTCACACAGTCAGACTAATAATAGAGACTCACAATAGTAGATGTAGTGTGTGTCTATATACAGGTGCATCTCAATAAATTAGAATGTCGTGGAAAAGTTCATTTATTTCAGTAATTCAACTCAAATTGCGAAACTCGTGTATTAAATAAATTCAGTGCACACAGACTGAAGTAGTTTAAGTCTTTGGTTCTTTTAATTGTGATGATTTTGGCTCACATTTAACAAAAACCCACCAATTCACTATCTCAACAAATCAGAATACTTCATAAGACCAATAAAAAAAAAAATTAAAAAAAAACTTTTTAGTGAATTGTTGGCCTTCTGGAAAGTATGTTCATTTATTGTATATGTACTCAATACTTGATAGGGGCTCCTTTTGCTTTAATTACTGCCTCAATTCGGCGTGGCATGGAGGTGATCAGTTTGTGGCACTGCTGACGTGGTATGGAAGCCCAGGTTTCTTTGACAGTGGCCTTCAGCTCATCTGCATTTTTTGGTCTCTTGTTTCTCATTTTCCTCTTGACAATACCCCATAGATTCTCTATGGGGTTCAGGTCTGGTGAGTTTGCTGGCCAGTCAAGCACACCAACACCATGGTCATTTAACTAACTTTTGGTGCTTTTGGCAGTGTGGGCAGGTGCCAAATCCTGCTGGAAAATGAAATCAGCATCTTTAAAAAGCTGGTCAGCAGAAGGAAGCATGAAGTGCTCCAAAATTTCTTGGTAAGTGGGTGCAGTGGCTTTGGTTTTCAAAAAACACAATGGACCAACACCAGCAGATGACATTGCACCCCAAATCATCACAGACTGTGGAAACTTAACACTGGACTTCAAGCAACTTGGGCTATGAGCTTCTCCACCCTTCCTCCAGACTCTAGGACCTTGGTTTCCAAATGAAATACAAAACTTGCTCTCATCTGAAAAGAGGACTTTAGACCACTGGGCAACAGTCCAGTTCTTCTTCTCCTTAGCCCAGGTAAGATGCCTCTGACGTTGTCTGTGGTTCAGGAGTGGCTTAACAAGAGGAATACGACAACTGTAGCCAAATTCCTTGACACGTCTGTGTGTGGTGGCTCTTGATGCCTTGACCCCAGCCTTAGTCCATTCCTTGTGAAGTTCACCCAAATTCTTGAATTGATTTTGCTTGACAATCCTCATAAAGCTGCGGTTCTCTTGGTTGGTTGTGCACCTTTTTCTTCCACACTTTTTCCTTCCACTCAACTTTCTGTTAACATGCTTGGATACAGCACTCTGTGAACAGCCAGCTTTTTTGGCAATGAATGTTTGTGGCTTACCCTCCTTGTGAAGGGTGTCAATGATTGTCTTCTGGACAACCGTCAGATCAGCAGTCTTCCCCATGATTGTGTAGCCTAGTGAACCAAACTGAGAGACCATTTTGAAGGCTCAGGAAATCTTTGCAGGTGTTTTTAGTTGATTAGCTGATTGGCATGTCACCATATTCTAATTTGTTGAGATAGTGAATTGGTGGGTTTTTGTTAAATGTGAGCCAAAATCATCACAATTAAAAGAACCAAAGACTTAAACTTCTTCAGTCTGTGTGCATTGAATTTATTTAATACACGAGTTTCACAATTTGAGTTGAATTACTGAAATGAACTTTTCCACGACATTGTAATTTATTGAGATGCACCTGTATACATGTGTGCACACATACATACATACATATACATATACATTCATTAAAGCAGATTTTTGTAGTCTGTTTTGTATTATTATTATTATTATTATTATTATTATAATAATTATTGAATATTCTTACAATGGTTTGGGCATGTCCTTGTTAGTATGTTAGTGTCTGCTTTATAGATGTGTGTTCGTGAGTACAGCCTGTCAGCCACGTCTCATGTGGGCAGAACTGATGGACTTTTCTCTCTGAGGGTGTAGGATGAGATGCCCAATGTGGACCACTGAGGTTTGGTGAGAGCAGATGGGGTTGGTGCTGTTGCAGTCAGTTGAGGCTCCAGGCAGCGTTAACTAGCCGAAGGCAGTGGAGCTGAAAGCTCGGGGCTCAGCCTGGCACTGGCCCCTCCGCCGGTCACCCCACACAGCAGGGTGGACAGCAGTCATCACCCATCCACCTCAGTCTGACGGCCCGCCTCAACTCTGGGCTCTCGTGGTTGTTAACAGCCTCTGCAACTTTTCTGTCTTATTGAAAGTCGTGTTTGCGCAGGCCTGCAGGGCTTTGAAAGATTTATCATACTTTTGCACAGATTTCATGCTTTGGGAATGTTGAAAGGCCCTAAAATAGCACAGTCCCTAGCGAACATGCTCCTTTAATAAGAAAACAGCCAGTGGAGCACAGAGAAAAGACAAAAGCTGCAAAGCAGACAGGACATTTGTTAGAAGCGACAACAAAAGTGATCGTAAGCAGACAGTGAGCTGGAATCTTTCGTAGAAAGGGCTGTGACTAAAAATCTGTGACTGCACCGTGCTCGTCCGCAGCAGTCGCGTTTGTTGTGCGAAAGTGCGATCGTGGGGAGTGTGGCATCCGTTATCATGCTTGTCTCCTGACATCCCCTTCCGTATGATCTGCCGTTTGTGTGCGTGGATGTCAGGAGGGGGCAGACAGGCGTGATGGAGTGGCGTCAAAAAAGAATCAACAACTTCTGCCGACAAGAAAGAAATGATTTCCCCCCTGTACATGCCTCACATCCAAAAACAAATAAATTTGCTCCCTTGTGCCTCATAGGGAATGCTTGATATGCACAATATGTAATAGAGCAAGTGACAAAGGAAAAGGAAAAAAAACCCACTGATTTGGGGACTGTTTTCTCATGTTGTTGTTTATAGATATTTTCCCTTTTGAAATGTGAGAATGAACTGTCAATATGTGGCATGTGATGTTGTGAGCCTTTTGTCTTTGGCACGGTTCCTCCTTTTCGCCATGGTAAAGTGATCTGCTAAGTGTGTTAATTCTTTCCTGTGAGGATACCTGTAGATTCGATTTCCCTGATTGCATTCCATGAGACAGCAACACCATTTAATTGCTCTGCAGAAAGCATCTCGTCACTGTCCGTTCAACAATACACACATATGTTTAGCGAGAAACCTAATGAGCACTTCCCTTAGACACCTGTTATATAAAGCGAATTAGTAAGTTAGTTTTTTTTTTAAAAATACATTCATTTTATACAACTATTTTATAATTAATTTATAAGTTAGGGGTAAGGTAGGGGTAATTTTTTTTTTTTTTTTTTTTTTTAATTTATTTATTTTTTAATACCTTTTTTTTAAATTAAATATTTAGTAAAGAATTGTTGATTTATTAAATATAATTACAGTTTTACATAACTGTTTTGTAATTTAATATATTCAGCAGCCATTACTTCAGTCTTCAGTGTCACATGATCATTCATAAATCATTCTAATATGCTGATTTGGTGCTCAAGAAACATGTTTTATTTAATTATTATCTATGTATATTGTCTGATGAATAGAAAATTCAAAAGTGCACCTTTTGAAATAGAAAACTTATATAAAGTTGTAAATTGCTTTTACTGTCACTCTTTATTGATTTCTTCCAAAAAACTGCTCCCTGTGTGTGTATATAAAACTACTAAATAATTTTAGATTTACATATTAATACATATACATATATTTTTAATATGACTGCAAATTTATTTTTTCAGATATAGCTGACAAAACAGACTATTTTATACACCAAGTACACACACACTTAATCACAGTTTTCATTTTCACTTTTGTTCTGTCGGGGCAGATTTTGATAGATGGGATGAAGAATAAAATGACTCGCTTATTTAAAAATTCTGCTAGTTTTTTTTTTTTTTTTTTTTTTGGGTGATGTTTGAAAGAAATGGTAGTGTTTTGTGATGGTTTTAGCTACAAAGCTATATTTTTTCCTTTTTACTTCTGTGCATAGACCATCTGCAATTCAGATTTCTAAGTTTTTAGATGCATTTAAAATAATGCGTATTGCTATTTACAGATCAGTTTGGAAAAGTTATAGTATTCCACATTTATTCATTTTTTCTTTTTTAGTAATGTTTTATTTAGCTCACTATGATGCTGTTTAAATGATGAATTACTGTGTTAAATTGCACCGTGGCATTTTTGATACACATATAGAAAAAGAAAGGGAGACACAGGGATGTAGAAAGCAGAAAGAGAGAGTGTTTTTCTTTCGCTGTGCACGTCAGTGATTTGAGCGGCTGAATACTGTGGAACAGTAATTGTGGGAGAGGGTGAGGTTGTTTTGGAGGCAGGTATGCCGGCCTGACACTGACAGCCAGTCACTCATACACGGAGGCTGCTGTTGACAGGTGGTCTGTGGAGAATAGGGGGATCTCACACACATACACATACACACACACACAAACCTCCCTCTACGCTTCAGCCCATCACCCAACCCTCTGTAACCCGTTCATTATCGCACCCTGGCGCCGTGACCAGTCTTGAGGACAGGGGTTTGGCATAGGAATATGTGTGTGTGCAAGGAAAGCAGCACAAAATGCACAAGGTGAAGTTATCCAGATGTCACATTGCGGGGTTTTGAAGCGGAGCACAGCCGAAGACGCCGAACATCA